>JARHVA010000786.1:2777500-3377500 GCA_037957365.1 Torreya grandis
AGTCATTTTGGCCACATGTGCAAAGATCTCTATGTAGTCAATGCCAACAACTTGTTAAAACCCATTTGTAGTCAAACATGCCTTGTATTTATCAACTGACCCATCTGCTATAAACTTGGTTTGATATATCCACCTACATCGGACCATCTTTCTTCCCTTAGGAAATGGTGTCAAATCCCAAGTGTGATTCCTTAGTAAGGAATCACATTCCTCATACATAGCACTATCCCACTCAAGTATCCCAAAAGCCTCCCAAAATGTTTGTGGATTAGAGGCCAAGGCAAAGTAAGCATATGGACCATTCTGATGGTTTGACCATGTACGTCTCATGTATATTGGATCCCCTACCCAAGTACCTGCACTATGAAGTGTCTTTCTAGCCCAAGAAGGATGAGATGTGGGTGAGTTAGGTGTAGAAATATCAACCTCCAAGGCAAGCCCAAAAGAGGATGAGGATGAATCCCTATCACTATCATAACTAAAAGAAGACACTCCCTTAGGAATCTATTGTGGATACCTAAATCCTTAGAATAATAATCAAATTCAAGTGAGTCTATAATATGTGGAGAAATGTTGAGTGTGGAGTCAACATGACTCTCTTGAAACTTAACACTTCTCTCAATGAACAAGTCATGTGTGTGCGGGTGGAGAAAGTGATAACCTTTTACACCATCTAGATAACCTATAAAGATGCAAGGTTTGGACTGACAATCCATTGTCTTACATTTCTTTTTTGATATTCATGCCATTGTTAGAGATTCGAAAACCTTGAAGTGTTGAACTGATGGTTTCCTACTTGTTCATGCTTCAAAATGAGTGATACCCTTCAAGGCTTTGTGAGGAACCCTATTCTGAATGTAACAAGCATAGTTGATTGCTTCTACCGAGTACTATGGTGTAAGATCTTTGGAGTGTACCATACAATTAGCCATTTCTTTTAAGGATCTACTCTTACATTTAACAACACCATTTTGTTGGGGAGTGTAAGGAACTATCCTCTGCATGTTTATTGCCTTCGATGTAAAAAATTACTCAAACATGTTGTTGACATACTCAGCACCATTATATGTTCAAATAACTTTGATGACTATTCTAGATTATTTTTCAAAAAGAGCCTTAAAGTCTCAAAATTTATCAAAAACTTCAGATTTCAGTTGAAGGAAGTAGACCCATGTGAATCTAGAGAAGTCATCTATGAAGGTGAGGACATACCTAGCCTTGGTAAAAGATGGATGGGGAAAAGGCCCTAATACATCACTATGAACAATTTCTAAGACTTGTGTAGTCCTCCATGAATTTCTTTGTCAAATTTTTCTTCAAGGTGCTTTCTAAGGGTACAACCCTCATAAAAGCCTTTAGAGAATCTAACTCTAGGAAACCCAGTGACCGTATCTTGCTAACTTAGTTTCTCAAGGTAGCATTAGTTAAGGTGTCCAAAATGGTCATGCCATAATTTGCTTACTCCATCTATATGAGTCAACAATGCTATTGGAGAAATATTATGTGCAAAATGTGAGAAGGTGTATAACCTGGTTTGGTGATTTTTCCTTCCCACAACTTTTAAATTATTGCTATGCAATTCTTTAACCTTAACTAAATTTGGAGAGAAGGAAACTCTCATGCCTTTTCCTATGTGTGTAATCTAGTTTACTGATAGGATATTAACTGAAAGAGAAGGCACACTTAAAACATTTGTGAATGTTCCACCTTAAACTTCAATAGACCCTCTCCTTGCAACTGTTACTGGAGTGTCATCACCCAAAGAGATAAAAGACATACTATAAGGCTCTAAGGAAGAAAAATCAACCTATGAAGAACCCATGTGATGCGATGCACCGAAGTCAATAATCCAAGATGATGATGTTGAAGATGCTACGACAACTAAAACTTTTCCCTTAGATTTCTCTTTTTTCCCTTACCTTAGAAGTTTCTTGGTTTGATGAGGACTCTTTGATAGATTCAAGAACCTCTATGTTATCCTTTGTAAGAAGATGTGTCATGTGGTCGGTCTATTTCTTCATACATTTGTGTTCATCATGACCAAGTTTTTTGCAATAGGCACACTTAAATTTTTTTTCTTAGGTTTCCCTTAATGAGAAGTAGTTTCAGTGTTAGATTTATAGGATTCATTTTTTTGATCTTTCTTATTCTCCTTGTCCTTTTGAGTGTGTTGATTTTTCCATTTATTGATTGAAGTCTGTTGTTGTTTACCATTTCCATCAATTAGGGCTTGAGATTTTATAGGCTTCAAACTACCCATTTGCATTAACTTGTCTTGCTCCCTAGTCAAGTGATAAAGTCATCTAGAGATGGCATGGTCCATGTGGCTCTAAGAGCTCTCTTGGTGGAGTAGAAGGTAGATACAAACACAAAATAACCAGGACCTAGTTTGGAGAGAGTAGAAAGAATAAATTGATCATATTTTTTATTTATTCCACATGACCTAGTTTGGAGAGAGTAAAAAGAACAAGTTGATCATCCTTTTTATCTAATCCACATTTTTTCAACTATAATCTTAATGACTTGAACTTAGTGAAGTAATCCTATAGGTTGTCAAATGAACTAGGACTCAAACTAATGAGTACATTTTCTAACTCATGTGATTTCATTTCATCTACCTTCCCAAAAAATTTGTTCAAAGCATTCCACACTTCATTAGGTGTTTTCAAGGATTCTACATGAAACAAGAGTTTTGGAGACAGATTGAGACATAGAAACCCAAAGCCCTAATCACATTTGTTAAACCATTTTTCTTTAGATTCATCAGTAGTAGGTTCTTTTTCATCACCCATTGTTACCTTATGAAACCCTTTATTTTTAAGCACAAGTGTAACATTACGTTTCCAATCATGAAAATTGAAATGTGTTAAGGATGTAATAGTTTGATTTGAATCCATGCTTTAGAATTAGTTTGTTGCAAAAATTAGATGTGTGAAAAAGAAAATGCTTAAGGAAATGCAAAAGTGCTCATGACACAAGACCACCCCACCTTGATTCAATTTTAGATCCCCCCTTGAATATTGGTACTTTATATTATTAATGTGTAAATTTAACCAATTTGAGATGAAAATTGACGCTTTATAAAAATAGTGCGAAATCATTCCCAATAAATTAAGCTTAAAAAAAAGGTACTTTTGCTTTTAAAAAAAAACCACTCAATTTCGGATGACTAATCAAAAGATACAAGATTTTTAAATTCTTTCTATTTGTACTAAAAATTGAAATGCACTTGACCAAAACAATGCTTTCAATTAGAGAACAAATCGGGACTTGAAAACTATTCCTCTCAATCATCAAACGCATGCACTTTACCACGTCCGCTAAGCATCCGTTTGTAAGTTTGAAAGGAAAGGTTGCCTCTTTAACGGATAAAGGGAGAGCTTAGACCAAAAAATAAAAAAATGCATGCACATCGATTTTAGTTTATCATACTTTGACAGAGACTTCGACTGTGCACTTTGAAAAGCTCGTTCAATCTGAAACAAATCTCCACAGTCCATGTCAAAGGGTCGATGGTCGATGGCTTATTACAAAAAATTGATTTCTGCAATAACCAGCCCCTTCAATGATTTGCAACAATCTACAGTGATGCCTTAGAATTTAATTCGCTTGTTACAGCAGCAGCCGACAGTTTCAGACCGTGCTTGACCTCTTCAAATACTCCTAGCTTCTAACACCATCAATCCTCATAGCATGCTATAAAAAAAACTTCAATATTACAAAATTACACACCCAACCCAGATCTGCTTTGAGACCATGTAGAAATTCCCTAGAATCTCTGAGTTGAAAAGTATGAACCTGCAAAGAAGCTTTATTTACCGTGAATTGAATGGAGAAGAGGAGTGTACAGATGGATTAACTGCCACTTAACATCACCTACGCTTAACCTAACTAAGCTTAATCTGCTAGTAACAACACCTGCATATACAGCTAAAAGCTAACGAAAGTATAACAGAAAGCTAACTGATGTAATACACTAACACTCAACTAAGTTTTTGTTGGTGAATTAAGTCTGTACCTAGGTTGATTATTGTCTAGACTGATATACTTGATTGTAAAATTGATTGGTACAAGTTTAATATTTTACCTTACTCTTATTTAGTAATGACAGGGACAAAGACTACTGGAACTAGTGAGACGTTTAAATAGTCTCTTCCCAAATTTCATAAAGGCACTTAATGATATATGGTTCCCTTGATCTTAGTCTATATCCATTCAAAGGTTCAGTCAATTTTTTTGTTGTGACAAGACACTGGAAAGTAGAGTTGACATGATGTTAAGGAATTTTAAGAAGCACCTTGCTAATCAATTGAATCTAAATATTGATGATACTAAAGTTTCTGGTACAATTGATTAGTGGCTTGAAATCGGCTATATCCATTCAAAATTGGATATATTTATTCGTTGCTTAAGTAATTAGTTTTGCTTTATTTTTAATTTTTATATAAAACAGAGGTGATTGTTTTAGGTGTGTGGATAAGTTGTGTTACACAGATGTTGAATGATAATTGTATGAAAAAATAAATAATTGTAAAAATTTTTAAATTCAATTTTTTCTATTATTTATGGTTTTTAAAAATTTAGAAAGAAATTAAAAGTTTGAAATTGCAAGCTTGGTATGTCTGTCCTCCTTAAAATTCCACCCAAATTGTAGATTATTGATTTATGTGAAATGAACATATAAAAAAATTTCAATATAATATATTTTATATTTGTCATGTCTATACTCTATTTTTATAAAAGATTGTGGATAAGCTCCATGTGTTTCTCATTTATCAAATTTTTTATATCATACTTGCTTTTCCATCTTCATGGTAATTGATGTCAAAGAGTATAACACTAACCATTGTCAACTACAAACAAATTGCATATACTCACAATAAAACCTGCCAATATTTAATAGACCTAAGATTAAACTTGATTTTTTTAAAAGAAGAAATTATCATGAATTTTGTATTGGCAGGGTCTTTGTTTTAATTTTAGAGGTCCCTCAACTTCAAACACATTATTTTTGATATTTTCTAGGTATGATTTTTTTTGTTCCTTACCTTTCAATTAAATCTCGATACACCAGGAAGTATAATATTTACTTATTTATCAATATTTTCATTGCACTTTTTTATTACAATTGATAATAAATAACAAAAATTATATTAAATTGTATCAGAATTAATAGTCTAAAACATTAATATCACTATCATTAAAATATTGCATAAAAGTAAACGACATGTATTTAACTTTATATTGGTTGTAAAGTTTAAATTTATAATAAATAATTGAAAGATAAAATGGTGGACTTGCTTCGTTCTTTGACTTTTTGTTGCTGTGTTTTGAGTTTGCATTTTCTTCTCATATAAAATCTAAGGTTTGAATTCTAAAAAATTACTATTTTAATGTGTAATGTTTTATATTTTTTTAATTTTGATATTAAATGTTTCAATAATAAATTTATTAAAAAAATAGTATAGTGAACATTAAAACTAAAATAAAAGAAAACGAAATAATGATAAATCTTCTTTAAAAAAATAAAATAATAATAATTGAAAGGCGTCGAAAATCTATTTATCATAGAAATGAAATTTATTTTTATATCCAAAAATACCGATGTAGTTTTTCAAAAAATAGTCAAAAAGCGTTGGAAATGTATTCAATATTAAATTTAATTAATTTTTATATCTAAAAATATCGATAAAACTTTTCTAATTTTAAAGTGGGCGGCACACATAGAGGTATACAAAGAGTATTTCCGGATCTTCAAAAATTGGAGGTTGTTTTGAAGATTCTAATCCTCATTGATAAATAACAGAGAAGGAAATTCTAGGCTGAAACTTTTGCATTAGGTTGGTTGGATTCGTGAGACTACTGAACGACGTACATACACAATAGAGATGACTACTCCAGATGGTCCGGAGATTTTCTATTTTTTTGGAGCAGAAGTGATTATGCGGTCATATGATTCCGTTGAAGAAACTCATGAGGAAGGGCGAATTTGGTATGATCGTGACCATCATTTTTTAGTGGAGCCACATGATTCTGATAGTGTTGATGATGTGATAGAGACAGAGGATTCTGATTTATGGGTCACAAATAATCAACTTGATAGACTTTCAATTTTGACGGATTTATCGCCAATAATGTGGGTGCATCATTTTGATAGACTTCGAGAGGAAGCTGCTCTTGCTGAGTCCAATGATGGACAAGCAGAGATTCTACATCGCACATCTCATTATTCACTCCATCTTGTTACTCCAGCCGAAGGTGCGGTAATTTGCGATGATGAAGCAGCTAAAATGATTCTGGGATCACCCGATCCAGAAATAAATTGTTCTGAGGATGTCTGTGCAATTTGCCTAGACCCAATGGAAGACTGTTGTGAGGATATGAAACAATTGCCATGTAAGCATATCTATCATTATAAATGTATTCTGAGATCCACTAAAAGTAGCAACCGCTGTCCGCTATGCCGTGGGGAATATGACTACAGGAAAGACCAGTTAAATTGGCATATTATGCAATAAACAACCATTACTTTTTCTCGCCTTTTCAAACTATGAAAGCATTATTTTTTTTCTAAATTAAAAAAAAAAACAGTTCAGTTCAATCAATAGAATGATGGTTACTTTGTTTGAGAGGTTTTGTGTACTGTTTGATATGAAACTAATATTTTGCTGATTGTAGTACCATTGATTGAGTAAATTTCGCTATGCTCACAGTGGTTCTACTCCGCACATTAATGTTTTAAAGGGTTGACATGAAATGGGGGTTTTTTAATCAAAATAGATTTAAAGACAGATCTTTGCAAGAGGGAGGACCAGTCAAATTGACAAGTATTATCTTTAGTCGCCTTTTTAAAGAAAACTATTTAAAAAATATATATAAATTAAAGAATATATTTTTAATTCAATTTATTCATTTAAATATAAAATAATAAATAGAATTTGTTAAAAAAAATAAAAAAATAAAACTTTTAATAAAAATTTAGAATTCAATTTTTTTTTTAAAATTTAAATCATATTTTGTAAATTATATTTTAAATTAAAAATAATACATTATTTAAATATATTTAATATAAATTATTATTAGTTTTAAATTAATAAAATTAAATCACTTTTAACATCATGAAAATAATAAATAATATGATTATATTTAATTTAAATAAAAATATATATTTATTTTTTAATTATTAATTTGTTTAAACCATTATTAATACAACATAATAAGATTTTATAAAAGAGGAAGCTGAGTGGAATTATGATCCTGCTACTAAAATTTGTATGCTAAATAGAAATACCACCTGAAACTCTCCACCATATCTGTTACACACGACTAAATGCTGCTTGACTTTTTTAATTTTTTTTTTAATTTTTATACTCGAATGAAAAAGACATATTCCAATGTAAACCGCTAGTTTTGAATGGTGGTGGTTTGGGAGAAGTGGTTAGGAGTTGCACAAGTAAGATGTTGAGACCAAAATCTTTCAGGCTTGAAATCTCTGTGATAAACCCTTCCGCTGTAACAGAAATCAACCATGCTGATCTCTGTCTTCCCGCAGCATGTTGCAAGAAATGAGAAACATAACAACAACGGAAATGGAAGAAAAAGGTTGCATATAACAAACTAATTTTATGTTTCATATATAACTTTTATTTTTATTATTAAAATATATATTTTTTGTTAGGTTGTGGAGCTAAAAGCTTCACTGATGCAGACATGGAGAAGGCCATTGGAGGAGTTGCTGGAGTGTCACAGACACCGGCGTCGGTCAGGCCAACCGACGTCGACAGAGAGGAGACAGAAGGCAACCGACGTCGGTCAATAGTCGGCCGACGTCGACAGACCCCAGGTAGACAGGGACCGACGTCGGTCGCCTGTGTGGTTCGGACTGCGGATGTTACGGGCAGTTAGCTAACGAACCAAGTGTTTGCATGTTGAGAGCCAATTTTAGACTGAGAGCTACGGATCTAATTATTGTAATTAGATGTCCAATTATTGTTTGGATGAGATCTATATAATAGACTCATGGATTGTATTGAAAGTTGTTCTAGTTTGAGTTGAGCAAAGTTAGCTCCTTCTGTGTGTGAGGTGAGCAAGGGCGTTCCTCCTAGTTCCACAGTAGTACCAAGGTGGGTGCTGATTTTGGAGAGTCAGCAAGATTCTTCAGGGGTGTAGGATCTTGGTCAGCAGGTGTGCATGGCCTATATAGGAGATCTACATGGTAAGTAAGATCATTAATCTGCAGGTGTATGTGTGTGCAAGGTCAAGGTTCACAGGTGTACAGAACCAGATTGATTTGTAAGTGTGCAAGATCAGAGAGGACAGCAACACTACAGAGAGCAGAATCAGGTGGGATCTACTTGGAGTACGGTGTGTACTCATTATGATGTACGTGGAGTACATGGAGAGCTAAGAGGAAGGCAAGGCAGTCCCTTCCATAAGTATGGTCTGTTGAGTTGCAGGTTGTTGCAGGTTCATGGGAGATATACTTGAAGTACATTGAGTACTTGTGGAGTGCGTGGAGCACTTGTGGTGTGCGTGGAGCACATGTGTAAGGTGAACACCAACTCTGTGTTTGAGTTGGGTGTTGGGACCTAAGAGAGAGAGCTTTGAGGGAAGATTTACTGTTTATGTCCTAGAGGTGTGGGAGCCCTAGAGGTGTGTAAGGAAGAAGAACTGTGGCAGTCTTCTTTGTTGTATTTCTTTCTGAAAGAGTTTTAATACAAGTTGTGTATTGTCTCTCATATCATGTGTTATTTCTGAATTCTAGTTACTTGTTGATTCTGGTTAATTTTGCATATTAAGTTGCTTGTATTTGGTATCAATTGTGTGCTTCCATTATTTATATCCCAACAAGTGGTATCAGAGCTAAGGTTGTAGGGAGTCAGGTTTTGTGTTTGATTACAGGTCACTCTCAGGGGTTTCTGATTGAGTGGGAGTAGAGCAATGGCAGATGAAAGTAAGCTAAGAATGGAGGAGTTGAAAAGCACAGATGGTCACTTACGGTCCTATGAAAAGAAAGAGCAGGTAAAAGAATATTGTTGGTTGGTAGCAAATCAGCATGAAGGAACTGAAGATGCAGATGTAGTAGGGGTTGTTGCACAGGATGCTTTGGGAGGTTTCTTGGATAAAGTTGAATCTTGGATAATAGATTCGGTTGCCTCTTTCCATGCAGCCCCGGGTAGAGGAACTAGTGAGCCTTGTCAGATTATTGGTAAAGGGGAAGTGAAGCTGAAATTATAGGCGGCCAACACATGGGTGTTGAAGGAGGTCATGCAGGTCCCAAGCTTGGAGATGTGGCTAATTTCTTCAAGAAAATTGGGTGATGAGAGATGCACAAGAACTCTCACAGCGGATGCACTTGAATTAGCTGGTGGTAAGAAAACAGGTACTCTTTATCTACTTGTTTATATTACTGATTCTTCTTCTGTTGCAGACACGTGGCTTCGTAGGCTTGGTCACATGAGCAGGAAGGAGATGCATGTTCTTAAGCGAAAGACAGATATATTTGACAGGCTTAAGAACTGGAAAGCCTTGGTGTTTAAGGAGGAGATGGCAGACAGAAACCAGTGGATGGTGCTGGATACTTCTGAGCAGGACAGTTTGGACATGGGTTTTGATTCAAAAGAGCTCGCAGATAAAAAGTCATGACTCACAGGAAAACACAGGTACCGACGTCGGTCAGGAGGAACCGACGTCGAATAGACAGGTGACGATGTCGGTCATGTGCAGACCGAAGCCGGTGATGTCGGGCAGGGTAAGACCAACGTCGATCAGGAGGATCGACGTCGGCAGTAGGTAAGACCGACGTCGATTAGGAGGATCGACGTTGACAACAGGGACACTGATGTCGACAGTGTCGATAGTCAGGGACAAGGGCATGAGAACCGACGTGATCGGATGTAAACTGTGTAGTGACCGAGGTCGGTCACTGTAACGGATTTTGGGTGGACAACACGTTGTCAAGGAGTCTCAAACACCCATGTGGAGGACTGAAGACGTAAGTAGGCCTCAAATTTGTTGTTCCTCTTCTTTATACTCGTTACTCACTGCAGAGCAGGAAGGATCCAGAAAACAGTGGGAGCATGGGAGGGATATGATGCAAAACCAAGCGGAGACTTGGTAAGGTTGCCAACAGGTATGAAAGCACAGAGACAAATGGATTCTTTAGTTGGAGAATAGAGAGAACGAATACGTGAGATGAAAGACCAGGCATATGGTCTTGAGGAAGCTGTAGGACAGTGGTACAGGGTTTGATAGGTGGAGGACGAAGCATGGCTTTAGTCAATGTCAAGGTAACTACTGTGGTTTGTCTTACCAAGGGGATGATGAGTCACGACATCATTCTGTTGCTGTATGTGGATGGTATGCTAGCTAGCAGGTTTGTACATACAGGGTTTTGCTGAGCTAAGGGTAAGATTAGTTTAGTGGTTTGCTATAAAGAATTTGGAGCAGCAAAAATTTTTGGCATGGGAGACATGGGAGATCACAGGTTGATTTTGTCTCCAGTGGGAGCTGATGTGAATCAGGTGTTGGCGAGGTTCAGGATGCAGAGCCGGAGCACACTAAGGGCTGGACAAGTACAGTGTCTGAAATCACATGAGGTCTGGTATAGACCTGAGTTTGCCCATGCAGTGAGAGCTGTCAGAGAGTTAGGAGCCAATTCAGGGAAGTGGGTTCTCAGGAATTTGAGAGGGACCAGCAGCAGGTATGCTATGCAGGGTCAAGACTTCACTACATGGGTTTGTAAGTTCGGATGTGGCAGGGTACTCGGATGACAGGAGGTGCACCACAGGTTGTGTGGTGGGTTGTCTTCAGGATTGATCTTGAAGAGGGATACAAACCAGGAAATAGATTAGATGGAGTACAGGTACAGGTACAATGCAGCTATTTATCTCTAAGTGGGAGATTTTTAGGTTGTGGAGCTAAAAGCTTCACTGATGCAGACATGGAGAAGGCCATTGGAGGAGTTGCTGGAGTGTCACAGACACCGGTGTCGGTCAGGCCAACCGACGTTGGCAGAGAGGAGACAGAAGGCAATCGACGTCGGTCAGTAGTCGACTGACGTCGATAGACCCCAGGCAGACAGGGACCGATGTCAGTCGCCTGTGTGGTTCAGACTGTAGATGTTACGGGCAGTTAGCTAACGAACCAAGTGTTTGCATGTTGAGAGCCAATTTTAGACTGAGCGCTGCGGATTTAATTATTGTAATTAGATGTCTAATTATTGTTTGGATGAGATATATATAATAGACTCATGGATTGTATTGAAAGTTGTTCTAGTTTGAGTTGAGCAAAGTTAGCTCTTTCTGTGTGTGAGGTGAGCAAGGGTGTTCCTCCTAGTTCCACAGCAGTACCAAGGTGGGTGCTGGTTTTGGAGAGTCAGCAGGGTTCTTCAGGGGTGTAGGATCTTGGTCAGCAGGTGTGCATGGCCTATATAGGAGATCTACATGGTAAGTAAGATCATTAATCTGCAGGTGTATGTGTGTGCAAGGTCAAGGTTCACAAGTGTGCAGAACCAGATTGATTTGCAAGTGTGCAAGATCAGAGAGGACAGCAACACTACAGGGAGCAGAATTAGATGGGATCTACTTGGAGTACAGTGTGTACTCATTTTGATGTACGTGGAGTACATGGAGAGCTAAGAGGAAGGCAAGGCAGTCCCTTCCATAAGTATGGTCTGTTGAGTTGCAGGTTCATGGGAGATCTATTTGAAGTACGTTGAGTACTTGTGGAGTGCGTGGAGCACTTGTGGTGTGCGTGGAGCACAGGTGTAAGGTGAACACCAACTCTGTGTTTGAGTTGGGTGTTGGGACCTAAGAGAGAGCTTTGAGGGAAGATTTACTGTTTATGTCCTAGAGGTGTGGGAGCCCTAGAGGTGTGTAAGGAAGAAGAACTGTGGCAGTCTTCTTTGTTGTATTTTCTTCTGAAAGAGTTTTAATACAAGTTGTGTATTGTCTCTCATATCATGTGTTATTTCTGAATTCTAGTTACTTGTTGATTCTGGTTAATTCTGCATATTAAGTTGCTTGTATTTGGTAATCAATTGTGTGCTTCCGTTATGTATATCCCAACATTTTTAAACGTAATTTAATTTTTCATTTATTAATTTTATCTTTTTTATTATTAATATTAATATTTTATTCATTTTTAATATTTTTATATTTATAATATATAATAAAAAATTTGTTAAAAAAATTGTAAATATCTTAAGAATTTATTGTAAAGATTGTAAATTTATTAATTTTACTTTTATCTTTTTTCCAAGGATTTTACAGATTGGATAAAATTATAAGAGACATTCGATTTCATTTGATACGAAGGAAGTAGTTAGATCTCTAAGAATTGTCCTTCCTCACCTAATCTAACATTTCTAATAACAACCAAGATCTACCACTTTGGTTTTCGAGTCAATATTATGCTCTTGCATGCATTTCTTGTTACTTTTTTCCATTTTATGAAATTTAGGTTACGTATTAAAATGAGTCAATTTTACACTCTTTCACACATTTTCTACAACTTTTTCATTTTATTAAATTTAGGTTACATATTAAATGGGGTGAGCTTAGGTTTATAATGTTTAAAGAAAAATTATGCTTGTTTTTTATGGACAAATTCAAATCATATATCGAGGTCTTCTCATGGCCACGTCATTGATCCCATCCATTGAAATTTACCCTTAAAATCTAATCAAGAAGAAATTAATAAAATATAAAAATAATATATTTTAAAAATTATTAAGATATCACAAGAAATCAAATACAAAAAAACCAAAAAGAAAAATATAATTAATAATTAATAAAATATATTATATTATTGTGAAAATGATTATACAATATAAGGTTTTACTAAAACAGGAAAATAAAATAAATATTACTATTAAAAATAATAAAAAAATAAAATTATATTGTTAATCTATAGATCACAAACACACATATACACACACCCCTAGAAATATCAATACCATGATATCTATATTAAATATGTCACATATGTTACATAGGTGCCTAGATACATGTAGATAAAATATTAATATTAGTTAATTTTCACACTTAATTTTTTTTACATGGTCATAATTAAATGCTATTGTTAATTATCATTGAACCACATGATTCTTAAGGTTATAACATTCTCTCTCTAGAGTATTGTTATCCCATGTTATTGTTATGCCAGTGGGCACCCTCCTCCTCCGCCTCTTCCTCTGTGGTAATGGTAAATAATGTAAATGGGAATATGCCTTCCGCCTCCTTGGATTCCCCTGTTTAAAAAACGCAAGAGCTGTATATACACATTGAGTATACATCCCGATTCCTGCTGTCTTGGCTTGGCCGGAACGCTTGGCTTCTCCAGCCCGGTTTTGTTAATCACAAAAATACCTATAATAAATATGGAGATAATAATAATATTATTTTCTCCCCCACAACCGACGGAATCGTAACGAGAAGGGGTATTTTTTGAAAAATTCTCAGTTAACTGCGGTGTTTTGTGAGAAGAAAGGGAAGCATTTATATTTATATTTATAAACAGCTTTTTCGCAGAATAATAAAGAGAAGGACATTGACAACTTCCATTCCATTACGAAACTTAAACTTGCTGCATCGTCTCTGCCACTCTCACTTATGACCAAACTTTAAAAAAACTGCCAAACCCTCATTAAAATCCGCCACTATTAGGGCTCTTTCTCTATATATTTTTGGTGGGTGTGGAGGTTCTTTTGTAGTTGTCGAACCAACCGTGGTTACGTCGTGGTTGGTACAGCGGATTGTCATATTCTTTTGCTTCATTGCTAATACTGCAGATGGTTGGTTGGTAGTGTGGTGTGGGATTTCTGAGGTGATATATATAATTTTTTCATTGAGGAATTTAGGGCGGAAGAACTTGAGGCAATGGGGGATTCCAGCGGCTCTGTTTCTGTTGATGTGGAAATGATCCCTTGGGGCGGACAGGTAAAACAAGGGGTTTCGTTTTTAATTCTCCTTGGATACTATTGCATTGTGCAAATCTGACTGACATTCTGTGTCTATATTGAGAAATAGGTTCCTTTGCAGTTTTTTTTTTATGAAAATGGGTTTATACTAATTTCTGGTATAGTCTAATTAGGGAGGTCAATCTAAGAGTACTTTATTGACACTAGATGATACATGGTCGATGTAGTCTGAGGATGAATAATAAACTATATTAGTTGGTCTATACTCTATGGAATTTAGTGAATGATATCAATCAATCTAACATTTTTAGATGTGGGAATAGTTATGATTTCCTAAACAACCCATGGAGTGTCTACCAAGTGTGGGTTGGTAGGAGGGACATGATCTTCAAGTTTTAGTTTAGTGTCACTAGAATTATAAGATATGTTAACCACATGAATGCCTCAATCAAAAGTGTGTATTTTTATCAAAATTCATCCGATAATTCATGATGTCCAAGTCTCATTATTAGGCTTGGGACATAATGTAGGCATCATCATAAGATGGGGATATGTTACATCACTGGGAAGTGTCTTTAGTATAGACACATATGATACTAAAAGTGTGAGGGAAGATGGATAAAGGGTTTTGAAATAAATTGGCTATCCCTAATCTTTTAAAATGAATTCTTATTTCATGTAAGTGGATTCATTAGTATATTATGGGTGAGGACTATTAGTATCACCATCAATTAAATTGAAATTATAATATCTTATATAATTAAGGAAGGGGGATTCCATTATCAATTATAAATATTTAATTTAGTGGTATTACAATTGTTTTCATGTCATTAGGTTCATCATCATCTAAATGCATAAGATTGATGCAAAGGTCACAATTAATGTTGAAAAATATAGATAGAAAGGGATTATTAAGATGTTGAAAATTAGGGATGTTATATCGATATTTATGATTAGAATGCATAATGCCCCAAGTGTTGATATTTGCTTCATGTTTGTAACATTTGAAATTATAAAATAACTTCATACATTGGCTACCAAAAGATGCAATAGCTCTAATGTGATGAGTCCATGGATGACCTAGAATCATGCTATACTAGAGTGTGATATCTAAAACCATAATCTTAGTGTAGATTGTTTCCGGTCAGATAATGATCGAGAGTTAAATTCCACTAAGAGGCTTATGATTGGTATTATCAAACACATGCCAAGTAAGTCTAGTGTGATTAAAATTATCTTAGAAGTATCTAAGTATTTTGAGAAACCAAAGAGAATAAACATTAACAAATCAGATCAAGGTTGATGACTTACATGTAAGAAGTAACTTGAGGTTCATGCATGGATTAGGACGTGGCTTTTAAAAATTACATGCGGTTATTATTACTCTATTTGCAAGACACATATTTTTTTGAAATCCCCTAACCTTGTTGATTTGTAATATTTGATATGTGAATAGAATGGGTTATACCTTTCTCATTTTTACCAAATCCTTTATCTTTGTATCCATGTTTTAACAAATATCTAGATCCAAAATCATAATGGAACAAGTGTCGTATGTAAGAATTCATTAGATGGATCATCATCTAATGTTTAAGGGATATGTATCATCACCTAATGAGTACATGGCATTCATAGATAGGCACAATACTGATTTCTACATATATTGGTCATATGAATGGCCAGAGGATGATGCCATTTTGACCGATGTCTGGGATACTCCTGGTACCATTCTAAGCTATTTGAGGCCCTTCATGGAGAAGTTCTTTCCAATAAAGGTGTCATAAAAGAGAGTTGGAGAGATCTCTAAGAGAAAAGGAGATGGAAGGGTAAGATGAGGGTACAAAATTTGGAAGAGATGACAACTACTAAATAAAGTAGTACATAAAAAGTCCCAACTCAAATGGAGAAGACAACTCGTGACTACATGAAGGAACTTGTAAGGCCTCACCACTAGAGAAAAAAGGAAAGGGTTTCCATGAAGGGCAATGTGGGGAAGGATCTGACATGGAAACAACACAAAGGTTAGAAAGAGCGCTATGATATTATGGAAGAACATGATAAAAAGGTGGAAAAGTGGTAGCCAATGCCTATAGGAGAGACAACGTCGATGAGAGAAGGCATTGAGAAGGATGTTGCGCAAAGAATATGTATAAGCAACAGAGGTGAATAAAGTTGTTGCACAAAAGCAACAACAAAGGTACAAATCCAAGTAGAGTCTAGTTGTAACACTGCACATAATAGTTGAAGGCAAGATGGACATCATTCCATAGGGACCAACAAAAGTCCAAGAAGGTACTCAAGGTGTCAATGCTACCTGCACAGAGACGAGGGTGTAGAAGAGAGACCCTGAGGGGAGCACAAGTGTTCTTTTGCATAACACTAAGGATACACAAGAGAAGGAAAAGATGGGAAACTTGGATTCCCATGAGATGGAGGATTGTTATGTAGTATTAAAAAATCAAGAGGGACACTTGACCCAATGTCCATATGTAGCGGTGCATGATGAATATAAATGGAGAAGAAGAATCTCTTTCCATAAAATAAAATGAGGAGGACAAACGTGTGGAAGAAACACCATAGAAGGCATCTGTTAACACATAAATAATAGAGAGAAGTTAACATGCAACTAACAAGGACAATTTGAACACAATAAAGAGGAGTTGTTGAGAGGAGTAAGCTGAAATTATACTGAAACTGATGAGGAAGGTGCAATCCTTATTGCATTAAATTTAAGGAAGCCACCAGAGGAAAGAGAAGCCAAAAACCAACCAAAATTTGATGAGGAAAGAACATTTTAAATTGCACACAAGGAGGGAAAGCCACTACCACATGATAGTAAGGCAGGGAGCTGACACCCTAAACCTGACCAAGAGAAGCAAGAAATGGCAATGTCATCTAGAACATTTGGTAGAAGCAAATAGAAAGAGGTGGGTCCAGATCCACAAGATGATTCAGAGGTGGAAAAATCCACAAGGGAGAAGAGACTAATGGCTATATTAGTTTAGACACAAAAGGCAGCCGAGTACATGGAGGATGAGAGGAGAGAAAGATGGGAATTGTTAAGCCCTATAAAGGTGGGAATGGTATTAAAAACATCAAGTGGAGGAAGAAGAGATGATGCAATAGGGGCATCATGTAGACATGCCCCATGAGAGACACGTGGAAGAAAAGTGTATAAGTATGCCTATTTGTCATGACTGACAAAAGAAACAATTAAGTGTATGATGCAAAGGAAAATTTGGTGCTGCATAGGTGGAAGAAGGCAAAAAGTACAAGAAGAGACCCTTGAGAAGAGATAAGGGTAGACGTAGACCCAAAAGAAGAGAGACAAAGGGCATAGACCCACAAGAGAAGAGAAAGGGTGCATAGAAAATAAGAAATGTTATACATGCAAGAGAAGAAGTGTTGAAACACAAATGTACAGAAAGAGGCGGGAAAAAACCCACAACAAGAGTTAGGGGTGGACGTAGATCCATCAGGGAGAAGAGAATAAGAGTAAAAAGGAGAGTGAAGGGGAAGAGGGAAGGTATCGAAACAAGGAGGTGGTTGACAATTTACGACCAGAAGAGGCTCTGAAAAGGAAGAAGTGTGGAGCAAGATTGTTTGGGAAAAACCCATTATGAGGATGGGAACACTAAGACCTTCTTAACCAGCCAAAATAATGGATCTATCACTCATACCCTACTTGTAAGCGGGAGCATACATTTTAATTACTTGTGGAGTCTAATTTTGGAGCATTCGAGGCATATTGGCAATCTTGCATCACCTATAAAGAGAGTCAATCAATCAAAAAACAAATCCAACTTTCTCGATGTGTGGTCACGTGGAGCAATAATTTTGAAGGCTTTCAAGACTGCAAAATAATACACTTGCATGTGAGAAAGATGGCTTGGAGTCGTGTGAAGTTTGGAAAAATAACAAGTTACAAAATTTGGCTATAGTATTGAGCATGAATGAAAAAGGTAACCACATGCAAAAAATAGACATGTTAAGGAATGAAGAGTAAGGTTCATAAGCAAATATTTACGCTATAGTGTGAAAAATATATTAGGCTTGGAAAGGCGCAAGAGTGTCATGGTGTAGGAGGAAGTTTTTCACAGAGGTTGTGTAGCATGAGGAAAAGGAAGGTTGTGATCATAACCAAGTTTGGGTTTGCATGGACAAGGAGTAAATGAGCTTGAGAAGGAAGCATAAATAGTTGGCAGTGTGCAACAAGATTGAAAAACCTGTGCAAAAGTATACAGAGGAGCTAATGAACCTATGAACACTAAGGCACATGGAGTGGAAGAAATGGATAACATCTAAGCACAAACACACAAACATAAAGGATGACTCACATTGGAAACCAAGTAATCCCACACAAATAAATGAGGCACAAAGCATTTAATACAAAACCTAAGGACATAAAAACCAATAGAATAGCCAACTACATGGACCTATGCTTGGACGAATGATCGAGCTAAGTTGGTTATGTGAATGAAACAATAGCATGACAAATAAAATTTGAAAATATCTAAGGAATGCCTATTTCTTTTGACATAAATCTAATTTGTGCAGCTCAAGATTTGTAAAAGGCTATTCTAAATTTAGACACTACAAAGATTTATGCAGTACCTAGTAATTACTATTGGTAATCAATGTGTAGAGAACACAAAAATGACCAACACTGTGACATTGTAAGAGGCAACCAAAAGGCTCAAGTAGGTTTAGTTGATTGTTAGCAGTCTAAGGATGCCATAGAGAAGAATAGACCTAATTTTGAGGACTAAATATAGAGGTTCGAAGAACTATTTGTAAATTTGAGAAGTTACTAATATATTATAAGCATGAGTTTATTAATATAAACTAAAGTATGCATACTCAACGAGTACTTTGCAAACATGCGAGTACTCTGTGAAAAATTACACAGATGAGTAAACTCAGTAAAAACTCAAGCTCTTTTGGCAGGTTTTGAAAGTATTTTGATATTACTCATGCGTACACACCAGTAATTTGTGACTACAATCAAAATACTCGCCAATTTTATTTAGCAACACAAAAAAATGTGGGGAAAACACATTTTTTTGTCCTTTTTAAGCACACATGCCCCCACACTTTCATCTTAGAGTGTTTGGATGATAAAATGTTGGTTTAATAGGACCATGAAGCTTTGTATAAAGTTTTTTAAGTCATACATATTAAAGTCATAAGGTTAAGAAAACATGTTTTATTAATGTGAGCTCAAATCCTCACTTTGAAGTTGTCTTGTTAGGGAGTTTGGAATGGTAACCACATTAACCAATGTTGGAAGTTGGTTGAAGGGGTTGTTGTACATCATTCTAAGGAAAGAGAGAATGTGAGAGGAGATTGGGGAGAGAGGAGAGAGGAGAGGAAGCTCCAACAAAGGAAAAATAGGGAGAAAAAGAAAAATTGATGTAAGAACCTCTCAAAGGTTGAGAGAACCCTGAAGGTCCATTCTTGGAATGTATTGTAAGAAATATTGTTGTAAATAAAAAAATGGAAAGGTTCATGTTGTGTACATCTACTCTCTTATGAGGTATATCATGTTCTTGTTTTGATATTGATTGAATAATCCTTTTAGACCCCAAGGATAAGATTTCTTGATAATGTTTGCAAGACAAAGATATGTGTTGAGGGTGACAAGCATGTCAAGTGGAGTTTGGTTGTGGTTATGGATTGTTGATATAAGAATAAGGTTTGGATGTTGTCTTTGAGTCTTTATTTGAATCATATAGCCTTGTATGTTGTCTTTGGTGGCATATTAAAATGTAAAACTAATGAAAAACAACTCAGTTATTGAGAAACATATACATTACATGGTTGAGGGGCGAAAAGTTGCCAAATAATTTTTGCTAGAAGGTGTTGAGAATCCCAAAGTCTTGAGTAATGTATTAACATTGTTACGGAATCAAGGGAGGTCTTTGGTATGACCTAGAGTGAGGTGAAAGATTCAAATAACAATTTTAAATCTCAAATGTTGTATAATCTACCTATAATTATGAGATATTATTTGTTTATAATTATAATATATGTAATAATATATTATTATCATTCTTCTTTTTTTCTTTTGAAGAGCCCAAAATTTTTGTAAGGATATCGTAGTTAGAAGGAATTTAAACATAGGTTAGGATACATTAAATATTTGATTCTCAACAATCATGACTAAACAATTATCACCAACTGGAAAAATGTGTCACCAACATGCAATTTTTAAAACTTGATGGTGTCACTTTAGCTTGCTGAATTGATTTCTGTTGGATGTGATTATTTGGTGGGTTAATTATAGTATTTAATAATGTGGAATTTAAGAAATGATCAAGTAATGCTATTGAAAACCATCAAATTAGTCTATACACATTTTATATATATATATATATATATAAATTATAGCAACTTATTTTATAAGCTATGGTAATTTGTTATTGTTCAAGGGATGTGATACCACACTAATGGTTTTAATGATGTGCTTAACATTTATACATAAAATGAATAAAAAATCCCAAAGAAAAAAAAATAGTCAAAACCTAATAGTTTATAAATAATTTTCATATTAGATAGTGATGTTAAAGACATAGCTTGATTATTAAACAACTAGAATAAATACTCTTCTAGAGTTTTAGGACACGAAGTGTGGCTAGATTATAAAAACCACCTAAACCACATTCATTTATAAATAGCCTAGGTCCCATGCAATGGTGCAAAAGAATAATATGCATCCAGACTATAGATTTTGTGAGAACAATAGAGGTAGTTCAACCACGTACTTCCAAATAGCTGTGAAAGGGTAAATAAAGTTAATATCCACATGACAACCCATGCATGATTTTATCACTTTTTCATGCCTTTATCACAACTATGTGGCATCGAGAACAATAAAATTCCAACCATCATTTTCTTGTGATGATGTGTTTTTCAAAAAAAAAAAACATGAAAACATGATTGTTTAAGTACATGATAGGAATGACATATTTATATGCAACAGCGATACCATGGTTAGAAAGAATTTAAACCTTGATTAGGACACACAATGTATAAATTTATAGGACATGTGTAAATACATGATTAAAATTATCGAGATGTCAACACCAAATATCATAAGTGTTATAAGAGAATAGGTACAATATAAATTATTAAACGAGCAAAACAAACCCTCTTATAATGTAACATACAAATACATATTCAGACCGGAGATTCACACTATCATACCACACATTTTTAGTTACCAAAAAAAGTATCTCTTGATAGCCCATAGAAGCACCTCCAAATATCTACTTAATTTTTTTAAAAGTCTAAATAAAAATAACATTTGAATTAGTATCTCTGAAATGTTTATTAAGGAGCTTAATCTATTTTTTTAAACATTTACTAGTTTGTTAAGTCAACAATTTAAATTACTGCTTATGTAATTTTGATAATATTTTAATATAATATTTATCTTATTGATAACTCAAATACAAAATTGCATTCATAGTAATTTAATGTATGAATATAAAATTTATATGAGGACACTATATACAAATATAAATATAGAAGTATATGAAAATTAAGTTGTTAAAAAGGATATATATAACATATGTATATAGCATTGCATCCTAAAAAGCATTAGAAAGTGTTTTTCTCCAAGTTGGAATAAAATGCTTACATGCGTCTTGTTTCATACCAACAATTAGGATTTCATAAAAGCATGTCATATTATCATCATAATATTTTTTTCAAAATATTATGGAGTGATTTCAATAATTGTGTTAGATTTTTTTAATAGTGTTGCTTTCTTGGTAAATAAATGGTTCAGCGCATTAGGTAATTCTATTTGATGAACATTAATTTGGCATATTGAAGTGGCATAGGTAAGTTTTTAAAACTGCAAAGTGGCAACAACTCTTTCCAAATATGTTGATAATTAAAATTGTTCACTTTTTTTTAAATATTTAAAATTTTTAAATAATAAAATAATAAAATTATATTGATATTAATGAGAGGTTTAAGATTATATTTGAAAATAAAATTATCTTTAGACTTTTATTTAAACTAAAAAATAGTTAAATTATATTTGAATGTAACAAAATTGTAATTGTAATAGTTTAAAAATAAATAAATAATGTTGTGTACTGTATTTAAGATAAAATTGTATGCTTTAAAGAATTTTCTAAATCTAAAATTAAAAATTAATTTAAATAAATAAATATCTAATTTTTAACTTTAAAACTCACTATGTAAAAAAGAGCTTCAAGAATATATTTCTCCCCATTTTTTTAAAAAAAAATTCTTCTTAATTTTTTTTATTGTTTTTTTTTCCTAGATAAGCATTTTCCATATCACAAAATATATGGCACAAAGATTTAACTTATTTCAATTTTCATAAATGATTTGATAAGAGTGGATATAATGTAACAAACTCAATTAAGACAATTGTAAAAAATATATAATGCAATTTATTAGAGGTGATTCATTAATAGAAGAGTAATTATTAATAGTGTATATTCATTGTTTGAATTGAACATCTTGATCGTCATGTATTTTGTAAAAAAATATATATTACAATTGTCATTCATAGTAATTTAATATATTAATTCCAAATGCATATGAGCACACTATAGATAAGAATATATATAAAGGTATAGGAGAGTTGTTAGAAAGGATATATAATGTTTGTATATACCCAAAAAAATATTAAACTACTTGTTTGTATTTTGATTTTATTATAAAAAATTATTGTACATATTTCATATTTATACAAATGATCTTGAATTTATACATATCAATTGACGAGTTAAAATTAAATTGAAAAAAATTGAATGATATACTTTGGAAAGGTGTTGATTACATGTTGATAATGTATGTTACATATTCTTAAATCATTCCAAAAAACTAACAATGATTATACTTTTTAAATCATTTTAGGTTATTTTTTGCAACATATATGATGAATCTATAGTGTTGTGCACCTTGATTTTGGGAAATTAAATAGTCCATATAAATTTAATGTAATTAAATGTTATTGGAAATCATTTTTAGGTGATTTGGGAAAACACATATGCATGAGTGTTGTGTTTTTTGAGCTTATTAATTTATAAATGAATGCAGTTTAACTCTATTTTATATTTTTGTGTTTTTCATTCATAATAAGGCATTTTCATATTTTATTTTTAAAATTAAATTGATAAGAGTGGATATAATATAATAGACTCAATTAATACAATTGAATTGTATTTTTTTTTCCAAAATTTTCATTTATAACCAATCATTTTCTTATCTTATTTCTAAAACTGAATTGATAAGAGTGGAAATATAATAAACCTAACTAAAACAATTGAAAAAACAATATGTTACATTTTATTAAGAATGATCCAAGTAAAGAAAGAATCAACACATTACAAATAAACTTTAAAAATTCACAAAAATCTATTCAAATGCCACGCTTGATATGGAGTGCAATTGTTTACAATATTCACTTATTGCGATTGAAACATGATTTTTATTTTGTCATTAATGGAAGATTATTACCGTGATGTGATTCTTAAATGTAATTTAAAAGTTCTTCATAATAATTTCTTCATCTTACCAAAATATCTAGCCAAACCACCACTATATAATTATCTTATTATATTGTATCATAGTGACCTAATTAAAATGCATAATTATTTCCCTTTGAATAGATAACCTTATTGTATAAGATACTCACTATGAATAATATTTGTCCCACTAGTTAATGGATTTTTCCATTGCTCAACTATCTTTTCAAAATATGGATCAATATCATATAATTCTTTGATAGATTCAAATCCAACTACTTCACTCACCATAGTAGTTAATAACACTAGTCTCTTGCTCAATGCATCAACTACCTAATTTTGTTTTCATGATATATGTTTCAACATAAAAGTATACCCATGCAAGAAAGACAACCATTTTGCATGCTTACCATTCAACTTATTTTATGTATTCACACACTTCAAATCTTGATGATTTGTAAATATGATAAACTCCTTAGGCACCAAGAAATGGCTCCAATATATTAATGATTATATAATTGGATAAAGTTCAACATCATAAGTAGAATAGTTTAATCTTAACCTATTCAATTTCTCACTGAAATATGCTATTGACTTTCCTTCTTGACTCAACACAACACCAATTCCCACAAATGAAGCATCACAATCAACCTCAAATACTTTGATAAAATTTGGTAATGATAAAATTTGTCTTTCTATAATCTTCTTCTTTAAAATTTTTAAGCTTTTTGTGGCTGCTCTTATCCATGCAAATTCCTTCCCTCTCATACAATATATTATTGGTGCCACAATACTATTAAATTTTTTAATAAATTTTCTATAAAAAGTTACTAATCCATGGAAACTCCTTACCTCTATAATGCTTTTTGGAATAGGCAACTCAACGATTGCCTTTATCTTTTTTTATCCATTCTCACTCCATCTGCTGAAACTACAAATCCTAAAAAATTTAAACTATTCTGCATAAACTTACACTTCTTCAAATTTGCATACAACTTATCATTTCTTAACAAATCTAGTCCCATTCTCAAATGTTGTAAGTGTTCTTATTTAGTCTTACTGAATATAAAAATATCATCAAAATAAACAACCACAAACTTACTAATATATTATCATAACAATGTATTCATCACCCTAAGAAATATGCTGGGTGCATTAGATAATCCAAATGGCATCACCATCCACTCATATATGCAATCCCAAGTTTTGAATGCAATTTTCCACTCATTTCCTTCAAGAATTCAAATATGATAATAACCACTCCTTAGATCAATCTTGGTAAAATATTTTTCTTCTACAAGCACACACATCATATCGTCTAAATGAGGTATAGAAAACCTATACTTAATTATAATTTTATTAATTGCTCTACTATCCACACACATTCTTCATCCTCTATTTTTTTGGAGTTAGCAATGTTGGTGTTGTGCATCGACTCATACTCTCCCTTATCACCTTCTTTCTTAACAATTCAATAACCTCTTTATTTAATTATGCATATTCTATTTGACTCATCCTATAAGTTGCTTGATTGGTTAGAGATGATCTTGGAATAAATCAATGTGATGTTAAATATTTCTCTTCGATGGTAAACTATTTGGTAACTCATCATGTATAACATCTACATATTCTTTCAACACTCTTGTTGATTCTGTTGGTAATGACAACATTTCTATTTCTTCATTCTTTGCTACTAATACACAAAAACCACCTGCCACCTTTATATCTTGGATAAATGTTTTAGTAGAGAGCATGATTTCTACCTTATCTTCCTCTTTAAGAGGTAACCAAACTACCTTTGTACCACTTTTTCAAACAATATAATTTTTCTTTTCTCCATCATAAATTACATTGTTATCAAATTGACATAGTCTTCCTAATAAAACATGACATACATCCATCAAAATAACATCACATCATATTTCATCATTATAACTTTTTCCTATAGAAAATTTGATTAAACACCTTTTATCTGCTATAACTTCATACCCTTTTGTAAACCATAAAATTTGATAAGGAGTAGGATGATTTTCAAATTGTAAATTTAGTTTCTCTATCATTTTTTTAGAAACCATATCTTCACAACTACCACCATCTATAATTACTTTTCATACCTTTCCACCCGAAGTACATCTTGTTTGAAAAATATTTGATCACAACCATGTATCACCATCTTCTTTATTCTACACTTGTTCATTCCTTGGAGTGATCATTGTTCTTCTCATCATGATATTCTCTCCAACATCTTCTAGTAAAACTTCAATATTTTACTCTTCTATCTTAGCCTCAACTAGATGCACTCTTGGGCAGTCCTCTTATCTATTTTCCTGATCTTGATAGAGTGGACACTCAAAAGCTTTGTGCCCTTCTTCTCCACATCTATAATAAACATAAGATCTACACTAATTCAAAAACCATCTTCTAGCACCATTGTAACCTTGTCCTCTCTAAAACCCTCTTCCTCTTTGTTGGTACTAAAACCCTTGTCTATTGTCATCTCACCTTTCTATGCCACATGGTGATTCACCTCTATTGGTATTAGACCCATATCTACTATTATTAAATCTACCACATCCCCTATGTAAAGGGGATACGCCTCTTCTTGGACCAAGAGATGTTCTTCTAAAATTATGTCTATTTTTTTTTTGTCTTCAAAGCTAATTGATAAGCCTCCTCATCCAAAGTATTTTATGCATGCTTAATTCATCTTGAATAGTAATTTTCAAACTATTTGCATACCTTGGAGCCATCTTCTCTTCTGTTTCATCAATCTCCACTGATATGAAAAACTTATAAAACTCATCTGTATATTTTTATATACTATGATCTTTTTTCCTCAAATTCTGAAATCTTTTGTATAGGGTTTGTGCATAATCCATAGGTAAAGTCTATCCCTGGGCATCTTCTCCATTTTTCTCTATAAATTAATCTTCTCTTTAGTTTTCTTTGTCTCTCTTTCTACACGTGATCCCACTAAATCATTGCATGAACTTTCAATTTCATGCATGCAAACTTTACCTTCTTATCTTCCCTCATAGTATTCCACTCGAAGAACATCTCCATGTTATTCATCTAATCTATCAACTCCTTTGATTTCAAACTGCATCCATAATCTAGAACATCAACCTTGATTATTTCATTTCTTCCTTCTAAATCTCAATCCATCATCTCTTCCATTGACGGTGGCTACTCTTATTGTTCTTCTTATTAAACTTATTCATCATGATCTGTGTCCTCCTTATCACCACCTTGTCTTCTTCTATTATTGGTGATAACCTCAGTCAATTATTCTACTTGCTTCTTCATCTCTTTTATAATACAATTCATCTATGCAGTACCTCCTCATCCTCTCACCATGTCTTAATCCTCCAAGATTTGAACTTGCTTTAATACAAGATAATGGAACCAAAAACTATTCAGATAATAAATTATCAATAGGCAAAGCTTCTCAAAATAAGAACTTGTGTTAATTCCTATTGAATTACCTAATAATTTAAAACTTAAACCATGCTTAAATAAGCCTCAAATCTTAATTAGAGTTGACATGCAAAAATTCAAACAAAACTAAAATCTTTAAAATAAAAAAAAATTAACAGCTACTATATTTAGAAAGTTTCGCATGCAAGTGCGAACGAGTCTAAAAATCTCCCAAAATAAACTAAAAACTAAAATTTACCTATATAAATAAATTCAACTAAAGTTTATGTCTAGTCTTAAGAATATATAATTTCTAAAAATAGAAAATTCCCTAAAAAATCATTAAACGGTAATTTTGGACCCTCATATGATCAAGTATGGCCTCCAAAAATATAAAAAAACAACTTTAAGCAAATAGAGTGGTTTAAGACAATTAAAAAACTTTTCGAGATGGTTGTTTTGGTGTGTGGAAGAGCTCAAACAGAGTTATGGGTCAAATGTTATGGCCTCTGGAAGATTGACCTATTTCTTTGCATTAAATAAGTTATATATTAATATAATGATCGTTTGTTACCGTAGTTGAAGTTGTAGGAATAATATTGTCACATTAAAAAAAGTATGTAATATATCTATTCTTTTCTCTTTCTTTAAAATTAGTTATAGCAAGCAATGCTACAACTTAACAATTGATAAAGTTGTATTGTTCAACATATTACATAGAAATAAAATATTATTAATCACTAGCTAAACAAGTCTTCTTCTTTGACATTAATGTATTTACCTTATATATTGCAGAAATAAAATTTTGTTATCATAAAACTTAAGTTTGAAAGGTTTGATGATCTTTCAAACCTTGTTCAAGAAGAAATTTTAATATATGGAGTTATATAAAGATATTTAAAAAAAAAAAAAAAACTATGTTGCGGGAGAATTGATTGCTATCCAATAATGTAGTATTGAGCCTTTCGAACTTCATAACTATTTATTTCTTAATAGATTGATTTCTGATCCACTGGTACAAAATTTTATTCATTTGATATACATATCAGGAAGATGGAGTAAGGACCAACAAAATAACTATTTAATTGAATTTGTCTAAAAATGTGGGACTCTCATTTTAAACCTACAAGAACCAACCCTAGATGCTGAAATAATTACTTGCACTATTATTAGAAGACAATTAAAATGGGATTCTGAAATGAAAGTATGTATGGATTCACATCATACTTTAGGTATTCCTTATTAGGAATTGCAATTCTCTTTCAAATAAGTTGTAAATTTTGGCCAATATCTCTAGATGATATTACTATAGAAGATGAAATATTATTGTTGGAAGGGAAAGTGTAAAATCGATGTGACCCAAGAAATTCATTGTCATCTGATAACGATAAAAAACTAGCATATGGACGAGCCTTTATTGATTTCCTCCATGATATATTATCATATTTTAGTTAGTGTGTTTGTCTTTTATGGGTTCAAGTAAATAGCTTGTAATTGTGGCTTTCGCCCTCTATTTCACTGCGGTTTAACTTTCTGTGATCCGAAAAACTATAGCAAGCTGATATGTATATTTGTTTATACTTATATTTGTCTGTGTTTATGTTTATATAAACTTTCACTAATCAATTTGAATGTATCTATAAGAAATAATACTTTTCTCAACAAACAACACACATGTATTTCACAAATTTTATTTCCTTGTTTTGTGTTTTATACTTAATGTATTAGTTAAGGAAGATTAAAATATAGAGATAAATCCTTTCACTACATATTCTTAGCAATACAATAGTTACACACCACAATATATAAGTACTTGCAATGACCACAACCTTACTCTCAAGAATAAGGAATTCTATATTAATAATTAAAAAAGAATTCTATATTAATAATTAAAATAGACACTGATTATTGGATTGAATTATTCCCAATCTCATTTTCAAATTATTTATGTATTGGTTTTGAACAACTTTGTTAGAAATAGTAAGTTGTTTCATCCTTCTACACCAATTTAAACAAATTTCTCACTATGATATGTAAAAAATTACATCCCTTCCAATATACTTTACACCATTAAAACAACTGGTAATTGAATTGTTGATTTAATTAAACTCACACCCAGCTGTATTCATTGAGAATAAAAAGTAGAGAAAGGCATACTAGGAGGTTTTTGGACTTTCAATATTCCATATCTATTGAAAGGAATTATAACTGGGGAAGGAAATATGTTGCTGTACAACAATTATTCTCACGCATTTTATTAAGCGCATGCCCATTGCTACCAATTAGTTTTAAAATATATAAATAAAATTAAGCAGGTGTGTTAATTTAAGTTTAATTGTTGCTGTCACATTGATATTACACAGGCGAGTGTGATTAATAAAGGTTATATAAAATAACAGCAGCTCCATCATGTTGAAAAATCCACATATATATGTACAAAAATAATCATTGTATATAAAAATTAAAGTGGCATTTTCACCATATAGAGGTAACATTTTCACTAGATAGAGGTAGCATAAAACTAAACATATGTACCCTATAAAATTGAATTTTTTTTTAAAGATGTCTTAAAAAAAAAACATAGTACATTAATATCGTAAAATGGTCCAACAACCTTCAATGAAATTTCACCTGTACTAAAATTGTATCACAAAGAAAAAAAAGTAATTGTCACGTTCACAGTATAAAATGCAGGACGAAAGATATGACGATTGATTTCTATATAGGCTCGAATTTTAGGCAAATTTTGATTCTCTATCCATTCTCTTTTTTGTTTTGGGTTGCTTTCATTTTTTTTTTGGCACAAACTTGATGCATAATTTCACCCCCACCTTTTATACGGGTTGTTATCAGATTTGAAAGGAACCTTCAAATACTATGCGTCACATGATCAGAGTGTTAATACTGAAATTTTTTTCTTAGAGGATAGTCACATTATGTCTTTTTCAGTCTCCATTTCTATAAGGATCTCGAATGTGAAAACTAGCTCAAATATTCTTCACAGAATGATGGTCATGTTTTTTGAAGAGATGTTATTGCCAACACAATTTGTGTGTGAATGAATCACGATTTTATTTTATTTTATATATTTTCAAGATACTTGTAAAAGGTCACAAATACAATGTGGAATGTATTTATGCCACAAATATTATGCCAAAAGTTTTTATTTTTTAAATTTAAAAAAAAAAAATCGAATATTAACAGTATAGAATAAACTATTCTTCACAGAATTGTCATGTTTTTTTTAAAAGATGTTTTTGCCATTTATGTGTAGATAAGTCACAATTTTTATTTTGTTTGGGATACTTGTAAAAAGTCACAAATACAATGTGGATTATATTTAATTATCCCACAAATGTCATAACATGTCAAAACTCCAACTTACTATTAAAAATGCATCGAATATTAACAGTATAAAATGTATCAACCACCTATTTTTAAATGGTTTTTACTCTGACGTGCCACCTTACAATTGATAAAATATTCCTAGGCACGCCATGTAATTATAGGTAAGGTTAAATTTTATTTCTCTTTCGTTGTGTGGCAAGCATTTTGGGCTTTTGTAAGCGGTTATAGCCATTGCAAATAAGAATAAAATGCAGAGACTCCTGAATGAGAGACAAACCTCTGATTAGAGGACGACGAGAACGTGGAATATATTTTCTTATGGTTACTTATATTATATTTTAGTTGTAATTTTTTTTTTAATGATTTTTCTTCAATGAAATTGTTTATATTTTTTTATTTTTAAAATTTTATGAATGTTATTTTTTTGTTTTTGAATTTTTTTTCACGATATCATAATTGTGTTTTAAATTCATGATTTTTAGATATAAAAATGGTTAAATTTTATATATATATAAAAGATATTTTTAAAATTGTTAACATATTTTTTTTATAAAAACATTTTACAATTTATATTAGATCTTATAATTTTTATTTAAAATTCTTTTAAAAAATTTAACAATTTAAATGTATGGGCTTCTTTAGAATATATAATTTCAAATTACAATTTAAATACATGAAAATGACACAAAGACCATCAACATCTAAGCCTACTGGTAAGTTACTCATCCTCTGCCCTCCTCATTCGAGCATTACTAGCTTAGATGTCAAGATCAAACATCCACTATATTTTATTTGATTTAAGTAATATTCAGGACATGTATTAATGTTAAAAAAACTACTACACATTTAAGCTATGATGTTTTTATTCTTTGTTATATTATCTTAAACTTTCGAAGGGTGTCATAGAAGGATCGTGAGGATGTCATACTCTTTATGGTGTCCCTCTATCCTAAAGTTTAATATTAGGTGCTTTATGTTTGTCAATAGGGTATCATATTAGAGTGAGCTGTAAATTTCACTTAAAAATTATTTCAATTGTATTTTTCAGACGATGTAAATTATAATCACTTTATTTTGGGTTATGCTTATGATTAAGTATTATTCAAGGTTAGATGTACTAATTAAGTTATTATATACAATTGGTATCATGTTTTATTTCATGTACCTTTTGATTTTTCATATTAGATCATAGAAGAAGAGATATATTCTTATTGATATGATAATAAGCACTTGAATATTATGTTTTCATATCTTTTCATATCATAGATGTACCATGATGGGAATGGTTTATGTGAAGGAAAAATAGATTTCTAACCGAGTTTCAATCTTATTTATATATCAATGATTAGATGAGTTTGTAAGGATTTATATTGATTCAATTAAGTAATTATCTAAGTTGACACATTACAAGGAGAGATCCAACTATGAACATCCACAAGAATGTATGGCTAAATATAATAGCGTAGGTGATAGGAGTCATCCTACATATAATTGGTTTATGTTGCACATTGACCATATGGATACTTCACACCTTAGATTGGACAACCCAAATAAAAATGGATACACTACAAAAATTATGGATAATAATTTATGGAATAATAAAATTGGAAAGTTAATATTATGAAGCCAATGGCTCATGGTGACTACAATATAAACATAACAAGTGAAAAGCACCAAAATTATAAAATGAATTGTGATCACCACATAAATCATTATAAGTCACATAATGAAAACTGTAGTGGATAAATACTTAGCAACAATGAAAGATACATAATGTAATTACTAGGAACAAAAAAGGAGCCATGAAAAAAATTCCAACAAAAAATAATAAACATTTTGTAGCGAATAATTCAATAAAAAAGAAATCACCATGGCCAACAAATATTTAATATAAAAATAGATTACAAGTAAAAGAAATAAATTATGACAAATAACCACAATTGCTTAGGCCATGCCAAGTAGTATATGGAATACAAAAATAAATAACCACAAATAATATTCAACAAGTGGGATCATCCTTCTTTAATTCAATTTCAGTGTGACTTAACAAAATGATATAGTGGGTTTCAATAACTAACTACCATGAAAACTCTACTGGTCAGGAAAGTAATTATATATAGAAAGTGGCCCATGGAAGAATGGGTTCAGTGGGTTGCTCTTATTTAGGTGATTCAAAAGTTTAGATCACTGAATTGCTAAAGAAGGGAGTTTTTCAATTGGTTTAATTCGTTGGATGGCCTAAGGATAATTAGAAAAGTCAGCAATAACTATTCTTTGTGGGTTTTATATATTAAAATAAAGAGTTGTGATATCAAAATGTGTTCACATGGTAAGGATGGAGAAAGAGTGTGCACTGACACATCTATTGCATAGTCGTCCAGGCATCATCATGATAATTATAACTTATTTAGTGGCTGAGCCATTATGGGAATAGTAAAATAACATTCAACAAGGCTAAAAACAGTAAATTAACTATCAAAAAACTTCCACAGTGGATGCTAAGTGCTCTACTAGGGTTGTAACCCCTACAGATAGCAATAAGGAGGCAACACATTTGGGTGAAGCTCATGATCACAAAAGTCTTGACAGATAATAGCATTAGAGAGTAGGGATTAAATTATGGCATCGACTACCAAAGCCTCTAAATTGGTGGCTGATGTAGGGGGTCTTGAAATGACAGAGTTGAAAGGAGCATTTATGAGCGCAACAGAGGATGATGCACTCGAAGGTCTCTTTCAGCTTGTATGCCTCATATGTTAAACAATGTGGCATCTATTTTTGGCAATGAAGATAAAATAGGGGTCGATAAAGCCCTTGATACAGATACGATTGCTTCTGGTGGAAAAATGTACCGGAAAAAGGGATCTGTGGGGAGCAACAAGGGTTTGTTTACAGGATCTACTTTTCTAGATCCTATGCTAGCCGAGGCAGTGCTGGATAGATTATTTGTTGCTTTGGTCTCATGCAAGTCTCCTAAAATACGGTGATGGAGAGATTATGGGAAACCACTTAGGGGTGGTAGAAGAGTTTAATCACAGATCTTATGCAGAGGCCCTTTCAAGGAAAGGGTAGATTCAGCCCTCTATCCATTGCTAAAGACATCTGGGCTATTTTAGGTTCTCTTCTAATGGATTATGGAATGATATGTCAGTTCAATGGCCTATAGCCAAGTCTGCCTAATCTTCACGACTGGATAATGAGACATCGGTAGGCTCTTTTTCACAACTGGATAATGAGACACCGGTAGGCTCTAGTAAAAGGTAACATTGAAATTTACCCTTATGCTAGAGGAATCTTTATTGTGATTTTTGATTCTCTTAAAGAGAAAGATATTATCATTAAGGAATACTATTGGGCTTGAGAGGAGTGCCACATGTTTCTAGTCAAACCTTGGTATCTAGATTTCAACTTTTACATAGAAATTTTTTAACTCAAAATCAATATGGTTTTGTCTATCAAACCTTTCTTTATAATTTTAGGACTAAAAAGTTTTCAAAGTTATTGGAAAAATTTTAAGAAAATTTTGGCAAGAAGACTTTTTAACTACATCAATGGGTCATTCAATCTATGCTTGAATTTTGGTGAATCTAAATATTTATAAGGATATACTAGAGATGAAAGTAAAAAACAAAACATGGGTCCAATATCCATACTATGAAGGGTTACCCTTTAAATGTCATAGTTGTTTTTAAACTAGATAAATGGTGAATACATGTCCGGGCATTAAACTTATAAAAATAAACACTTGGTGGAAGGATGTTAGCTTAGAACATACAATAGTTGAAGCATATTCTAAGAGTGAGGGCCCAGAGGTGGTCCCTGAAATGCTTGTGGAAATTGCAAGTCCAAAAGATAATACTACTAGTATTTTAAAAAAGGTTAACATTAGGCCTACATAAAATTTAGCTCTAAAAAGGAATGTAATGGCCAAGGATATGAAGGATTGGGCTCTATTAAACACTCTTTCAAACATTTTGTTGGAAGTTAATATCCCCATTTTTCTTGATAAAGGAAATGGGGGAGATTGGAAGGTAGTTAGTAACAAGAAAAAGGGTTGTGGTAAACTTTTTAGTATGACCTTCGAATCTAAGAAATAGAATATCATGGAAGGATCCTAGTCATTTGGTTATTGTTTGTTCAAGTTGCAGATGACTTTGATCATTCTGGTTATTTAGGTCACATTTACATATTTTTTTTGTTACGTGATTCACTAGTAGAGGAGTTTCATTATGATTTTAATGATCTATCTTTTTCTTCATTGTAAAAGGGAAGGGTCCCTTTCAAAAACCATATTTTATTAATAATATAAAAAATATCTTCAATAGTAGAAAAATGTTCAATGGATAAGATAGTGACAAGATTTCTTAATTTTACCTTATAAAATTCATACAAATGTTATGAGGGTAGTCAGGGGAAACATTGCATCAAATCATCACTTCACTTCTATCCTTAATAATTATATTGAGTGTAATCAAACAATCAAATAAATAAATGAACAATAAAATTATAGATTTATGTTTCATTCACTCTAACATCTCTATTGATTTATTTTTCTAATAAATAGATGATATTTTCTAAAATAAAATATATAATCTCAAATTACTATATTATAATGGTTTGGATTGAATCATTTAAATGATTTATATTATTTAAAAATAGATCAATTAACTTAATTATTATAATATTAACTTAATGGTTTTTCCTATTTCCTTGTTGAAAGGTGAATATGTGCTAACAATCAAGACAATAAATAATCCTTGAGATTACCTCACATCTTAAAATAATTTTTTTTAAGATATATATGCACTCTATGGAATCAATAACTTGCATATAAAGTAGATTAGGCAAACAGAATAAATTGAGAATTTTTTTGGGTGCTATGCTACAACTTTTTCTTAGTAATTGATACTCCTTTAGCATAAAATACATAACCAAGATGAGGGCGTAATTGCATTTTGTGTGGTAGTACATTCCATTTTGGGATATGAGATTAAAAAGAAAACGATGACAATGAAATAAAATACAATGTGCCTAAAAAAGATTCTTAATGGAATTAAATCCATATAGCCTCAACCTCAAAACGTGTAGTTTAATTAATTTAGCATAATGGGAAACTTCCACGTGGTGTTTTAGACTTAACATTAATAATTGTAATGTCCTTCCCTGAACTGATTCATGTAGGTCACACTTACTATTCATTTCACACTCAAATTACAATCACAAGCCACACGGTAGAACCTCAACCCTCTATTTAAGGTAAAATATAGGACCACGAAAGGTTTGACGTACTCTAAAGATGTTGGATGATAAGATGGCTATTAGTTGTAGAAACAAGTGCTCCCTGAGTATACCTTAGAAGTTTTATTTGAATAAATTGTATTTGAAATTAAAATTTGAACTATATTATAAGTAAAAAACCAATATAATGAGACATCTTAATTTAAACATACATATATGTTTTTTGGTAGATTATGTAGAATGAACTTTTTTTTGGTGTGATATCATTGATTTAATAAATTTGAGTGTGATTTCTTTAAAATATTTATTGGTGTTTTAATTTTTGTGTTATGAATAGATTTTTTTTTTTTTTTGTTTTCATGATGTATATTAGTTCGAATTTAATTTTAGTATTATTATCTTGGGTGCATATTATGTTGTTGATTAGTTATTAGGGAAAAAAATATTGTACATGATGATATAAATGGATTGAAATTGCACAAATTATTATTCTCTATGTTTGAAGAATAAATTTTTATGTTTCGAAAAAAAACTTCTATAAAGTCATAGATGTTAAAATATAACTAAATAAATTACCAAAATGTAACTTGCATATTGCCACTTTAATTTTTCATAAAATACCATTAAAATAGTTTATTTATACTATTTATTTTGTGTACATATTTTCTCTATAGTATTTCCTCACTATAAAAGGGACAATTGACTTAAAATAATTTAACGTGTGAGACGGATGTTTTCTCTAAAAATATTTAATTCTCCACATGATGGATGTTCACTCTATAAACTATTATTTGTTGCACCATTTTTTAATCTAATTTTTCTTGATATTATTTCATATATTTATTATGAACCATTTTGTTTGTTACTTTATTTTTATTTTTTTAATAATTTTTTTTTTAAAATATTAAAAAAATAATATTGCAAGTTAGGATGAAACTTTTCCCACCTTTAATTGGCTAGAGCACTTAATTATAGTAATATATGGAGGTTTAAAATAGGGATAAATATTTTAAACCATATATATGTTATGGTTGTCCAAATTAGATTAGCAAAGGATTTTCTCACATAACTACCTAATCCTCTCATCGTTAGTGACCATACCACTGTCCCATTGAAATGTTATGCTCATATTTTATGTTGTGTTTAAAATGTTGAGTCGACTCCTATTATCTTCTTTAACCTTCATTGTATAACTATGGTTAGAGTTTAGGTAGCACCTTGATGATTTTTTTTGGTGTCTTATGGCACATGTGTTGTTTTATATTCTTCTAATGTGCTCAAGTGTCATCACATAGGTTCCTCATAGATTTTAATATGATATTTGGTTCCTTTCAAGTGTACCATATTTGAGTATGGGTTTTGAAAAAACCTATCTTTTTAGCTTCTATAATAAATGGTCTTGATTATCTTGTGAATCTTTATTGAAAAAGCAAGGTTTTGTGAGATATTCTCTTAAAAGGTTACCAAAATTCTTAAATTGAGAAATGAAATATTATTTTTTGTGAATTTGAGTATTCATAGTGAAATACTTATTTTGGATAGTATAAATAATCATATTAAATATGAAATTTTAGTGGAGATACTAAGCCATTAGGAAAATTTTCATAAAGTATCAATTGATATGACATTGAAAAGGTAAACATTTGTTTGATCTTGTGTAACTTGACTCCGTTTGGTAATTTAGATATGTAATATATATGAAAAAAGTGTATACTTAAGGAGTTTATTACAATATTGCATAGTCCTCAATAACATTTTGAACCATAGGATTATGCCTTCTTGTTGTAGCATGAAACTGAATATCATAAGGAGGGGAGAATGTAATATCCTCATGTTTAGCAGTGAGTTTCCTTGTAGACTTTAAATACATCACCATTTTGTACATTTGATCTTTTCCTTATTCCTTTGGTTTTGTGTGGCACCGGTTGGTAGGACATCATAGAGTGGATCCATTATTTTCATATTCCTTAGTGAAGGATTATATTGTTAGGATATGTTGGGCATGCAATGAATTTTTGGGTCACGTGGTTCTCATGAAGGGGATTTTGATCCAACACAAAAGTGAAACTATATTGATGTCATTTTACTTGTCAATAGGTGGTGGAAAATGAATTTCATAGTTAATATTAATATGGCAGATTGAAGGTAGTTGCCTAAAAATTAATATGTATGTGTGTGTATATCTACACATATACACATGTAATTATATATATGTGCATATATATGTGTATGTATGCATGTACATGTATGTATGTATGTATGTATTTATTCATGTACATTTATGTATGTATGTATGTATGTATATGTATACATATGTGTATGTGTTCGCACACGATGCACATATAATCCTTGATTTGGATAGTAAAAAAAATCATATTAAATATGAAATTTGAGTAAATATAGTAGGACATTGGGAAAAATTTGACAATTATCTATTGAAATGACATTGAAAAGGTAAACATTTGATCGATATTATAGAACTTGACTCCACTTAGTAATTTAGATCCATATTATATACTAAAATATATGTATTCCTAGGATTTTAGTACATGATTACATAGTCCTTAGTGAAATTTGGAACCATAAGATTATGTATATTTATTTTACCATCAAAGGCAATACTCTTATAATGAGGAGATAATGTAATACCATCATGTTTAGTAGCGAGTTCCCTTTTAGAATCTAGAAATATCACCTTTCTATACATTTGATGTTTTCATTATTTCTTTGTTTATGTGTGGCACCGCTTGGTAAGACATCATAGAGTGGATACATTTTTTTCATATTCCTTAGTAAAGATTTTTGTAGTTGGGATCCATGTTTGTCCACTGAAGCTCCAACTCATTGAGCCCAATCATTACCATGTGGTTTTGGGAAAGAGAGTTGTAGCCTCGACCTATTAGCCTTTATAGACCCTAGATCCTATAGATGAATGCCAAATGTTTTGGGTAATCATATTTTCTATGGTAGACATTCATAACATAGTCAGAGTTGACAAAGATATGGCACCAATAAAGAGCCTCCACACAATCATAATGATAGTAAAAAATGTCACCCCAAGACCCAAAAGCAAATAAAAATTTTCATCCTTTTTATATTCCTACAAGGTGCATAAATGTGTCCACATCATAGACCCACTATTATTCAGGGATAACTAGACTAAGAGAGCAAAACCTAATTGACATAGGTTGATCTTGTAGTTATTCTTAGTGGTTAGTTTGGATCTCAAGTCTCCATTTTGCACTCCGTAGCTAAATATACATGAATCCCCATAGGATTTGGGATCATCCCAATATATGCTTGCATCATGAATCCTATTGGATTTAGGCTCATCCCCATTTGAGACCTATGTGCTAACTAACCCAAGGCCCATGTTTACTAAGGTAGACTTTGTGTACACCTTGCTTGCCTAATGACTAACTCCTCCTCCTTTTGATTTATTTCTCATGAAAATAGATTAAGTATTTACATGATCTTTAATAATTAGTCGACATAGGTCACTATCTCACCAACTATTAAATCTCACTCTTCAAATCCTTAATCAAATCTCTGATTTTTAGACCCCCCTAACCTTACCTCATGGTAGATCCTTCTAGCCTTACCTCATGGCCCACGTCTAGTGACTACCTCCTTTATGTTTTCAAGATCAACATCCTAGTGATGGGTATATAACCATCAACTTTATCCTTAGGCTCTACTTATGTAATTAGGAACATGTATTAGACAATTATTGGCTTTGGTGTAAGGTTCAATGTGAAGGTGATGGGTATAAAACCATCAAATTTGTGATTAGGGTATACCAGTTAGGCATCCACACTAATCTTATACTCTACAATCCACTTAACTTTAGCCTCCACATTCAAATTTTCTAGAAAACTTATCCCACAAAAATTTACTTATTCTAGTTAAAGTGCCTTACAACATATGTTATAACCAAACCATTGAAAAATCTTCTTTTATAAATCCTCAAGTGCTTGTGTTGACATTTTATCAATATCCACATATGATTTTTACAAGAAAGGGCCTCATGGAGGATCATTTTATACAAATATAGATAACATATCAAATCTATTTAAACTTAACACATAATTTCAATAACATGTCCATGTCAAATACTTATCTCATCAAGTTAACTCCATTAATAAGATTATTAATTGAATTAAGAGGCCAATATATTTCAAGTATATACCCATTCATGAAAATGACTTCAATTAGAGATGTTTGATTCCATAGATATTGAAGAAGTGTCTACTACTTCTACACAAATAAATGTGACAAACATAGTAAATAACATGCAAGTGGCATCCAAACTAGACCTAAGTTGTTTAACTATACTAACAAATACTCCATAACAAATGCCTTTAGTAAACACCACAAGTGGTTCTCAATAGCTAATCCCACATTCCAACTGTAACAAGACACCTCTAATATTCAACTAGTTACTTCTTCAATCATGTAACCACAAAGATTAAGTAATCAAATGCAAATAAGTGCCTTGCCTTAATAATAGGTGATGACTAACATTCTAAAACAATAGGGATAAACCAATATTCCATTATGATAAAGACAAAATATTCTACCACTTAAACAAGGGGAAATGAATGTTCTACCTCATTAGGTAGTGATAAGTATACCTCAACTATCACTGACCAACATGCCTTTACAACCATTGTCTAATCAACAATGTATGTCCATTGGTAAATAAAAAATATTGAATAATTTATAAGCACCTACTTCACAACAAGTTTTCATGCAACCAAGAGGTACTCCTATCCAAAAAGTGCCCATTAGGCAATAATTGCCTTTCATTCTGAACATGCCACAAATAAAATGATAGGCCCTTATTTCACAATAATTTCCCCCCATTTAGCTAGGATTGACTATTTGACAGTAAGTTCCTACTCAATCATAACATGTACAATACTTTACTCAAAGCCATATCCTTCCATCCATGCCACAATTCCCCAAAACTAGGCTTATATATCAAATCCAAACTAGAATATTGTACCATAACATCTGTAATTCCAATATTCACATCTTAATCTATGTATACATATTCTTGGTTAGTTACCTAACCAAACCAACATTCCAAAAACCATGCCTCTATTATACCCTAGTCAAGGTAATTCACCTTTAAACACCCAGCCTTTACCTCAGGCCAACATTCCATCTAGTTTTTTCTCACAAAAATTGCATCAAATGAAGGATGAAATTATCATTATCTAAGTTGGGAAGTAGACCAAAATTTTTAATATGGATGACATGTGTTCCTACCCATTCAACATGGAGTATCTGTAGGTAACATTTCCTCCAAGGTGTGAACCACCAAAATTTGACAAATACAAGCGTGAAGGATACCCAAAGGCTCATCTAACATAATTCTTTGTTGTTTTCCAGATAGTGGCTTATAGTGACATATACCTCCTACTTTTATTTCCCTAGAGTCTAGTAGGATAGGATTTGAAATGGTTCCTAAAATTGTTGAAGAACTCAGTATCTAGTTTTGATGATCTTTTAAACAAGTTTGTGAAACACTTCTCCTACAAGCTCAAACATGATATTTTTTTGATAGATTTGACATGGTCTAAGTAAAAGGTTGGTGAATATTTTTCAAGTTATCTAAAATGATGGAGAACACTTGTTAGACATTTCACTCATAATTTACCAGATAAATAATTAGTTGATGTGTTTACCAAAAATTTACAAAGTGATATATCTTACCATCTAGATTTATAGTGTGCAAAAACTTTTAAGTATATCATCGATAAAGGTTTAGTAATCAAAAAGGCACTTATTAATAAATGGAGTATCACACTTACCTTGTTGAGCTGAAATCATACCCAAAACTAAGGAAAAAGCTAAAATTATAACCAAAACTAAGTCCAACCACAAGTGTTGGCACCTACCAAGGCCAATAATTAAGAGAAATCTAAGATATTCAACTACAATAAAAATGTTTTTGGAAATGGAATAACTAAGTTGTGACATATCCAAATGGTGAAAACACCATCTACTTGAAACCAATACCATAAATGCAAATTATTCCTCACCAATAATTTATTCAACAAGAACAAACTTCATAACAACCTAGACCAACTCAACAAATACAACAACCTTTACCTCTACAACCCCCTCCTCCAAGAAGAAATGTGCTTACTCATCAATTTTTTAGTGAACTTGGAAAACCTATTGAAGATGTGTTTTGTAAACTTGTTTCCAATAATATGATTAGTTGGCCAATACTCAAACACTATCTAGAGTGCATCCCTTATCCAGACTTGTACAAGAAGAATGTGTTATGTGAATACCATCAAGTTCATGGACATAAGCTATGCCATTGTGTGCAGATGAAACATCTCATCAAAAATATGTTGGAAAATAGGGAGATAACATTAGATAATAGAGTATCTACATCCAATTATAACCTATGAATCTATCAAAACCCTTTTCTAAAACATAATAATAACAACCAAAAATAACAATAAAGGATAAAATAGTAGCAACAATAGTATCAATAGTTGTGACAATAACAATCTATCAGTAATAATCACAATGTCAATCAAATAAATAGACCTAAGGCCAGAATGATGCCAATACCAAACAGACTTACCATGCAATTGAAAATGACTACAAAAAGGTTTTTATCCATCTTATGGGAGGTCACATTTTAACTATTACCATTTATCTAATACCAAGTGCTAATATAACAGGACCATTGCTAAACAATTCCAACTAACCAACCTATTATAGTGATCTTTCTTTGACATGGGACTGCATACAGGTGAACCAATAAGCAAAGATTACTAATTTTGGATCTTATATCGATAACTCATCATTTTATTATGACCACATAAAAGTGCATCAATAATCGATACTTATCCTATCTTACCCTCCCCTTCCACCATCATTTTTTAGTAATAATGGTCCTATCTCTAATCCCAAGTGTATAATCAAAACTAGGAAGTCAAAGATTACCATTCTAGGCCCATAGACATTTTCCATCTAACCCATCCAACCTATTGTTCTAGTTAGGAATAATTTGTACATTAATATAAAGGAAAAGATGTTAAACATTATGGAATAACTTTAGAAGACACCCACATAAATTTCCATTTTGGATTTGTTACATATGTCTACCATCCATAAGATCATCTTGACAGAGATTTTAGGCTAATCCCAAGTTTCAAATGACATAAACCCACACAAATTCCAAGATTTGGTTGGATATCTATCCCTAGACCAATAATTAACCTTTGAGCAAAGTGATATGTCATCCCTTGGCCCTTTGTATAACAATCCATTTTACATTAAAGTTGTCATAACATGGGAAAAGTGAAATGTGTCCTCATAGACAATGGACCAGGATTGAATATTGTGTCTTTGAAGCTCATGAAATGTCTTAGATACACAATAAATGATCTCTAGCTAGAAATGATCACTATTAAGGCCTATGACAATAAATATCAGGAATCACAAGGCACCATCAACTTACTAGTTATCATTTGGCCTTTGACCCATGATACAGTTTACCATGTGTTGGACCTAGACATGTCATATAATTTGTTCTTTGGTAGAACTTAGACACATGAGATTCATGTAATCTCTTTAACATTGCATCAGTGTCTCAAGTTATTGCATTCTGGCATGGAGGTCATCATGCACAAAGATTTGTAGCCTTACAAGCATTACAAGCATTTAGAGGTCGAGTACAAAAGCTATATTTACTACTTTAGCTTGGATCTAGTTCTTAAGAAGGATAAGGGGAAGTAAATACTTGTTGATTTTATAGAAACCAAATGCATTAAACTAGATATCCTTAATTCATCTTCCCATATGCCACCTCCTAAAATGTCCAATCATTTTACGATCACAGCTAATGACTTAGGAGAATATTTGACTCATGACATGTATCACATTTTCAAGCTTCCACAAAAACTTGAGTCTTATGAAAGTCCTAAATCCAAGCCACCTTGAATACAATGGAAATGAAAGGGAAATGTCAAACTGCATAGTCCATCTCCTATCATTTTTACACTGACCTCTAGCGAAGAACAATACCCACTTACTAGTGATGAAACCTGGTTATATAATGATAAACTGGTTGATTTTTACAATAATACCAAGTACCTTATTCCTAATATAATTATGGAGAATCGTGCCTATCAAGGAGGAGGATATGGGCCAAATTATCAAGGAACTCTTGAGCCTATCTCTATCACTCAGTACAAGGGAACATATGGTTTTAGATTTAAACCACCTAGGGATGACTCCATATATCTTATTCATTTTCTAACACTAATGACTATTTTTTGATAATGTTAGAAGCAAAGTAGAGTCTGATCATAGCATCTGTGAAAACTTGGCCAATACTAGTCTAATTGACACCTATGCCATTTGAACTCTTACATCAATTCCTAAATGAAGACCTATGAATGTGTGAGGAACAAATATTGTATTGAGGATCCAATTGAGTATGATGGGAAAATGGAGAAATAGCATGGGGCATCTCTTAATTTTTTTTGTTATACTGTGTTTGTAATAGGTAATTTAAACATGGGGTCTTTTGAAGTTAGATTTGATCATTGCAACTATTTGAATTTAATTTTGTTAAGATATAATAATCCTTGACTAATTTTGTGGCTTAATGTCATAGCCCAATCATTACTCTTTTCTCTTTATAAGGAACAATTATATATATATATATATATATATATATATATATATATATATATATATATATATATATATATATATATATATATATATATATTCTATACATTATAGTGCATTATTAGCACCCTGAAGATATGCACTTCAATCCATTAAATTTGGCCTTTTCTTTTCTTATGTCCACATGGTAGCTATAGGAATAATGGTCATCTTAAGAAGACAAATATTTGTCCCCATCCTTCTAACCCCTTTCAGAATAACACTAAAGAGGCTTAAGGTAGGTACTAGAGATGCAAACATAACCCTTGTTAACACTTAGTAGTGACCTCCAAATATGATCCCACCTTTATCTATATAAAAAATACACAACTACATACCTAAGGAGATTTGGACTACCCATGTTTAAAAATATCATTGTCTTGGGTTTAAATAGTAGTGAGGCTCCATTTTCATTTTTGTGGAATATGTTGACACGTTGGCTTATTTAAATATGTTTATTATTACTTGTGTGTAAAAGCCATTCCATATTAAGAACAATCACAAAGACTATGACATCACATAATAACATGTTTATGTGGCCTCAAATAATAAAGTATACCTCTTATGGGACCTTTAGACATATAATACTTATGATGCTTACAAATTTATTTAGTATAAAATTCACTAAATAATCTAAAAAAATTAAAATGTCACTTATAATATAATGTTTTAGATGTATCAAACACATAGGGCTTAGAACTAATTCACCAAGTGAATTTGAAGTCCATACGAGATGCACATAGGATTGTGACATCTATCATGATTACATATGGCCTCTTTTCCAATCCATCATTAAAGCAATCTACATTTGTACCCAAGGCATTTGGTTCTACAATTAAATAAGGGATAAAACCAGTTTAAAAACCAATGCATATTTGAAATAGAATTGAATGTAATCTATATCTTAATGTATCTATATTTTCACTTAAAGGATGCCCACACAAAATTAGGTGATGGTCGATGAGGGATTGATACTAGGATGGGCACCATGTGGCCTCATCATAAATCACCTTAGACTTATGACAGAATTTAAATTCTAAGTCATATTTATATAAAATATTATATGATTCATGATGTCCACATAGAAAACTAACATTGAGGAGACCCCAACCATATTGTAGTTATCCACAATAAAATAAATTATATAATCCAATGCATCCATAGAATCATAGACTTCATAAGATGACCATAATGGTGAAGTGTAAAAGTGACCACACATGACTCAAAGTGAAAGGATATATACCAAGATCACTAAAAATTTATCGGTAAAAAATGTTCAGGACTTTAGGCCCAACAAACTATATAATATAAATGAAATTTCATATCTATAATATATCCATACAATGATAGGCACCAAAAAATACCTTATCCCCAAACTAGAATTATATATTTTTTTACCTAAAACCCACATTTCATTGGAGAAACCCAAATCATCCACGTTTCTCCATGACAATATCATGGGGCACATAGTGGGAAAATATCACTTTAATTGTTGTAAGTAATCTTGCTGAGTGTGGATAAGAGATGTTCAACATGTGCCTCAATCATAGATAGGAATTACATAGAAACACAAAGTAAAATAAGTCTAAGTGATAAGTCTACATCATATTTCAATAATAATATTATCTTTTACCCTATGAATAAATCCCAAAATCCTGTAATCATATTAAACTAACAAACATAAGGTCATGAGCAAGCACATAGTGAAATTCAATATAATGAGTCTAAATGTAATTAAATTTCATGGAAACACTTACCATCATCAAAATCTCTTGAGCTCATGAAATATGATGAGTGGATATAATGCCCAAATCATAATTCCACTAAAGCCACTATAGTGTGGCTTTGAATGGCGAGATCTCTACCATGTGGTATGATCAAAGAGGGGCTCACCATATACATAAAAATAGTTTCATAAGTCATTAAATCATGTAACTAAATAATATATTAACACTATAATAGAGACCATTTCTTTATTAGAATTTATTATTATATGTGAAAATAGCCTTTAGATTTAAGATTTCATAGAGAGCACCAAATATTAATCCATTTCAATGGTAAAAAATGTAGTAATCACAACTTGATGGGATCATGGACTCATCATAGTTATGAAATATCAAATTATGGGGATAAATGACTTTGTTTTATCATAGTTTGTGCTTTGTGGCACAATGCTAACCACTCAACTCAAAAAAATCAAAACTTAACTGCCTAAATTAAAAATAAAATTGTTAAAAATGAAATGAAAAGTAAAGAGACCAAAATACAATTGAATATACAAATAAATGTTTTTCATCTTCATAAAAAATATAAATGGATAGAATAGAAATCAAATATCACACATACATGCATGCATGCATGCGTGCATACACACATACACATACGCACACATTTTTTTTATCATAATAATATTAATTAATGTTCACTTTACTTTATTTATTATTTATTAATGTTCACTTTCCTTTATTTATTATTGATTATTTGGTCATTGTGGATGATACTTAGCTTATAGATCACTTAATGACATTTTACACTTATCATTAGAATCAAAGCCCTTATATATTATTATTATGTGAATAATATCCTACACTTAATCATAATATCTTTGTTTTTATTAATGTCACCTGAGCCTAAGGTTCCAAGTGTCCATATGGCTTATGTTCCACATAAACCAATTCTATCTAAGATGACTACAATATTGATTACCCAATCCATGTTTGCTCATGGATGTGCATTACTAAATCTCTTGATTAGGTCATGTTGACTTGGATAACTACTTTATGGACTCAATGTAGATAATTAGAAACTCATCCCATCTATGACATATAAGCAATATTGGAACCCACTAGGAAATCCATGATTCTTCCACATATACCAAACACGTATATTACCTCTATGATATGAAGAGATATAAATATAAATTTATTAATCAAATTCTAAATCATCAAAACTATAATATACATTTATTTTCTCATGATCCACTATAAAATAATTAAAAGGGACATGATTTATAATCATAATAAATGTTTAATCATGGACTAAGCCAATGTGAGGATAGACACAGTGTCACACCATGGAAGAGACCCTTATGATTTTTAGTTGCATTATATTGATACCAAATTCATATATGTTAGATATATTTGAATTAAAAATAATTAGTAAGGGTGAAAATTTAAATTTCTTAGATTATATAATTTATGATCCTCACCCTTTAAGGAATTTATATTTGATGTCTGACTTCAGAGAAGTCACTCTAAGGGTTTTTTTATTGAACTCTAATAGCCATAATTCTAAATTTTTAGTGGGCACAAGCCAATATGTAAGAAACGTGGGTAGTAATCATATATGTAATGGAAACAAACTCATAGGATGTTGTAAATCTAATTAATTTAGATTGAATTTAGCATTCAAGTAACTAGTACAAATTTGACTCTTGTGGGTTGATAACCTATAAGTTTAAAGATCATAACCTAACATGTGCTTAAGATAAACTAAGATTAACTTAATAATTCATTTATATTAATCTAATTAAATAAATTATAAATGAAAGTGTAATATTTTCATTACATATCAATGTGAAGTATATATTAGTATGTGTTGAACATTAGCCACATATACTTTATAAAAATACATTTGAATTAAAAATTTGATAAAAAATATTAATAGATTCTAAAGTAACACTCTAGGGTACCACAATAACACAAAATTTCAAACGTCCATCAAAATTAAATAAATGCCAATAGAATAAAAATATTAACAAACGCAATGACATAAGTCCCTCTTTTAATACACATTATAAACACCAAAATCATTAAGCCCTTAGTAATTACTCAATCTATATCATTTTGTCCGTAAAAATAATTTTTGAACCTTTATTTAGATTTCGCTGGTTGCATTAACAAAGATAGTATCATCGAACTCTTGTCCTTATTAAAAAAAGCCTTTCAATTTAGCTCTTCATAAAAATTATTTTGGATTGAACACTATATCCAATTTTAAATTGATAGTTTTAATATTTCATTTTATTTATGTTGCGTTGATGGTTGGTTTTATCTTAATTAATAATTTTAGATGTTTTTTTAAATAAATATTTTTTTCAATGTGAATTCTCATATTTTTCAAATTTTAATATTGCTTTCAATGTGATCTTATGATAGTGCATGGGCTTGATTATCATAAATCCTCATAATTAAAAGAGGAAGTTAAAGAGGTAGAAGAACTTCAGACCCCAAAAATAGGTCCTTTAGCTTCTACAACTAAAATAATTATGGAAGCAGGGGCATTGGAATAAGTTAAGGTCTCAGCCCCAAATATAATAATGAATAACACAAACGTTGAACAACTTATCCTTAATGAGGTGGTACTAGAGATTGAACCACCTATCTCAAGGACAAAATCTTTGGAACATTAGAAAAAAATTGAGCCCTTAAATACTATTGAAATATCATTACCTTTCTCCTTAGAGCATGTTGAATACAATGGGGAGTGGTCTGAAGTGTAAATAAGGAAAAAAGGTAAGACCAAGAAAGGTAAACATGTAGAGGAAATAGTTCAAAAATCATCCAGTGTGTCCCTTCGCTCAATCAAAGGTTATGTCGAAGATAAGCAAAATATTTATGGAGGCTTACAATAAAGTAAGATGGTTTGTTGATTTTTGACAAAATAATTTGGTGTGTTGTGTCTTGTTGCATGCTTGTATACCGCTATTAGAGGAACTCTAAATGAGTTGTATTACTTTATCTTTCTCTCCTTTGTAGAAGGCTTAGGGCCTTTTAAAAGCCATTTTAACCATATTAAATTAAAAAAATGTGGTAGGTTACCATTTAAAAATTGAATCTCTCCATTGCAAATGAAACATAATATTTAAAATATGTCTATTCTATTTTAATTGATGAAAAAATTAATTTATAATAATAATAATAATAATAATAATAATAATAATAATAATAATAATAATAATAATAAAGTCAACTATTTATATTCTTAAACTCGCTCCCACCTTTACTCATTGATGATAGAGAGTAGAGGAAGGCATACCAAGGCCTTTTTGGACTTTCAATATTCCATATATATTGAAATGAATTATCATGATGTAAGGAAATATGGTAAAATGAAGGGCAAACCCAATGTTACTCTACAAATTAGTATATATAGTGTGTTAATTCAAGTTTAATTATTGATGACATATTTATAGTACACATATGAGTTGTGAACGACAACTTTGTATGTCAAGAAATTCACACATATCAATTCACAAAAATAATTATATATAAATAAAATTTAAAGAGGCATTTTCATTCGATACAAATAACATTTTCATTTGATAGAGATGGCATAAAACTGAACCAATAACCATGTATCCTATAAAATGGTTATTACATTAATTTTTTTTAAAGATAAATATATTTTCTAAAATAAAGAGTCTTTTTCTCAAAATAACAATAGCATTTTCACTTCACAATAGTAGGATAAAACTATACCTATAAAATGGTAATAATACCATATCACTTTAATATATTTTAAAATAAATGTAAGTTCTCACAATATTAAAAAAATAATAATAAAACTTCATATAGACAAATATAAAATAAAATTATACCTATAAAATATTTATCCTATTATATCATATTAATATCTTTTAAAATAAATGTAGTTCTCACAATCTAAAGAAAACATAATAAAACTTCACATAGACAAAGATAATATCAAAAAGAACAATCTTTGTTCTTTGTTGCCATGTTGAGTATAACAACTGAGTATACAATGTATCGAAAACCACAAGAAGATTAATTGTTATAAAGGCTTGAATGTTAGGCAAGTTTTGATTCTCTAGCCATTCTCCTTTTTTTTTTGGGTTGCTCTCAATTTTATTTTATTTGCTGTCACAATCTTCATGCATAATTTCACATTCAACTTTTGTACGGGTTGTTATCAGAATTTAAAGCAACCTACAAATGCCACTCTTTTCAGATGATAAGTGTTTCGATACTGAAAAAAAATGGCTTGGAGTAGTATCACATTATGTCTTTTTCAGTCTCCATTTTTTATAAAGATCTCGAATGTGAAAACTAGCTCAAATATTCTTCACATAATTGTCGTGTTTTTTTTTTTTTTTTCCCCAAGAAATGTTAATGCCAAAATAATGTGTGGATGAATCAGGACCTTTTTTTTGGGTTAGAATAATTGTGGAAGTCACAAATACAACGTGAAGTGTATTTATCCAGGGAATGTCATGTCATAACATGCCAAAAGTAATTCAGTTTGCTAATAATATGCATCGAATACTAGCAGTATAAAATGTATCCACCATCCCTTTTTTATGGTTTCTACATGTATCCACCACCCCTTTTTTATGGTTTCTACTCTGTCGTGCCACTTTACAATTGATAAAATATTCTTATGCATGCCATGTAATTATGGGTGGGGTTAAATTTTATTTTTATCATTTTTGCTGGGTTTGACAAGGATTTTGAGCTTTTGTAAGTGGTTATGGTTATCATAAATAAGAATAAAATGTAGAGATCATTGAATGGGAAAATACCACCTCTGATTATGGGTAGGGTTAAATTTCATTTTTATCATTTTCGCTGGGTTTGACAAGCATTTTGAGCTTTTGTAAGCGGTTATGGTCATCACAAATAAAAATAAAATGTAGAGACCATTGAATGGGAAAAGACCACCTCTGATTAGAGGACAAGAATGATGAATATATTAAACATACTTTCTTGTAGTTAGTTATAGATTTCATGATTATACATTAATTTTAATAAATTGTTTTCAATTTTTTTTCAATAAATTTTATTATATCTATTTTGATAATAGTTTAAAAATAAAAAATTATGTTAAATATTAATTTCATTATTTATAATTATTAAAAAAATTAATTATTCACAATATATTATTTTTAAATTTTATAAATTTTTTGAAGACAATTCAAAGACCAACTTCTTCTAAACCTCTTTTATGTTACTCCTTTTCCTTTCTTATTTGAGTATTATTCATTTAAATATCGAGATCAAATTACTCTATTTTATGATGTTTAAGTTGTATTTAGGACATGTATTAAAATAAAGATCTATTACATATTTTAGACATGATATTTTTATCATTTGTTTGTCATACTATTTAAATTGTTCCTCTAACCTAAATTTTACTTGTAGGTAATTTATGTTTGTTAATAAGGTATAATTTGTTTTTCATTATGATATCATAAATTACTATTAACAATATTTTATTTTTATTTTTAAAATTTTGTATATTATAAATTTGTTATTGTAGTACCTTACCTAGTTTTAACTATGTTTATCTATGTTTAGGGTTATAGTTAAGTATTAATTAAGATTGGACATATTTATTAAACTAGTATATATAATTGGAATCATATTTTATTTTATGTAATTTTTTATTTGTTCATATTAGATCATGAGAGAAGAGATACATACATATAATTGTGATAAAAAATATTTGAATCTTACATTTTTATATCTCATCATATCATAGAAATACCATGATGAAATTGGTTTATGTGCTCGAATATTGATTTTCAAATGAATTAAAGTTGACAAAAGTTTCCATTTATTCTATCATCCATTTATCTAAGTTAACACAACATAAAAAAAGTTGCAACTGTCAACATCTCATATAAACATGGGAATCAATAGTAATATAGATAATAGTAGTATCCTTAGATATAATAGTTTATGTGATACATTGCCTACATAAATAATTTACATCTTAAATAGGATGACTCAAATAAAAAAGGACACATAATATATGTATGATTAATTTCATGAGAATAGAAAATAAATATTATAAAACTATAGGCTCAGAATCAGTAAAATATAAATGTAAAAAGTAAAAAGAGTCAGAATAATTTTAAAGTGAATCTAGATCAACCACAATAAACTACATGATAGATAAATACAGAATAATAAGATAATATAACTGGAGGACCTGTTGGTGATCGGATCTACACCATGGAATTTATGTCATTTGCTAAAGGATGAATTCATGGAACGTATGGTAAATGCTACATAGAGGCAGCAAATAAATGCAGTACGTTTTAGAACCCACTCAGCCATGCCATTTACAGACCTGCCACATGGAAGATAAGAATTAAGAAAGCGTTTTAAGAAAATAAAGGATGCATGGTGGTTGGTGGGGTTTTTAATGCTGACTGTAGGTTTGACCAATGAAGATTACAAAAAGGCACTATGAGCTCCACCAGGGATCCAAGCTGCCAAAAGCAAGTTTGGCAATTGCAAAATGTGGTGTAGAGTTCTGCAGGGATACAAGCAGGAAAGAATAAATTGAAAATATATAGACCGAAGCCCACGGGAAAGTATGGCAGATATGCACCACCCTAAACACACTTTCCTAACATGCAAATTGCTTGGATAGCTCCAGATTCTGTGAATGGAAGGGACTTGGTGGAAGGTTTAGGTATTGATCGCAAGAAGACCATGTGAAGCGTGATAGCGGTTGGTAGAGGATGGAATCCCGTAAGCACCTTGCACCAACACAAATTATAAAGTGCAAAGTGCATTGGCACTTCTGGATCCTGTAGGACGTGAGAAATAAGTGAGCAGGAAAAGTTAGAGAGAGACTACGAATTTGCAAGGAACGTTAAGAAGTTTTAAAACTTTGAAAAATGTGCCAATGTACGTTCCAGAATGGAAAAGCAGTAATAAAGATTGCAGATTGGATTGGGGCGCTCAGATCGAAGACTTCCTCTACACACCGTTTGCCAACAATCTACATCGAGTCTTATGTTCCCCCCAGCTCGTGACATTCATCACCGCCACAAAGCTAAGTATCCAATGCCTGTCTCAACCTGTCCACACTTGGATCGAAGGGATAGAATTATGTTGGTCAGGGTGCAATAGCAGCACGTATTTCTTCATTGGATTTGGCGTCTGAGGTATCTGATTTAAACTATCATATGGTAGATGTTGCCCCTGATTCAGAATCATGTATAAAATCTGGGGTAATTATTTACGTGTAGCAGGGGTAGCTGATGCACATTTATGGTTTTCTAAATGCAATTCTGATGAGTGAGGATAAATGTGAACACAAGAGAGTGCATGTTTGGGTAATGAAAATTTATATTGATAAAAGATTTCAGACCCAAATACATTGTGTCAATAGAGAAATATTGTTGTGTGGAGGCATCAAGTTGAAAAGGAGGATTGGTTTTAGGAAAAATCTTTCATAGGGTATTTTACTCATTGAAATTGAAAAAAAGGAATCTGGTAAAATTTGAAAAAGTAAAAAATTTGCAAGTTCTGGAAAGTGTATATGAGACCCCCAAACTCCCTAGCAAATATTGATAAGAAAATCAACTTGCAAAGTGCAAGTCTCCAAAATGTAGCATGCAAATTACGGTCAACTCTTCCAAATCTCCCCAATCAAAGTATATGGAAAAAATCAACTCGAGAGGAGCTTCAGGGAGATGTTGAGGAGAAATACAGTTTTACAATTTTACACTTGTGCAAATTGCATCTGTGCAATTTGCCAATTACAAATTTGTAAAAGAGGCCAAAATTTCCTCTAAAGGTCAAAAAGTGAAAATAAGTAAAAAAGAATATGAAGGAAACTCTAAAAGGTCCAAGTGCAAAAAGCAAATGTGAAAATTGTAAAGTATAAAAAATCAAGTTTGAAAAAGGTGAAAGTAAAAAAAGTAAAAGTGGAGAAAATAATTTGGAGCCAAAAAGTAAAAGTTTAAAATAACTTTAAGTCTTTTCCATTTCTCATTATTGTGCTTGTCGAAGCTCTTCCTTGGGAGAGATATTTTAGGTCTGCAAATCTAGGGTGGGCCACTCCAAAGAAGATTTCTCAAGTAGCCATGGATCCAAAATATTCCCATGCCATCATTGCAAGAGCAGGTTGTTCCATGGCATGAATAAAGGGAAGAGGAGTTATCCAGGAGATTTCAGTTGTGTAAGCAAGTGGTCAAGGGCATATTTAGGCAGTTACAAATAAAGATAAATGGTTTTTTTGGCCTCCAATATGAATATTCTCCTTCCAACTCATTTGAAGGCATCTCCAGCCAAGAAACCAAAAGATTTACTCCAAATCTTCATCATTTATTGTAGAGGTAGTTGGAGGAATCATTTTCCTTACAAATACATGAATATTCCAGGTGTGACAAAGGGATTTTCTAGTTGGGATAATCTTGGCGTAACTTAGAGGGGTGTTTTGCACTTTTTGCAAATTGCAATTCTCGTTCACTAATTTGAAAAGGAGGGTAAAAAATGTATAAATAGAAGGCTTTTCTTCTATTTTATGGTTGTTGGTCTTAGTTTTTCCTAACTATAGGCTCTTCTAGATCTTAATATCACTATTGTGTATATTTTGTCTCTCTTGCTAAGGTGGTTACAACGTACATCTATTATCAAGCTTTAAGAGCATCTCTATATGTCTCCCCTGTCCAACATGGAGAAAATCCACCTTGCTTGTCCACATGGTAGCATTTTGAAATATTGGTGTATGTAAGATTTTCTTTCAATTTAATGAAAAATACTTGTGGTTATTTATTGCATCTTGTTAATGACATGCAATGAGATGTTTTACGTGTTACGCTGATTGGACATCTATTTTTATGGTATTGTATGGTTGTCATTTTGGGTATAGATCTAGGTTATAAACCCCTTTTTACATAGAGATTTGGAAATATTTTATTGAATACTTTATTAGGGCACCCTAGGTTCATGAATTTAGCAAAAAAAAGTATTTGAGATTCTAGTTTTAGTGTATGTTCTAGGGTTTCAAGGATCATTTGGGTATTTGCATTATATTAGAAGTAATGGATACAAATATCTCCTTGTAATTTCTATGGCTTACATTTTAGTTTTCCTACATCTTTGTAATACGTGATGTCATATATGTTGAAAGAATCATTGTTGTTTGAAAACCACTAGCACACCACCCTTTTTTATTATTATCTAATTGTCTTACCCTATCCTACCTTACATATAACACACCATTTGTATACTATAAGTGTTATTTACTTGCAGATGCATAAATATTGCATACTTAACATGTATCTACATTTTGTGCTTTAAATACTCAATAATGTAGTCTTCCTTTCATCCCCTTATTGTTAAAAAATTCTTTAGAATGAAGAGTGTAGTCACTTTCCCATTTGTCTTTAGTAACTTGTGTGTGACCTAGAGCATTTGCTCATTCTATGTGACAACCTTTCCTGGGTGGAGTGTACAAATTTAGTTGTGCCCTGGTCGCATTTGTGTTTTATTGTGCCAAAAATCTCCATAGAGGTTGAATTGTAGAATCTTTCTATGTGAGAAAGCTACCTCGTAGGTCCTCTCATCTCAGTTCAAGTAGAGCCAAAAGTAGCAGGGAGCTGACTATACCCTCTATCAGTGACTCTTAGTCATTTTCTCCATCTGATCCATTTGAGATGCCAAACCCTCCCCTAATTACAATGACATATTAGTAAGTTTTTCATATTTATTTTCCATTTTTATTCAAGTGTGCAAGGCTAAGAAAAAGAGGTGTATAATTGGGAACCAACACTTTGTTAGCACCTTTGTCGAGGATCAAATTGAAGTCTAGGTCACTTGTGTTCTTGGGGACTCTTGTAGAGAGTTTATATCATTTTTAAGGTTCTCTACTTCTTTGTGCTATTCTGACTATATTTATTTCATCAACGTCACCACTTTATTATCATTATAACTGGGGATTGAATTGAAATCTAGATCACTTGTGTTACTGAGGACTCTTACAGAGAGCTACTATCATATTTTAAATTTATCTGCTTCTTTATCCTATTCTAATTATCTTTAGTTCATCAACATCATCACTTTTTTGGTGCCATTATCGAGGAGAAAATATATCCGTGGAACTTGTGTTGTCGAAGACTCTTGCAAATAGTTATAATTAATTCAGGTTTGAAAAGTTCTCTACCTATATTTGATGCAAGTAATCTTAGCTGCATTTTTAGACAATTAAGGTAGTTTGAGGATATAATTTATGTGCAAAATTAAAGGACCTAAAAGTATGTAACAACTTAACCCATTTTAATATTATAGATATGATAGCATAGAAGCCTCACAATGCAAAAATTCTCCATATTTGAATCATTGGCCATCTATAATAATAATGCATTATAAACATTTATCTCATTCATCATTGAGGTTCTATACACTACTTCGTTCGGACAAAATAAATAAAATGGTTGTCTAGAAGATGATGAAACCATTACACAAAAAAGCAAGAAAAGGCTATTCTCGTGATTATCATACCCTATAATATGAAGGGTCTCAATTTTCATCATAAACATCAGTTGTTGATTCTACATATAATCATGGAAAAGAAGCTATACATCATTCTTATTGAGGAAACTAAGATAGACAACTAAATAGATTAATCAATAAAAGTGATTTATTTAATATTTTGAATCTCAAATATATGTATCTATGTTTATTATCATCACAAACTTGTATTGAGGAGCATGATGTTACAGGTGTAGAGATGAAGATAAAGTAATCATTTAAAGAGTCCTCCTTAAAAAAATTACATTGATCCACTTGATTTTAAAGTTTTTAAGAATTAGATGACAATGAAGAGTCTTATAAGAATTTTATAAATGAAGAAGCCATAAGAAATAAGATGGTGTGAATAAAATATTATACAGTGACAATAAATATACATATAGAAGATAATGTGATTGAGAATATTTTTATAAAAGTATAAAAAATATATGGTAAAGAATATGAATACGACTATGTGAGAGAATTTGTGGTGGTTAGATAGTAGTGAGTAAAATTTCACAATAGAAATTAATATGTCTAAAAAATCATCTTGGTGGAGGCAGTCGGATGGAGGTGGGTTTCAATCCAAAAGAAGATGGAGAGAGGAGGATATAAGCCTTTGACAAAATGAAGATAATGTTTTGGTAGGACTAATCTAACAAAAAGGCCTGAAAGAAAGAGTAGAGTTGAAAAAAGAAAGTATATGTGAAGTTAACAAGAGGAAGCTATAAATGGAAAAAAAAATTGTGACAATTAGTTGAAGTATAAAATTTCAAACATGTAAATAAAGGTAAAAAAATCATGATTTCAAATATTCCCAACAATTAACACCCTGAGTATTTTGATTCCTAATACTTAAAATAAAAGTGTAAGATGCGAGATAATAAAAAATAATAAAACAAAAATATCATAATAAGATGCCCATCTACTAAAGGACAATATCCTGATCTTCTTTATATTAAGGTGCAAATCTACTTAGATGAAAACAATAAAAGGTAGGAAATACAATTTAAAGTAGGATTTCCATATGCTATAAAAGGGCATTTTCCCTTCTTGTCACTCCATACAACTATGAAATATTTAGCATAATATTTAACAACGGCCCTTCAATTCTTGATTACCGATTCCTCAAACATAGTATACATAAGATATTTACATACAAAACAACAATATATTAGACAAGCTTACATATAAAAACATAATACTCTCTTCTTTTCAATTGTCATTATCTATACTTTTCAAGTTCTACTCCAAGATTTCCAAATAATTGTACAATCATAATAATGAAGAATATAGTTCAGATTACGTATGTAAAAGAAGAAGGAGCTTCTATAAAAAAATTTCCTTTTTTTAAAGATAAACCCTTGTTCCCCTTTAGGCTCCATCTTTTATTCTACCTATAACTTTTCTATACAAAGTAAAATCATGATTCATGCATTTTATAGTCTAATAAATTTAAAATATCAAATGACACATCAATTTTCGAAAATGGAAGGCAAAAAGGTTGGTTTTTTGAATTTTGAAAATTTGGACGTTCCAAAATTCTACATAAAAAATGTTTCGCTCCAAGTCTACTAGCCTAAGGATTAATCATGCGAAAATATTTTTATTTAGCTTTTATCTTAAAAATAATAAGATCAAGAATATTTTAAATCTTTGAAACATATTATGGTTAAGGTACATTCAGTTTTTGTGTGGCACACATTATAAGGCTTTTATGAAAAGTTCGGCATAGGTACAGTCTTTGGATTAGTTAACCTCCTTTCCGCCATTTCTACATTTGGAACAGTTATGACCAATACCCTCAGTGTACTCATCAATTTGTTTGTAAAAGATAAAATATATTAAATAATTAAATTATTAAGTCTATATAAAATTATATCAAACTCGTTTGCTTTATCATGGTTCTATAATCTATGATATATGTATCAAAAAGAAATCATTGAAAGAGAATTGGAAAATTGGAGGAGTAAGAAACCCACATGCTTAGTTATAATTTGTCTACTCCAATATAAATCAAGCATTATTATTGATGCTCTATTTGATATATTTTTTATTTTCTCCATTCGTTGTAATTAGTAAGTGAAAATAGGTAATGACTCAATAATAGGGTTACCATTTTTTATAAGAAAAAATTTGTGTTTACTTGTGACTCCATTTGCAATTTTATTATAGGAAAGCTTCTCTTAAAGTGTGTGCATATATATGGAGAATAATTCTAATATGAAGTATTGAATATATGCATACTGATAGTTTTGAATAAGTAACTATTTATTTTCCTCATGTTATTCCAAGAACCAACGTAGAACTATTTTCCTTAGTTAATCCCAAACATATCAGTAGTACACCTATAGTTTATACCCATATATGACATTAGAGTAGCTTTCGATAAAAAATGTGGATCTAATATTTTAATCCATGGCTAGTCCATACTAAGTAAGATAACATATTTAAGATAACTGAATGTTTATCAATAATTATGAAAATATTCTATAAAAACATAAAAAATATAAATACATAAGCTAATTAAAACATATACACTTATTTCCATTCATTTTATATATGTTGGATTATTTTATGATCCATAATATTTAATTTGTTTATGTTTTATTTAATTTTTATTTATTATTGATTGATAGATTGCTTATACTTATAATTTAGTTTACTTTAACCAATGTCTTCTCTATAAAATTTTTAAAGCTTACCTTGTACAAAAATAAATAAATTTTTCATATTTAAAAAAAATGACTGAGTTATTCTTCCATTAATCTTTGGCCAACATGGTATCAAAGCCACTAAGAGGATTGAAGCAGTTTGGAAAAGCTGGCACAAGATTACCTGAATAACCTTTTGGAATCTCGAGTCTAGATTAAGCCTTCTATACAGTTGATACATCTTGTATGAGGAGCCAAAATAGCCTGGAGATGAACTAAATATCAAAAGCAAAGTTTGTGACTGAGAGAGAGAAGGAAGCCGAGGGCAAAGAACTACCTACACTAATGATCTCTGCAAGCTGCAGATCACAAGCAAAAGTATATTTCGATAAAGGATAGACTTCTTCTGGCTACATATGAAATGCAAGGTCTTCATTAGAGGCCTCGATATCTTCTCACAAATGTTTTTCAAATTCTGCATCGGACCTCACATAAACAAACTGGTTTGGATTTTGGGCAACCCTAGCCATCTTCCAGTTTTCAAGGGAACCGCGGAATAGAAAATCTGCGTGTGAAAAGAGATTTTATAAAGACTAAATCTATATATTGTTAGAAAGGTCAGTTTTAAATTGGTCTTTACGCCTTGGTATTATTATTCTCGTTGTTGACTCGTAGTTCCCCACTAGACATATTTATGGTATGAAAGGTGAATCGTACATGGCACTAATCCGCAGGTCTTACCAGATTTGTTAAGATAATATTTTCAACCAGTCATCATTCACCAAGACTTTTTAGAGATCTAGACCAGGATTTCATTCCAATGCTCTTCCAAGCCGACTGTAGAGGAAGACAAAATTTGCTAATGCGTATTGAAGTCTATAAACCTTTACAACATTGAAAATGGTGGCCTTTGATCACATGTGGAAATGCTGAGTGAACAAGGTAAAAGACTTTTACATATTTAAAATATTGTAAAATCAAACAACTTCAGAGTATATAAAGTATTCTGCCAATAGATTTCAATACTAAGTTAGAGTTATAAATTTTACTAAAATGTAGAACAAAAGAATAATCAAGGGTTCGAAACCCTTTAGTATTATATTTTGATATAATTTAAAACTTGTAAAAAATCTATAAAGGGAGGGAATTTTAAAATTTTGGAGGTATAAGGGTGTAATAGGAGATATAAGGTGTGATAGTTTTTATTGACAATTTTTTTGTATATCAAATTTATTTGAGAGTGTCAAGGTAAAACCTTGAGTAGCATTCTTTTTGTTGTTGTTTTACTTCTTTTAGAATCATAGTTAAAATTATTAGTCTCATATCTGAAAATGGAAAATTGTCACATAAAAACTATAAATAATAGAGTAGAAACATGGAGAACACCTTAATATTTAATGATTTATAGAAAATTATAGAGAAAGAAAACACACACCACCAAATGAAGTTGCGAAGATGTTTGAGTATCAGAAATGTGATAAATATGTACTCACACTTTTAAAATCATATTGCACTGAACAAGTTATCATTCATATTGAGGCAGTTAAAATTGATGCGTGGAAGATGTGAAAAGCATTAAATGATTTGTGTAGCAAACAACCTGCATAAAAGAAGATTGACCTTATTATACAGGTTTTGAACAATAAAGTAGAAGACAATTAAGATGTCTCTTAACATCTTTCTCGCATGAAAACATTGAAACAAGAATACTACACAACTAGTGATTAAATTGATGATGACATGTTGATTTTCATTACATTGAATTCCCTTAATTATACACATACCAATTTTGTTGAGATGCTTTATCTTAGTCATAAGCTTAATGGATCCAAATTTGATACCATCTATGAGTTTTTAACTCAACATGAGAAATATTTTATAAATAAGAAAGTATGCCTATTGAAGAGGCTCACTATGTAAAGAATAGGTTACAACATAGAGATCATCACCATATACAATGACAATTTCAAAAGCATTCCCTGAAACACTTTCAGAAACATTCTCCACATAATTCACGATAGTCTCCATAGTAGTCACATCAATAATCTCCACAGCCCTTCAAATGCAAACATTAGTTTAAGCATTCTTCTCACTCCTGCAGTTCTTCCAACGATTTAGCTTCTTCTAGATTTTATTGGCATAGGAAAGAACCAAAATGTTTTAAATGTGGTGGTATTGAAAATTTTGCATATGTCTATCCTTCTCGACAACACCGCTCTCAACATAAAAACAAAGCTAAGGGTAATTATGTGGAATATTCTAGATGTTGATCTTCTAGTTATTCCAATTATTCTGACACACCCTCTGATCAGGAGACATTATATATGACAAATATCTATGGTCCTAATAGACTTGACACCATATTTTGAGTGATTAGTGATTCACCCTTTTTGTGTGAATTACTAGGCTCAAAGCTGAGATTTATTGTAATAACAATTTTTTGGCTTGTGTTCTTGCTTTAAGTTATTTTTATTTTTTTATATCTAATATTTGAACCTATCTTCAACCACATATATTGAAGAGTGAAAAAGGATGCAAAGAATGAGATGTGAGAAATTTTAGAAGAATAAAAATAATTAAAAAACCATCTTTAATTGAATTTTTAAAAAAATTGTGTAATGTAACTTTAAATTTTACATACTAATTTCGAATAAGATATTTTTAAAAATAATTGTACCAATAAAAAATATCTACAAAACTTTAACCATAAAAGAATTGTACAAGTAATAAATATCTACAAAACCTTAACCATTGTAGATACTAGTTGATGCACATGTTCTATCCAATGGTAGAAACCACCACTTAAGGTTGATTTTAGTGGGATGTATTAAAAAATCTTTGGAGATTTGTATGTGAATTGGATTCGTAACAGTGACAAATTAGTTTGGAAGGTAATTAATTGTTCAAGTGAATCAAGTGATGGAGCGAACAAATCAATATTTTATGAATACAAAACTTTCTTAAATGTAAATATTAGTACATATTTGGATTCTTATCAAAACATTGTGGAATTAAAAAAAATCATCGCAATCTAAATTGGTATGAAAAATTTACGGCCTTTAGAAATTTACTAGTTGATAGTGCACTTGTCGATGGATGTATGCATGATGCTGATGGAAGTCCGCATAGTACTGACAGCGGTCGGCACCATGCAGATGGCGATTGGGAGGTGTCGATGGCCGTTGACATCATGTAGAAGACTGTCGGCATCATGTAGATGCTTGTTAGCATCATGCAGATATATGTCAACAAGTGCACTATCAACTAGTCAACTTTCGAACGCTGTAACTTTTGCATATGGACTTGGATTATGATGATTTTTTTAAAATCGCATAACTTTTCGAAAGGAATCCAAATATATAATAATATTTATATTTTTAGTGTTTTTTAATTTCATTTTAGATTGTAGATGAGTGACATCAAAATACAAACAACTGTCAGCGTATGCAGACGATTGTGGACATATGCGAATGACCATTAGCATATGAAGATATGTAGACGATCGTTAGCATATGTAGACGATTGTCAGCAAATGCAAATGATCATCTACATGTGTTATGTGGGGAATGTACATAAATTACCTTTCGAGGTACCAATAAATAACATTTGTATGAATGAAATTATTTTAAATAGTGGGCAATCTGACCCTCAAATTAATTTACATCCAAAAAAATTAGACAATTTCAAGCTCTTCAATATCTCAAAAATCGTCAAATACAAATTTATAAAACTAAAATATTCATAAATTAACAAAAATTCACCATTAAAATTTTCCCTACCAAAAATACCTACAAGCACAAAATATTTTTCAATAAAAAATAAATACCAATAAATCACCCAAGTCCGTACACATTTTAATTAAAACATAATGCAACACGGCTATTCAATGACGACATGATGACTCAATGTTGGATCGTGTGAGTATAGGAAACATAGGCCATAAATGAGTTGCTTTTTGTTTTATGGACATCGAACTAATTAATTCCAACTGACTTACAGTAGTAATTGTTATAAGAATATTTTATTTATTTTTTTATTTTCTTAAAGAACATTCAACCATTTTTAGGAGGATGACATTGGGACAGGTCAAAATTATATTGGGCTTTTTTTATGTTGTCCCGAGAAAAGCATTGTAATCAATATGAGACTAATTTTTATGTACCTATCATATTTTATAGGTACAGTAATAATTCCAAATTCCACAAGCTATCGTATATTATGTTTATATGTTTGAATGATCAATACATTTAAACACATGTATATATGTTTATTTTATAGTTAGAGAATCATTTTTAATATGTATAGATTGAATATATTTGATTTGAGGTATATATATATATATAGATCACCTTTCTTTATATCATTATTTGTATTAGTTTAAGTTTCATAATATATTGTGTTTATATATTGAAGATAATTAATTCTTAAAATAAATATGAGATTTTGTATGTGTATATACATGTGAATGGTTTATATAATTAAATAAACAAAATATTATAAGATTAAATTGTTATGTAAATATAAAAATTAAAATTCATAAAAATGGTGTTAAAATATACAAATTAAAAATATTTAATTTAATATAAAAAATATGACACTTTCATTATAATATCACCTCATTTCTATAAAGAAACAATTTTTATGATATATTAAATGTACATATCATTGAAATAAAAAGGAAATAAATATTTAAAAGTTTAATATAAATATTCTATGTTTGGCATAGAATTCAGGTTTATTCGTTTAAAATGTTACATATCCACCAAAGTTCAGAAATTCCTTCCTCCATAATGCCATATATGTTTATTATAGTGAATAAATAAAAGTTGATTTGCAAATCAAATAAAATACTCAGAACTGCATGGAAGGGAATTACTTGATCATAACAAAATTTGAACAACGCTTTTCAGCCATTAATAAATATTCTTTCAAATGAAATTCTTTGATGGTTCCTAATGAAATGCTATCCAATACAGATCATTCATTTAATGAAATACACCGAACCACATAATAATTCCAACAGAAAAGATAATGAATATATATAAAACAACTCTCCGTTTCTTCTTCTTTCTTTGGTCTCTATCTTCATCAGTCAGAGATGACCCATTTTTTATAACCTTTCTAAAATTCTCTTCAATGTCCTTCAATTCTTGTCCTCTATATTTGTTGCCCTCTATAACATTATAAAAAATATCCATAACAATTCTACTGAGATCCTGTAGTCCATTGCCAACCTCAGTCACAACCTTATGCTTGTAATTGACCTCCTCAATAGTTTTTTTTGACATAATTGCCCCTGATCTCCTTGACAGTATTTGTGACATGTTCTACATGACGATATTTATGAAGAAGAAACTCCCCAGTTTTCACAATCTCAGCTAATATATCATCTCTTGGTTCTTCACCTGAACCGATCAGGTACTTCCACTCAACCCAAGCTCTGAAATCTTTCTGAATCCTTTCCCTAAGATTGTCAAAAACGTGTAACCTATCCTTCACATCCTTGCTTATACAATTTAATGAATCTTCCATCATCGATGTGGTTTCTGATTCAGTAGATTTTTTACTGTAAATTAAATATCCCTCCATCATATGAGAAAGTTTGATTTCCATGACTAACAATGACTGAACCATAATTTTAAGTTCTCTATCCAGGTTTTCTTTCAAAGATCTCATGTCGCTGTGCCTCTCAGCTTGTAGGATTCTTCCATGGAGGCTTTTTATGTTGTTAACACGTTCATTCATACCCTTGATTTTCAATTTAACAGAATAGAAGCATTTATGAAATACATCCATTATCAAATGTTTGAAATCCTCTCTTTCCATGTTTCCTTCAAATATTTCCTTCTGTAAAGCCTTGGGCATTAGCGACGGAGTTTCTTGTGTCACAGCAACAATTTCTGTATTTGTATCTCGAATTGTGGACATGGTTGCTGTTTATTATGGAAGACTGATTGAGCTTCTGCAAGGAAGAGTTAGAGTGATGACCTCCAACAAATTTTATACGATTTGAGGATCGGAAGGCATTTGAAATCGATTCATTTTCAAATCCTAAACCAAAGAATCCCAACAGTCATAAGATACAAATATGTATTGCAACTGAAGAGAGACGCAACTCATTGCATTCTCTTTTCAATTCCTTCACCTTATTACAACTTTTTTTCCCTTTAAAAATAAATTTAAAAAGAAAAAAAATACGGGGGAGGGGGCCTTAACAGATTTCTATGGTCACGACTCACCAGATTACTGTCTTTTTATTTACCTTAAACATCGTTTCATAAATGTAGTTTATAAGACATTATGGGTGTACAATGTTTTGCAAACGGGAGAGACGTTAAGAGGGTGGGAAGTTGGTAAAGGTTTTAACCAATGGTTTCCTGAGATTTTTCAAATTGCAGTTTTTTATAAGGTGTTTTAATTTATAATTATAATTTGTGTGATTTTGGTAAATAGATATTATTAAATTTGGGGTACAAGTATTTCATTATTTTTAACTAGTGTTAATGTTTTAAAATTTTAGATAAATATTAAATTTGGGTTGTTTATATTAAATAATATACATTATATTGATTAATAATTTTTTTAATTTTTTTAGTTTAATAATAATATATAATTTCATTGATCAATTATATCATTGCAGGAAGTTTTAAAACATATTTTTTAAAAACATAAATTGAATTCCAATTTCCACCCTTTATTTCTAGGATGTCATGATTTTTTAATCTCCTCCTTCAAATAAGAATGAAAATGTGTGTATAATACCAATCACAATTTTTTTTTGAATAATTATATTTTCATTTATTATTCAATGTTTCAAATCTTTAATCAAAATAATTCATTAATAAAAAATTATCCATCATTAAAAATAATGATAAAAATAATAAACAAATTTTAATGGCATAAAAAAGTCCATTTATATAATAAAACACTGATCAAATATGAGTTCAAAAATTTTCTATTCAATAATGTATGTTCCTGAATAAAATATATTTTTGTATAATAAGTACGATATATGGAAATATTTTTAAATATGTTATACATCCTTAAGCTCCAACATTTAAAGAATGGAGCTAAATTTATGACAAGTAAGATAAAATATGAAATAATTGTTACATCACATAGAAATATATATAGTTATATTGTTTATGAGAAAAAAAAAAAATTAAGTGGAAGTTGTAAAAAATCAAATTAAAATAATTATATTATATTATATTTTCTTATTTCAAATTTTAATGAAAATAAAGATTTGATTTAGTGTGAAGAAAAAGGAAAGACAATTTAACAAAGCTCAGTTTCAAAATATATTTCTCCTTGGATATTTAGGGACAAAATGTAATGTAAAATTTTTATTGAATCTTTATGATCGTTAGTTGTTTTAAGAAGAATTTTTGATTTGCTAGATATATGACAACAAAGTTAAATTTTGAATTTTTTTATAGGGTTATAGCCAACCTTTTAATAGAAGGGTTTGGGGGGAAATGACCCTACTATTATCACAGGGGGTTCCTTCATAATATAGAGATTTCAGGGTAGTACCCCGAAATCTCTATATTATGAAGGAATCCCCTGTGATAATAGTAGGGTCATTTCCCCCCAAACCCTTCTATTAAAAGGTTGGCTATAACCCTATAAAAAAATTCAAAATTTAACTTTGTTGTACCCCGAAATCTCTATATTATGAAGGAATCCCCTATGATAATAGTGGGGTCATTGCCCCGTACCCTGAAGCAAAAAATCAAAGAGTCAAATCCATATTTATAAGAAGATGAATTCTATTATATTCTATTTTTAAAAAGAATGTCTTAATGATATTTTTTCTACTCTAATTAAATAAGAGGAGGAATCATAATGGTGCTTTACCAATTAAACATATTTATCTTTTTGAAATTCACATATAATCTAAATAGTGAATCCACATATAATTTATTTATTTTAGAATTAATAAAACTTAATATCTTCTATGATAAACGTTTCATTAACTTTACTAAGATTTTATCATATAAATCATATATTTTATCTTATACTTATTAGATATTTATTTTTTAATTAAATTTTGTTATGTTTATATTACTATAGAATGTATGGTTTCTTAACATAATTCACTTTGATGTTTTTCGTTAATTTTTAATATTTATTTTTCTGTGTATTTTAGTATTGAACAATAAATTATTTGTTGGCTAGTTGTTGTGTTAGAGTGCCATTAATATAAACATTGTTTGTGAACTTACATATTTAATATTTTACTCCTTCATCCAAGACTTTGTGCCTTTTCAAAACCTATTTTTCACCCATAACCTAGAAATATATAACCTTAAAACTATCTATGTAATGATCGAATTACGGGGAAATCTTTCCAATATATAGGAAATGTAAGATTAACACTGTAATATATATTACCGTAAACATGAATTTTATTAATATATGTTTAATAGGAATCATGCAAACCAAAGGAAAAATTAAAAGAAAATGTGCATGATATGAATTATGAATCATGCTAAAATTCAAAACATCAAGTGTTTAAGGAATAATATATATTAATTAAGTGAAATATAATATAAAAGGTTATATAATAATGTGGTTGAACAAACTATGGTCCAAATTTTATGTTAAAAAAAGAAATTGGATCAAAACATTAATAAATTGTTGGACAAAATATGATAAAAGTAACAATAAATAATTAAACAAAAATTTAAATACGGGTCACTGTTTTAAGAAGTGAGGGTAAAAGGTTGTATATAGAAAGTACCAATCAAGTAAATGGTTCCACATCTGAGATCTCCAAAACATTCCAACTATATAAAAGATCATCATAAATATAATTATTATCGAAAACATTTTAAAGAAAGCATATAATCATTACTAAAAGCATTTAAAATATATGACCATGTAGAATAAAAACTTCACCTATAATGAAGTTATATACAAAAACATATAACTTTAATGAAGTCATATCAAACATTTAGTAAGCTTGTGTTCTCCACATATCCACATTAATTATTAGAAACCGCATATCAAACACATGGTAAGCATATGTGCTCTACATATCCACATTAATTATTAGAAATTACCTGTCAAATAGATGACTAGAGAAAATGTATCCACTTCAAAAGAAGTTTAAAAAGCATAACATGCACAATGAAAAAGACATTAACATATAACGAGAATAAACAAGTGTCGTGGAGTGACCTGAGATCATGATGGTTGTTGGCTAGAGGGTTATTGGCTGGAGGATTAGTATAGGTCATATTAGGAAATTATTAATTGAATATGCTGAAGCAAATTAACATAGCTTTTGTGCATTACAAAAAATTCAAGCGTAGTATGTAGAGTAGAAAGTGATTTGAATTTTCCATTTGATAGAAATAAAAATTCATTGAAAGCTTACAAAACCATAAGTTATCTGCAATACTAACAAAAAAATTGATGAAAAATGAAGCATAGTACATAGAGTGGAAAGTGATTTGAATTTTCCATTTGACAAGACTATTGAAGTCAATTCATTTAATCAATAACAGTAACAGAAATTAACATAAACAAAAATCTTATATGAGAAAGTAACAGTAATAAAAATCATTAAAGTTGTAATTGCAAAGTTCTATTGGAAATTGTATTGTTTTATAAAATCTATTTGCATATGGAAAGTCTATTTCTTTGCAATTTGCTTTTGTAGTTAGCTTTATTAGCTCTGTATTGGGTTGCAGGGCAGGAAATTTAACTCTTCTGAGGGCTCTAAGGATTCTATTATACAATAATATTACCAAAAGTAACATAAAAAATGCTAGAAGTTAAGATTTAAAATTTCATCTCTATGCTTGGATTAAAATATCATTTGTCAAAGTTTTGAAAGGGAAAACATAACAAATTACTAATCATGTGGGCTAGTAAATAATAAAAGACATTACCAAAAAAAAAAAATTAACAAATGACGTGAAAGCACCGAAAAGGAAATAAAAAGCCACTACAGAAATGCTTAAGAACAGAGATAAGAAAGCACTAAGCTGAAAATTGAAGATGTCCAATGTATACAAATAATATGCATATCAAAATTAAGTTGCTCTGAATGGAAATGAAATTAAATACAAGGAACAACACATGATGGAAAAAATAACAACATGGTCAAAATTGTCTTTGTTCTCTCTACTATTTGTTAATGATAAATTATGTATCCAAATTATACGAAAAGTGCATACCTTCACAGGGAGTACGATGTTGTCGTTTGAGTTGAACTTACATGGCTGCTTTGTTGAGATAGGAAAAATCCTAAAGAATTCACAATGTGGCTATGAGTATCACTTATAAAAATGAATTTATCTACTAATGTTGTAAAATTTGCAAGTACATGCAAAATTATGTAAGTACTAAATTGTTATAAAATTGCATACCTTCATTATCGAGTCATGGAACAATTTTCTTAATGACATTATTTTTATCAATTTTAAAAATGCCTTGGATGGTAAGTTCTGAACGCTTTATTTGTTTTATGTGTATTCTATGTATGTTGTTGTCTTTAGTGGCTTTTGATATGCATTACATATTGCTACTGGCTTCAGTTTTAATATTGCATAATAGCCAGTGGGAGTAAAAGTATGGGCATTGCTTTTTTATAATGTTTGTAGTGCACATTTGATTTTTGCACTAGTTGAAAGTGGTCCACCACTAGACTGTAGTTTGTGCAAATTGGTTCAAATGGTGTTGAATATGCTTTGGCAATTGATAGAGTACCATACACTTGACTTGGCATCAATGGTGAAATCTATTATTATAAATCATTAACCATACATATTGAATATCATAAGGATGTGTATCCTAATAATTATGGGGAAAGCATGCCAGTATATTAAAATGCAAAGACATCAATGACAGACCTATATGGGTAGGAAAATTACTTTTCCTTTGTTAGAATGATATTATTGTAGTATAACATATTTGGAAAAAGACTATCTAATTTTTTATGATTTATAAATAATATTTGAAGGTTGTTGAGATTGAATATGTGTAGTGGTGGAATGTATAAATAATAGAAGACTAAACTCAGATATAGTATCAATCTTACAAGAAATTAATTTTATTGAATGTTTAAGTCCAAATTTTAGTAAAGATCAGTATATGAAATTCAAATAGATTGGTATGTTTTGGTAATATCCATAAGATAATAATAGTTATGGACATAAAACCACAACTATGATCTGATTTGAAATCTAAAGCATAGAAAGAGCAAATCAAGGGTTGTGGTCTAGGTCATATCCACATTGGCATTTAGCCAAGAGCTATTTCTATTTCATTTACATTCGGCTAATGATATAGGGGTTGAGGGGCAATATGGATTGCTATTATATCTTATTATTGTAGTTAACCTCTCCTCCACTATTTTAGAGGGGTAAGCAAAGCATAGTCACATGGTGGTGAAGGGCAATGACTAGGGGGATGATATGAGGGCCAAGGCCTTGGCTTTAGTATCTGCACATGATAATAAGAATGAATAAGCTTGTCTAAGACCAGTATGAAGTGTTTACATAAAAATATTTAGTATATGCCTCTTGGAGCTTAGGCATAGATGTTAGATTCTCTAGGGAGAGACTTTGCATGTAACACTGTTAGATTGTTGTATCTATTTTTTCCCCCTAAAGTGATATAAAACACCTCTCTCCAAAAAATAGTAATTAAAAAATAATAATGTCGTTACTTCCAATGTCACCAGAAATAGGAAATAGGGAACAAAAAGAATATGAAAAAGTAGGAATCAAAGGTTGAGAAACAATCAAGACTTTTTAACTTGCATGAAATATAAAATGAGAAGAAAAGGGAAATTTGACGGTAGTGACAAACATTAGGCATGATCAGTTTTATGGTAATAGATTTTTTGAGAATAACACAATACCTACTCATTAGAATATCCTTTGTAGGTGTCCTATAGACAGATAATATATTACCATCATAAGTTGCATATAGTCTCTTGAAATGGTTAGAATCAAGACTATTTTATCAGATTTCTTCAATTCCAATCTGAGACAAATATAAAAAAAATACAAAAGATAAGGTATAATAGGACTATTTTGAAAGACTGCATCCTTGCTTTGAAAACAAGTATTTGTCTATTGAATTCTAGGGATTTTGGAAAATAGACATGCTTATATTGCCAGCTATTATAACAAAAATAGAATGTTAGAATCTGAATGCTCAATATAAGAGAATTTACCTTGATTTTCTTGTCAAAGAGAGCTTGCATATGTAACAAAGAATTTTATTGCATTGACATAAGTGATAAAAGTGGATTACACACTACGTAGTGTTCTGTCCTCTGTTTGGGTCCGTTTTGCAAGATTTTTGAAAAGGATAATTGTTGGTTTATTTTTCTATATTTTACTTTCTATGTCATCATAATGGAATACAAGCATGTGGAATAAATACACCTATTATTTAAAAAAATGAATTATTTCTATGAAATGGTAGGATACAATGTGTTTTTCCTCTTAGAATGATAGTACATAAATTTATGTTTACCTTGGTTGTGTCACTTGGCAAATTACCATCTATTATGTCTACAATAAGCTGATTACCTATCTTTTGTGTAGATATAAAAATGTATGCTATTTTATTTGTGGCATAGTGTTATGTCTTGCTCAAAATTTATTTTATTGTGGAGTTAGGAATAAACATATATTAGAGACAAACATGGCCAATGCACTTTATTGTCATGTTACTAATTACTAGCAATATGAAATTTGAATAACCTCTATCATAGTCACTTTTGGGAGCAATGGAGAAGATCTTGACAAATATTGAAATTTTTGGTGAAAATATTTGTTCATGCTTCTTTATCCATGTGTCACCTTTGTTGTCTATCATGTCTATTCATAGTAGCTCTTTTCCCTTTTTCCTATCAAGCACTATTTTATACATGAAAAGAATATCTCCTTCAAAATCTTGTCCACTTATGTAACTATTTACGTCATCTATTGTGAGAGGCATGTTATCTCCTTGCTTGGGCTTACATGATGTAAAAGTGAATAACAGAATTACATGTAGTAAAAAAAAAAATTGTTTAGGAGGAAATCAAAATAGAAGACTGTTGTTAATGCCAAAAAGTGATAAATTATTGTCTAGTGAATATCTAATCCAATATGTTCCTACCAAGTAGTAAGTAAATCAAATCCTTTAGGACTAAACATAGAGAATGGGAAAAATGTAACTTCAAGTTCATATGATCCATATGATTTTTTATCATATTACAATGTCTTTAATAGTATAACAATGCAATATGATAAGCAAAAACTAAATAATAATGAATATTAATGTATTACGAACCATCCCCATATAATTAAAGCCTATGTTACAAAGTGACAACACATTATATCATCTATGAATGATAGGTTGTAAGGATTCATCTTTGGGAATGAACCCAAATGACCATGGCCTATGACCCTGAGGTTTTATGTAACCCAAAATTTGATAATAATGGTCAGTAAATTTGTGCTTGACTGTATCAATTATATGTACTTCTCTTTGGCTTTGGAAGATGAAGAGATGAGGGGACATCTTTCCATCGGCATTGGGATTGATTTAATGAATTAGTCTTTCTATCATTTAAATATTTAGTCTTGTGGAACATACAAAGAGCCAGAAAATAGCCTAAGAAATTTGACAAATTCAAATTTAAGAAATGACAGTAGATTTTTTAACTCACAATTGAGTTCTTGATGGAATACTCAATGCCAATTTCATAATAAACAAATATGCCAATAGTTTGAGAACCAAACACTAAAATCAAAACTCATGAATAGAGGGGCAAGTGGCATGACAAAAAGGTATACAAATCCAGTATAAAGTACAAACATGAGTAGTGTTGTTGAATAAAAAAGCACTGATATAGCTAAAAAACAAAATATTGTAACCTCTGGAGAGATGAGCCAAACTAATACAAACAAGGGTAAAATAATTACACTCACTGATGGTTCAAGAATGTCATTTGGCATTGACATAAACCACATGATATGGAAATTGAATGATGCCTAGAGTAGCCTTTCTATGTTCATCAGTCATCATGGAACCTAGGTATTGGATTATCTCAATAAATATAATTGGTAGACAAAATTGGGGATGCATAGTATATGTGAATGGATACACTAGACAAAAAGGAAGGATCATCGTGCCACCATATGTGCAAATGAAGGAGCTCATAGGTGAGAGGCAATTGAGCTATTCAAGGGAAATAAGACATTGTATATAGGCTAGATATTGAAAACACACTAACATTATAAGGTCTATGGCTCTTTCAATGTGATATCGTCATCTTGACACAAATGCAAAAGAAACGTGTAGATAAATTAATAGAAAATTATGAAATACACTGACAAAAGGCAAATGTATCTACAAAATAATTTAAAAAATAAATTAATAATGCTATTTTAATTGATGATATAAGAAATGATAAGCCTTCAAGCTACATTTTACAACACATTTTACAATTTAAATTAAAAAACTAAACGTTAGGGTTGCTTGAATCATTAAAATATTGATCGTGTTGGCTACAATAAAAACATTGATTAAAAATGTAAATGCACACCTTTTTGATTGCTTATTTGCATTTATTTCTTTAATCACTAATGTCCTATAATCCAAATTACAAGGCATATTGTAACTACTTGAAATTTTTATGCAATTATAAAATGGGATTACAATAATCAAATTCTAGATGCTTACATTTTCCTTGATATGCTTGTGTTATTTTTTGGAGATCCAACATCAGTTTTTTGTTTTGCTTTTGATGACATGTGTTGTAAGTTCATAGAAGCAAAATGTAAATGAAACATTTTTGAACTACGCATTGCTAATGTAAATATGATTTATTTATATGTCAACTATTTATGTTTAATTCAACTGAAATTGCATTGTGGTCAGTCCAATATACATGAAACATATTCAATTATATTTTTTCTTTTCTAAAATTTGTCTATATGTGGTTTATTATTGTACTTGCCTCTATTGTTGCTAGACTTGGTAGTAGAATAAAATTATGGTTTATCATGAAGCAACAAAATTATTGTTGGGCACCTTCCTTTTGTTCCATGTCAATGTTGAAATCATCAACTATGATGATTTTCATGTTTGGTTCTAGTGTCCATAGGATTTTATGTACAAATGTTAAAAGGTCTACAAGAGGGGCTCTTGGCACCAAATAAACATTTGATATTCGTATAAACATATGTTCAAAAAAAAAGTCAATGGTAATTATTTCTATGTTCTTTGTTGCAAATGTTTCAATGCTTTGTAATGAAGTCAATTTCTTACAGGATGTCAATAGACCATGAATATTCATTGCAGTAAAACAATTGAAATTTTCAATGAGCAAATTCATTTTTGGGCTTGTCACCATTTGACTTTCATGTAGGCATAACATAGTTTCTTCCATGAGTTGGTGGTCATGTAGTATATTTTATAAGTACAATTGTAATCTCCTAGTGTTAAAAGAGCATATTATGAAATAATTATAAATTTTTCCAATAAGATCATATAGTGAATTCCATTATGCACTATTTACAAGACTTTGCATTTCAGTTTGAACTTCATTGGAGGCTATGAAATTTTTCTCGGTTAGTCTTTTAACAAGGTACAATGAGTGAATGGTTTTCACTCTAGAAAGTGCAGTATAAATAAGGCAATGATGGTTTTTTCATGGGGGTCAAAATCCAAAGCATTCATTATTAGCCCTTGTGACCTATGAATTGTTCTCGCACATGCTACTTGTATAAGTGATTGCTCTCACAATGTTGTTTCTTTTTTCCATTTATTATTTTTGTAACTCTTGTTATAGGAGTCCATGATTTATCTATTTATATAATATATAAGGAATCCATTATTTGCCATTGTAATTTGCCTACATTGGCATCATAGAACTGTATCCATACAATTTCAGGGGATGTGCTTGTGTAATATTGAAAAATTCCATCTGCACCATTCTCTAAGCCGTCTTTTGTATTGTAATTGACTACAATTAGCTGGACAAGGATGTTTCTTTTTAGATTTATTTTCTTTTCCCAGATTATTTTTTTACTAGGTATAGAGTCCTTTTTAATTTCATCAATTTCTATGTGGTCAATTGCAATTAGTGTATATGTTTCTCCTTGCAAATCATTCAGCATTTTGTTGTTATGAATTTCAACATCTTTGTTTCTATGAAATAGGTATGGAAATGTTGGGTCAAACAGAGGACTTATGTAAAAGTGTTGATATAAGTATTAAATGTTTGTTGATGTTGCATTATTTCTTTTTATGCGATTTAGAATCGATGCAAAATGAATATCTAATTTCCTCATTACTTGTTGTAACTAAAATTAATTTACATTTTCAATCCAAAATGTGTATGGGATTATCTCACTTTGAATTTTAGTTTCTTTGAATATCCAATTGTTGAGAATAGATTGTGTTTGGTAGAAATCACCACAGAAAATGACATCTAGGTTTTCAAATGGATTTGTTGGTGTGTGCATGAATTCACGTAAATTTTTATCTATGTTATGAAGTATTCAAATAATTATTAAAGATACCTCATCAATAAGAATTACATGAAGCTACTCATAATTCTTGCTCATACTATCTAGAGTATTGGAATTTAGTGGAAGCATTTTTGACATTTTGTATGGCAATTGGAAAACTGAGTGAGCAGTTACACCATTAGCATTGTAGGTGGATTTATTGGTATATGCAATGATAATGCCTTTGAATTTTATGAGGTTTCTATTAAGTTATCTATTGTATAAATTGTACGATGCTAGGTAAATTACTTTTTTTTGTATATGTCTTTCTTGTTCCAGCTCCCCCTGTCAGAAATAAGTGAATTATTTTGTCTGGAGAAATTTGTTTTCTTATTATAACATATTTAACAACTTGTTGTTGTTTAGAGTTCAAATTTTTTTTTAAATCAAAATACTTGTGTTTACTTATTAGAAATGGTTGCATAGCTATTTTGAATTTACTTGGTGGTCATGTTTTTTATTGTATGTTTTTTTGTGAATTGATTCATTTCAGCCCCGATATCATATTCATCATTTGTAGTAAAATGTTGATCACATTCATTTCCATTTTCAATGTAAAATATTATTCTTTTTGCTTTGTGCATGTGTGTATCAGCAATGTTGATGTCACTCCATTTTTATTGCAATTACATTGTGAATTTGGCCTCTATATTTTGTATAGTTTCAAAGTGTCCAAGGTAAGCTGCAACCCATGTCTCAGAATATTTTTTTAGTGTTTTTTTCTGGCCCTTGATATGGTATGAACAACATCATTTTATCTCTATAGTAGTTTTCAAGGTCAATGTGTTTGTTATATCTCACATAACATATTATTTGTGGTTTTTGATGTATCTTCATATTTCTACTTGTTCCTACATAGTAGGTTGCATATTATACTAATCACACATGTTTTAAATATTCTACTCTTCCATTCTATTTTTCCATGACTGAAGCACACATTACATTTTGGGAGTTGTCATGCTCCTGTGCTAACAATTTAGGACTTTTCAAAATAAATGTTCTATTTACCAATGGTGATGTGTTTATAAAAATAGTTTTCCTAGAGCCATAATCTAGTGGTAGTGATAGAACTATGTGTGCTGCTTGTCAGATGGACATTTTTTGATAGTTAAGGAGGGTGTTACCAAGTTTTTGTAAAAATTTAAATTTAGACTCATTTTTTTTATAGTTCTTCTCAAACTTTCAAGAAATCCATTATTATTTTTTTATCCAACTTAGTCAAATAAGATGTGCCATACATTGCAATAGAGTATGCATCAAGAATAAATTGTGTATCTGTATTTGTATACCAAAGCTAGGGAACACCAATTGCAAAAGAATTGGTCCACATGTCCACTAAATGTCTTTTCAAAAGAATCATAGGATGTGTAGTGACAGATCACAATGGATTCACATAAATTTCCTTAGGTAAGTTTTCACTTTTTAAGAACATGCAAATGTTGTATTTTTTCATACGTTTTATTTTCTAGAAATTTCAAAAATGTTTTAGCAACATTTATGATTTACTATTGTGTATTTTCTAAAGGTTATAATATTATTGTTTAATCCATTGGAGGCAATGGGAAGTTAAATCTATAGTATGACTTCTTTTACTTTTTACATGTTTTCATATGATGATGGGTTTGTATTTGCAGTAATGTTTCATCTCACAATAATAAATTGCAAGATATGTATTTTATCATGAATGATTCAATTTTAGCATTTGAACATTACACGTAGATCAGTGCATTGCATATCCAAAACATAAAGTGAACATGTTCATTTCCTCTATTTTTAAATTCTCTTAAAAAAAAGTAATCCACAATGTCGTCAAATAATTATTTATTTTGTAACACCATCTTATTAAATGTACTTATTTTATGATTGAAATAATGGCTATAAATTATTTGATTCTTTCTTATCATCAAATTGATATTGTCTTAGAATATATTCTCATTGTGTTTGGATTTATTTTACCTATTCATACTACTTAATGCATTTTAAAGGGGACTCCAAACATGATCTATACTCATTAGTGTAATGAAAAATGTTGGTGGCCCTAATTGCCTTATCATCGTGAAGATGTTTTTTTTTTCATTTTTTATAAATAATCAAGTGATATCTGAATGTTTTTTAAGCATCATAAACCTATTGGATATTTCAAAATATTTTCTACATTTGTGTTTTTCTTAAGGTATTTTTCATATAATGTTTTCCCTTCCAATTCACCTTTTCTTATACATGTCCATGCAGAACTGGAAACTTGTTGGATGATAATTTTAATTGATTTGAAGAATAGATTTGTGTATGAGTTGAAATGTTAGTCCTGATGTAATATTTCCCACTTCACAATATTTTGATAGGAAAAAATCTCTTTAATATCATTTGGCCGAGCACAACCATAATATAGAGTTAGAAAGTTCATTTCTTCTTAGTACTTATCTTTGAAAATATGAAATGGCTTAAATCCTTCATATGGTGCTATTTCAATCATGCTTTATTCAAATTATTTTATCAAATGTGAATTGTCAAATCCATGAACAACTGATTTTGTAATTAGTTCTAATTTAACTCCAATTGAATCCTGGTCAATATCTTTAGTGTTTTGAATTTCCTTTGCTCTTTGGTCAATTTCATCCTGAAAGGTATGTAGCCATTCCTTATTGATGGTGACTTCTTCTTGCATATACAAAGTCATTTTTCAAAGCTCAGGTAATGCATTCATCATGCATGCAAGCCTGACATTTCCACCCAAATATGTATTTTCATATTCTCATTTCCATTTAACTATAATTGCAATTGTCCAGTGTCATTTTTATTTTCCTGGGTAATTCTTTTTTAATAGGATCAAAATCAATAAGCACATTTATAATTTTTCCAATAAGTCCTATTTGTGCTCGTTTATATCCTAGTTGCCTTATTTTTGCGAATGACATATGCATACAAACTAGTCTTTATTCTAAAGAACTTAATGTTTGAATTGTTTGTATTGGTTGATTTCTTCATAATTGAAAAGGTGAGGTAAACATGGGCATTTTTTAAGTTCTAATAGCTAAATTACATTGTTTACGTATGTTTCCTTCTTTTTATTTTCTATCAAATTTTGATTCAATAGTGATTAAATAGAAAATGATAGTAATAACATTATCAATATCAATTACATCTTTACAAATGTGTAAGCATTCACATAGACAACATGGATAAGTAGGTTTGTCATTAATTACCCAGAGATATGTTCTAATTTCTTTTCTGGATTCATCAGTTTCTTTTTTATTTTATGCTCACTGTTTCTAAGCTTGCATATTATTATTTTCATAGAATGTAATGATGTGCATTTTGTAATTTTAGAGTCCATTGTCATTAGTGCTACATTATCATGTGTTTTATTTCTTACTGTTGGAGCTATTGATATGTTTCCAATGTCATTTTGTTCTCATGTCCTAGTGTTTTCTTGTGTCACATGCAATAACATTTTATAATCTCAAATTTATTTTTTCAGCAAATGCAATGACATCCATTCTATCATAGGTTATCCAATTCTAGTTTTTGTTTGTTGAGTTGATTTACTAGTGTTTAAATTTTACATTGGTTTCATAATTGCATTTGTATTTTCTTGAATACACACACGCGCGCGCGCGCGCGCGCGTGCACACACACGCACACGTGCATGCACGCGCACGCATGCACACACACACGCACGCGCGCACACACACACACACACACACACACACACACACACACACACACACACACACAGAAAGATGGGCTTAAATTTGTTTATTCCGTATCCATTTTTTGAACGCATTTTTTTAGTGAATGGACAAATATTCTAGATTGATAAGATCCACCTAATTTTTCTTGGGTTTCTTCCAATAGCTCATAGTGAATATAACTTTCTTCTATTTCAAATACATTGACATTATATATGTCCTTTACATTTGAGTAATTTCTATATATGTTTGACATCTTTTAAGTTTTTACTGACCATTTTTGGATCATCACTTGTAGGATGTTTGAAATCCATAGCAAACATAAATTATTACCTTCTATTCAAGCTTATTCATATGGCATTCCCAACATATCGATATATGCTTTCTAATTTACAATGGTTATACTATTAGGTTTCATTAATTTTGATTTTCATGTTTCGAATCATTCCATTACATATTTGTCTACTATGAAAATTGAATTTGATAATGATTAGGAAATATAATTCCAAAGTGATGGAACATCAAAATCACCTTTTGTTGGGTAATTTATTCCATTGAATAGGATTTTTCCACAATTGTCAACAAATGGGCTTGTTCTATGCAATTGATACCTCTATATTTAATTATCAATTACATTCCATTTGTCTAATTTTTTTGAACATGTAGTCAAAAATCTATTATGTATAGTTTGAGGAGTAGAGCCTTGTAGTCTTCTTATAAAAAATGGTTCATAGTGACCACAAGCTGGATTCCTATCATGAAACAAGATGAAATATGTAGGAGTTAATGATTCTTTGTTAAAATGCAAGTATTGTTGTTTCTAAATTACAAACCACAAGAAAATTAATATGTTTAGCTAATATTCAAAAAACTTAATGTATAATATATCACCCCATAGTCCAAATAGACCTATACTTGTTGTGTTATTTACAAAAATTCTCATCCTCTCTAGGTATGAACTCTTGTCATATATGCCATGCAAGTTGTATAGCATGTCAGAATGTAATTCATATTCATATGATAATTGTGTACTTACATCATGATTATGTAAACATGATAAAACTAAATATATCATTCTAAATTTCAATTCATTAGACATGTAACAAAAATTCAATAACACTTGAATTGTGTCAAACAACCAATCACCTACATTATACTTGAATGAGATAACTAGGAAAAGATGACTTCTTCTTAAAACATCATTAATGTGTGGCATCAATGTCTATGTTTGATGTTCATATGTATTCACATATACTAAAATTTTAGGTGTTTTTCCTTCTTTCTAGTTCCTTTATCTTTTTTTGGTATTCACAAATGTGAAACATGTTTTGCAATTAAACAGGTTTTATAATTCAGGTTTCAATTTTTTTTCCAATTTTAACTAAAGGAACAAAAAGATAATTTATCATACCTTTTGGAATATCTTTTCACAAATAAGATATCCCTTCATGTAATGCAAATAATAATTCAAGTAATTATACGTTGTTACATGTTATCAAAAAAGTCAAATTAAATTTTCCAATTGCAATATAATGTATAAAAATGAAAATAAAATTTGTCAAACTAATAATGATTATAATAATATAATGTCATAGACATTTACCATAGAAGTTACTATAATGGCTATTTCCACATAAGCAATGTAGTATTCAAAATTCATTAGCATTATTAGCAAACATACTTATTAACAAATTGATAATTTGCAAGAATATTTATATTATTCTAAATCTATACAAACATAGGATATATTAAGTGGGTGTTGAGTTAATTACATCTTATAATTTATGTCCATAAATCCCAAGTAAATGACAAAAAGGTTTATTCAAGGTCACAAGGTTACCCCCTTTTAGGTGTATGAATTCCTTAGGATGGTAAGACCAGTAGCCACAAGCTATAACGGTCTAAAATATTAATAGTAATCATTGTAACTGAACTTGATTGAGATAAAAATAACCTCATCTAAATTTATGAAGCTGAAAATAATAGTTGAAACAAAAGCTATCTCACTAATTAGAGTAACATTGCATCAATGGCTCCAACGTATTATGAAGCATCACCAACAAGGGACACACATAAGAGGATGATTTGGTATTAAATTCCCCTTACTTTAATAAAACAATCCATACATCCTGAAAATATCTTTGGCTAAAATCCCCATGCACACATGATGAGTTAATAATGTAAATAATATGGATGAATTTGAGTTTAAGCAAGCTTTCATAGGGTTAAAGTAGATATCTATGGTTCTAATTACTCCACACACTGATAACTTCAACTACATTTACCACCTAGATTAAAAAATATAACAAAGCAAAATAAACAATTTAGTTAAAAAAAGCCATGGCCCTAATTAGAGTACAATCATGTCAACATATCCACAACATTATTGTTATGAGGGACATTATAAAAAATTGATTTATCAACCTCAATAATATTTCCATGAAAATTTTAAGTCCTATTAGCTCATGGAAATGTTCACAAGGATAGAGACTAGCAAATAGGCAAATATGGCTATTTAAATAGATAATATCATTATAATTTAGAAAATTAAGGATGATTTATTTTTTAACTATCTAGATGCTTCTTGGATATGGATGGCTAGATAAATACTATCATTCACTATTACATATGATCCTACTGATCACCTATCAGATGTTCATAGGATAAAGGCCTCTCTAGTACACAGAAGATTCCCAATGTCTGACTCAAAACAATCACTAATCAGGTGCAATTGGAGAATTTGGTGCTCTATCGTTCTACCTAGAAAAAGTCTTCAATAAATGAATTTGAGAAGTCCTCCTATGGATGTTACTCTTTATATGTATTTAAATTTAGAGTATGTTTGATGCAAGATAATGAGTGGCCTTATCTCCCATTGGATAGAGATTTTGTTTGATGTAAGACAATCTGTGGCCTACTCTCCCAAATGGTTTTACTACTTCTATTTTATGGATGACTACTAGAAATTCAAGGGCTTAAAAGTTAAAACACACGAAATATTCATATATTTGCTAGTATTTATGTAAAGATGATACTTCTTGATGCTAGCTACATTTTATATCATATATTACTAGACTATTGGTGAGGATGTTGAAACAAGTATAGAATATTTACTTAGAATATCTTCTATTTCACCCTACTATTTGGGTTAATTCTAAGGAATATTATAACTTTTAAAGTTTGGATATGTTGTCACATATTCCTAAATATTTAATTCTTATATCATCACTAATATAAGTACTTTTTTAACAAAGGCAAAAATCACAAAGAGATAAATGATGCCCTATCTATGTAAATGGAAACTAGTATATGTTTTTGGTTAGGTATAAAATAAATTCCAATATTTATAAGTAACCCTCTAATCAAAAGAAAATCCTTAATTAATGCCTCAATCTAAGATAGAAATTCCCACATCTGTTCTAATCTATCAGGTAGTTAATATTTGATATCTAAATAGACTCAAAAAAACCTTTTGAACCTTGCCATATGCTATGGAAACATTACACATGGGGTTGGGCATTCCCATGGAAACTACCATATGCATACATTTACTCTAGCCACTATGTTGATATCCAATATAACTCCTTGATTTTCAATGTAAAACAAGTAGCAAAACACTTTTCAAATCTCTCTTCTCAAATTAAAAGCTGAATTTATAAACATGTTGATTAGTGTAATTATTCATTTGAGAACCATCAAACCATTTTGGCTATGTTATGCTTATTATGGTTGCTAATTGATTTTTATTATGCCCTTACTATCATTTTGTTTAATTTAGTTTTCATATTTACATAAAGCAAAGGACATGTCAACTTACATAAAGCAACAAAGGGCAAGAAGGTTCAAAATTACCAACAATAGAAAACCTAGACTATAGTCCTCAATACAGACAAATTAACCATGCCATTAGAAAATTTGAATCGGCTATTAGATCCTCTATTCATTTCCATGCACAGTGATGTGTAAACCACCATATGGCCTTAGCCATGTACTTATGGTTTAAAAAAAATCACTCTAAAAATCAACGTGTTGTCTCTGAGACCATTCAATTTCCCAAGTATATTTTGAAGGCAATGACACCATGCTAAAACAACATCAGGTTTTCAATCCTTCAAAATTGAGTTTAAAGCTCACAAGCTTCGATATTTTTTGGATCCATTTAGGATCATGGAATTATCTAAATTTCACTCAGTGTGCTTGATATTTTTTATCCTTTAAAATTAGTTAACTATGTGTAGACATAGGGTTTGAATTTTTATTTTATTTTATATGTTATCCAAGGCTTAAAGATTACAGGGTTGCTTATTTTTGGCATTAATTGATTTATACATTGATAAAACATTTTGGCCATTTAAACCTTTACATAAGTTGATAAAAGAATGGAATCCCACCTTAAAATTAACAAATAATTGTAGACTTCAAAGCTACCAAATGTCTCTTCATGGTAAAAAGAGATTTATAAGAAGGTGCAAAATTCACATTGCACTAGGAATGGCAATAGGCTCAACATAACATAATACACTCTTATGTCACTTAATTTTATAGTTTGTTTAATCCATAAGTGATGATGATAAGAACAAACATATTAGACATAATAGAATCCATGAAATATCGCTCATAAGAATGAGAGGCCACCATATAAAACATTGTTGCTGCTAAACATCTATGACCTTCCAAATCACATAGAAATAGAACTATTTAACTAAGTATTATGACTCAAACTTATTCAAATCACTTAATATTATATTCCTATGTCAACCAAGCTTTAAACATTTTCTTTAGTCCAACTATGAGGATGACAAACAAATGAAGTAGGATAATACATGGGATGGGATATCACTAACAAACATGAGAGCTAAACTAGTGCACTACTCAATTAGTTCAGTTGCACAAATAATTAAAACTACCAAATGCATCTAGGTGGATGAAAAGATTTGATGGAACATAAAACATTTTTGTTGCTAATTTTAACATCAGTTCTCTTCTACATCATACAAAAGAAAAACTACTAAGTAAATTACAAAATAAATAGACATGAATTTCAAATAAGAGCCAACCCTAAACCCTAATTACTATGATCAAAAGTGTTAACCCTATGATGGTGGTAGTATAGGCTTTGAGCTTGTGATTTGTAGATCAAGCATCATCAATGATTGATTTATGTGATGCATCAGATGATGGGGATAGGACTATCAGTCTAGAGGGAAAAAAGATGGATATCTGACTAGGTAGAGCTTGGTGCTTGACAAAGATAAGGATTATTTTAAATGGGGATTGGTGGTAGATAATGTAGGGATAAAGGGTCAAACCCCTACTTGTTTTAGCTATAAGAAGACATAGTCTACGTTTGGGACAATGGGGAATGGGAAATAGGGGAGGGAAAACCCTATGCTTTTGGAGGTAGAAATGCAGTCCATGTTAGGGGGTAGATCTTTTGCTAAAACTATGGGTGGATGCGAAAAATCCCCTATGGTGCTAGCCAAGGAAACTGTAGTTATTTTATTTGCTAAATCCAAAATGGAATTCATTTTTGAGAGGGAGGAATGGCTCACCAAGTAGGGACTAATATGTAAATTTGATGGTTTGTGTCCATTTCGCAAAGTGATACATGAATGGATTTCATCAGAATGGCAACATTTGGTGGAAAGTAAGATTTAACTGCCCCTATTCTAGAGGATTTTTCATTTTGATTTTCAATTCAGTAGAAGATTTAGAGTTTATTTTTAAAGATAATGTGTGGAATTGGGACAACCACACTTTATTGGTTAAGCCCTGGCATCTAGATTTTAATGCCCAAAATTAAACCTTCAATTTTAAACTAATTTGGGTGAGACTCCCAAACTTGCCATATTAGTTTTGGGATGAAATGGTTTATACAACTATTGGAAATACCTTAGGTAAATTTTGGGCTATTGATAAAATTATAGAGGATGAGGAACACATCAATTTTGCCCAAATTTTAATTCAAGTTGATTCTATGAAAGATTTACCTAACTAAATTGAACTAAGGGTAGGTGATAAAAAAATGGATGCAACCTTTAGATTATTAAGGGATCCCATTTATATGCAGAAGATGTTTCAAAATAGGACATTTTGTAAATGATTGCTCGAGACTCAAATATAAGAAGTTGGTTTCATAGTGGAATAACACAAAAATTGAGTATATTACGATTCTAGCTATGAATGATAATGGATGTGAGAATTAGTGTTCAAAATTAGTGATACCATTGAAAGTAAAATAACACAATAATATTAAGGAGACACTTGATTGTCAGAAAAAGACCATGAAGGAGAGAGTCATGGGGGTATAGGAGAAGACTAATGGGAATGATCACATCATTTCAAATCTAGCAGCCCAGACTCTAACTGAAAGACTAGGTGTGTTTGATTTAGAGCAACCACTAACTCAATATAAATCTTTGGAAATCTCTATCCCCATATTGTCAAATCCTAAATCAGGAGAAGAATGGAAAACCATTAATAATATAAATAAAGGCAAAGGTAATCTGGGTTTGAAACCAATTAAAATGTCTCTTAGATCCAACAAAGAAAATCTTAAGGGAGATGCCTAGTTAGGTTTTTTTTGTTTTCATTTTTGGCCAATAGATTTTATTGTAAATGTTGGCAGTTGAGGCCACTTTATGATGCTCTCTTGTTTTTCTTTGGTATCTTTTTACCATGTTTTTGTTTTGATGCCGAGTATTGTGTGGCCTCAATTTTATACTTCTCTTCTAGGGTATGGGTCCCTAGCTAAAAAAAACCCCTCCCTTTAACCTTAATAAAAGAAATGGACATGACTTTCAGTCGAACTAAATGTAGGAGGAAATCACATGAAGTAAAATGGACTAAATTTAGTTATGTGCTAACAGAATGGTAGCCAGTGGAATCTCTTTATTCCCTCTCTTTATCCTTTGATATAAAACAAGTGGAAAATAAAATTAGTTCATACCCTACAACTAAAATTGAAAATAAATGGTATAATTTTGTACAATTTTAATTAAATGTATTGGATCCAGTGGTATCTTCTAGAAACTAATTGAAATACTACTTCTTTGAGCCATATTGTCTACACACATCTCCTCGCAAAGGAACTACTTTAAGCCCTCATCTTTACACAAGGATGCATATTTTGGGGAAAATAAGTAGTCAATTTGTCTATTTTCAGACCATTCCTTTCAAAGGTAATAAAAAGTGAAAACTTAAAAAATATATGGAAGATTTTTAGGTAGTCACAAGACTGGATAACATGCCCACATCGATTTTTTCTACACCTATACTCTAGAAGTATATCATGAGCATTAACACCCTCATTTTGGTAGGCATATTTTGAGAGAACACATCCTTCCCCTTAGAAAATTGAAGCTTAAAATTCAAACACATAGAAACCCCTTCAAAAGGGAGCAGTTGCAATAAATTTTACATGATAGGGTTTTCATCATTGTCTTCTATAATGGAAGACAAACCATATCTTTAGGAAGGTCCCTGTTTTATGGGATCCTGTAGCCTATATCAAAAATAAGGGTTTGAACTTTGATCCAATAGACAAAGAACAAGATACTATACTCGCTTGGGTCAGGCTTCCAATCCCACCTACCATGCCATAAAATACATGTGCAATAGCAAATGATATAAATTTGGCATGGGCAAAGTTAGGGTTTCAAGTGATGGTAGTGGCTAAGTGTTCAATGATCGACAAAGAGTAGGACATGTCTATCTCGAAAAGGGACCCAAAATCTATTAAAAACACTAGCCTAGAGCCCATAAAGAAGATTTAGTGCTAAATAAATCCTGCCAGAACGTCAAAAAGTTTTAAAAAATAACACTAGTAGCTAATTGCATCTACTTGATTTTGAAAGAAGCAAACACTGAAATGATCCCTCTTTACAGCATCAAACATGATAGTGTTTCTCTACTCTTCTTGCACTTCTCTAAAACCTTGTTCACTCTTACAGCAGACCACAGACGAAAAACAAACCAACATCAAACAACATGTGGCCAAAATGACATATATGAAAACCAAAGGCACTGGCTACCACAAACCTGCAAGTTAGAGTGCCATCTGTCAATGCAAAGCATGTGCTTGCGATCCCCATCCTTTGTAACCCCCTACTTTCTTCCTATGATTGTCCAAGAAAAAAAGGGTAACAAAAACATACACAAAACTATCTCATTAGATCCAACAATGGCAACTATTAGCGTATTACTGCTAACTAGCAAAATATTATTTTATTGCACCCCCTGAAATTGACTTAGGCAAACTGAAATCATCCTCATGCGATTGGTGGTTGGTAGGAAGAAGGTCCGCAATAAACTCCTAAGGTTGAAAACAATATTACTATTAGGTACTAATAAATGTATATTAATAGGAAAGGAAAGTATAAACATATCTGTAGCATACATCATGCCAAATGCATAAAACACATTAGGTATCCCAATACATGTTAGAAATATGAAAACACGCCTTGCACACGAGAACACAATATACTTACAAACACATTAAAAATACACTATAAGACAATGGTGCTTTATATGTTCTATAAACAAAATATTTACACAGTTGTGTGTGTGTGTGTTTTTTTTTTTTAATTTTAAATTTGTAAATCAGATTTTGTGGATTTTATTGTAGAAATAATTTATAGACTTTTTTATAATTATAATATTATTGTAATTCCAAAATTTATTTTATTATAATTTTTAATTTTGTAACTTTTTAAAAATATAATAATATTAAAATTGTAAAGAATTGAAAAAAATTTATCATTTTTTTTTATTTCAACAATAAAAATGAGAGTAGAATCCCAAAAAAAAAACAATCAGAATTTTAAAATTAAAAAAGAAAACTAAAATAAAAAAATAAACAAATGATAGAAAAATTGTAGATTAAATACCCTTTTAATAAATTATATTAAATCTAAAATTACTCTATTAAAGTATTCCATATAATTACATGAAAACCCACATTGACAAAATCATAATCCAAAAAAAATAAAAAGTCTGAATTTAAAAAATTATTTTTTTATTAAAAAAATCGTTCCCTAAGACTTTATTACAAAAATATTTCTTTAAAAAATTAGTAAATTAATTACATTTTTTATAAGGCACATTGGTAATATTTATTTACCAAAAAAATTGAAAAAGAAAACTATAACGATAGAAACAAAAGACTAACATAAGAGATAACATTAAATAATCGGAAAAACAAAAAATAACTTTGGAGGAGATGGTTCGCATAAACTCTCCCAGCCACTTCGAATAGACGCACCTTCCATATTAGGTATGGGCTCCAAAAAAAACAAGCATATTTTTATTTATCATTATCATAAAATTTAGGGCAAAACTTCGTGTGTTAACCGATTAAATTTTCTTCATGAATGTGTTGACAACCCAGACCCACTAGTAGTCGAAGGATTTATATGTTATAAAAGAAAACACTGCATAAGGGAAGTCACTGTGACATATACACAGGAGCGAATTCGTCCTATTTTTTTGAAGTCACAACATCGTAGGGTTGATCGGTGGTGAGAATAGTCAAGATGTACATGACTAAGAGTACAAGGGCACTCCCATAAGGATCCAATAAAGTCCCATAGGGTACTTCCATAAAGAGTGACAATGGGTACGCATGTTGATTCTCTACTGGGCATTGGCTCTATCAATTCAAACAGGGTTGGGATTAGGTCTCTGACCTCTCGTTCTGTTCTGTGTTATTTTGTTATTCGTTGGAGCGACCCAGGCCAACGGTCCTCAGCCGTCCGCAGGTCCTCACTGGGGCGTCACATCCATCCATTCTCTGACTTGAAGACTATATTGCAGGAAAATTGTGGCAACGGGATTGTTTCACCTGTTCACTTCAAGGAAAATTTTGACGGTCTATGAACCGTAACTAGGAATCATGGATTTCGTCGAGTATGAAGCCCTTGTCCTTTTGCACTTAGTTGGCACTAATGGGTGCTTCGGATGGACAGGTGACTTGATTGTGTTGGATCCCGTGAATCACTCAAATCCTCAACGAGCATTAAAAGTCACACAAAGCGGAAAGGGGCTTGATGACTTGGAGTTGAACTAGAGATGACTGGGAAGCCACTTCAAAGGCCCAGGAATTCTATTGGGTGAATGATTTAACACCTACGAAACATGTGAACCTCAGAGTGCTTGCTTTTAAACCCTGTGTAACATTCACAGTTGATCATGAATACTTGATTTTGAATTAATATGGATTATTCAATTATTATAAATATAAATTATACATTAAAATATATATTATATTATATAAAATAAAATAATATTAAAAAATATATAATATTAAAATATAATATAATATCAAAATATAATTTATTATATATTAATTAATATTTTTTTTTACCATAATTTAAAATTTATTATAACTTTACGTTTTTATTTGGTCTACAGATATTATAAAAAACATGTCTGCACAACCACAATAAGTTAATTGAAAATTTGATAATAAAACTTAGTTAACATAGTTAAGAATATTAACCATGAACATATAATGCTCAATTGTGTGTGTATCTATCAGTTTATTCTATGTTCTTTTTAAATTTTAACTTCATTTTTCTTGTGAAGGGGGCATCGCTCATGATAAAATGTGATTGTTGTGGTAGAGAAGTCACGCCCTGAAAGAAAAGGTTGTTGATAGACGATTGTCCCTAAGTGGCATGAAGATTTTAAAAGTTGTGGTATCTTTTATTGACTATTTCATATTTGATTACAACAACAATGCAATGATGCAGATGTGAGCAAATACATTAAGGTTATGGAGTTTATCTTGTTCTTTTCATTATGGTTGAAGTGAGAACTGAAGCTTATGCAAAGTGTATTTCACATGAATGCACAAGGGGGCATCACTCATGATACAATGTGAATGTTAGGGTAGTGAAGTCATGGGTTGAGAGAAAAAGTGGTTGAATGGTGATCGTTCTTAGGTGGTAGGGAGAATTTGTGGGTTTAAGGTACACTTGAAAAAAAAACACTCCGTAAATCTCCCCCTGAATAACCCTGACCAATAATCTGCAAGATCAATGGCCGAAAGATTTGGGCTTCATTGACCACTTACCTATGAGTGTAATTAGCCCCTTATTTAATTATAATGAATTAATAGATCATTATGTTTTTCCTACATTCACTCCTTCAATTGAATCTTTTCTCAAATAGAATATTTATCTCTCTTATTTGATAGTTGGGCATTCACTCGTAATGTTGAGAAGTGTTGCCATTGATGTGAAGGTTGATGTCAATGATGTCAAGGTGCATCTGGTGAAGATGCATGGTGAGTGGCCTTTGAGGTATGAGCTTGTGTGCTTGATGTGACAAGAAAACCATATGACAAGAAATAGTTTAAAGGCAAGAGAGAATTTGAAGGCACAAGAGAATTTGAAGGCAACTTAATGTCTCTTTTGTTGGTTGATGTCAAGTTTTAGGTCAGCTTGAAGTTGTCATTGTTGTCACAAAGAGGTATAATGGTCAAGTGAGCATTGAAGCATGGTTATGAGGATTTAAGTCTGCATGGAGTCATGAGAGAATGTTGATCAAAAAGATATTTTTGTAGTAGTGTGAGAGTGTTATCTGAAGAGTGTTCTCATTTGATATCATTGAGGCAAGCATGTTTGAGTACTAGTTCTTGAGTACAATGTGTCTTGAGAAGTCTAGTCATAGCAAGCATAGTCATATCATGAGCTTGTGCATGGTGAGCATGAAGATGTATGTGCATAGGTATGTGTAGAGGTATGACATAATTTGTGGAACATGTAAGGCATGTGATCAAGATTTAGAGGCATCAAAGAGAGTTTTAATGTGAGCCTACAAGGGTAAGACCTTCAGTCCAAGTCTGCAATTAGAGCAATCCTAGACCCTACATGGCTTAATGAGATATCATGATCTATTATCAAGGCATGTGAGAGATGTATAATAGTGTTTAAGCATGAGATAGGTTGTATGGCATGAGAGTGAGATGTTGAGCATGACATTGATGTTCTCAGAGCATGGAAAGAGGCATGAAGGATAGTTCAAGGCTTAATAAGGTATGAAGACTATGGTGTAGAGAGATAGTATAAGCCTAATGGGGTATCAAGATCAATTTCCAAGGTAAGTGTGAGTAGGTGATCATTAAAAAAGGTGAGTTAAGTTTTTATAATATTATTCATGTAGTTTGAAGTCAAATTTTGAAGGTTCAAGCAAGAAAAAGTGCTTTGAGGTCTCTCGAGTGCACAAAATGAAGGATGCTCAATCTAAGAAGGATTTTCTTATGCTCATTAGCTCATCAAACCTTTGAATCGGATCCTAATATATTCATGGTATACTTGGAAGTGTCCTAGCTCAAAATTAGGAGTTGTGATTTATGAATGAGTGTTAAGAATGGAAACAGGTTTAAACCCTCTTAGAACCCTAATAAGGACCTGATATTAAAGATGTCAATCAAAAGTGCCCAAAATGGATTGGTATGCTTAGGTAAGCTATTGGATGTTGTATTAAACTCTTCCAAGCACCTCCAAGTGTGATTGAGTCATCAAGTAGGTGAGTAGATCCTATATGAAAGTGTTAATTTCTCAAAGATTTGTTGCAACAGTCAAAGTTGACCAAGTCAAAGTATGAAAATAGATGAAGGATGAAGCTTGAGAGTTATGTTTCATGTCCATTAAGGTTTATAGGTAGCTTATATCCATCAAGTGTGTTAAACTAATCATACAAGTTAGATAGTCTTTAATAGGCCTAATGGTGGAAATAGTGAAAAACCCAAGCAATAGTGAGAATAAAATATTGAAACCAAGTGCATGGAGATGTTATTTAGGACTTGTAAGATAATTTCATGTTTGGTATAAGTTTTGGAGGTTAGTGATTATATTGAAAATGTTCCTCACAAGTTACCCTGTCTGGTTTAGATGAGAATGTGAGATATCAGGTCATGGGATTGGTCTACAAGATAAATATTTGCCATCTGACCATATGATATTTCTACCTAAGACTATTCTAATAATCACATTAGATCATCTAAATGCATCAAGAGTATTTAAATGTGTCTACACAGGTGTTGGATTTTTGAGTCACCATGACTGGGCTTTGAGGATAAATTGGTAGTTATAAATGAATGAGTTATAGAGGTGTTTTTGAAGCTCTATGCCCTAAGTTGAAAGATATAATGCACATGTTGTTGTTATTTGTGATTTTAAAGTCCTGTTCAAGCTTTTGAAAATATTGAAAGTCAAGTATAAAGGTTGAATAGTTGAATCTAAAATAGCTTATCTAGTCTAGTTTGATTGTGTGTAGTAAGGTAAACATATTGGTTTGTAAGTGTAATGCACCCCAAACCATACACCAAAAAAAAACTTGATTTTTTTTTTTGGCTTCACCCACAATCAACTAATGTTTCATGTTCCTCAATCCCAAGGTCACACAGAAACAATAACATCTCAAGGATACAATCCTTGATACCACTTCAACCACAAGAATCCATAATTGCTCACTTAGTTTTAATTTGGTCCCTAAGGTTTAGGAGATAGAACATAGTTCTTATGTAGAGTAATCAAGGTAACATGATGCAATTACCTCATCATGATCATAACATAAGGTCTCAAATTGGTTCATACATGTTCTAATGTCTCAATTACACTAATGTCAAGATATTTCATTTTCTTTGCAATAATAGATTAATAAGGATATAGGTATTTACAATTAAGTCTAAGCCTTTGAGAAAGCACATATGTCTGTGTATGATTCTAGTTATGCTCATTGAGTAATCATCATTGACCAAAGGAAATATACTTAGCAAGATGAAGACTATAGTATTTCATATTTAGTTAATAATCTTTAAATCCTTTATAAAAAGCTAAATAAAACCCATCTTGTATGATTTTCAGCTCAATTATTAGATGCTAAAAGTGTTAATCGTTAGTCTTAGCCTAAAAATTATAATCCCTTTTAAAATTTATTATTTTCACCAATCATCTAGTAGTTCATAATATGTTCACAATATTAAAATTTATTGGTGTTCGTTCACAATAAGAATAAGGTCATTGGGATATTACCATATTCTTTTAGAAAATCCTAGGTGAACAATAAGGTGTACCATCCATCTTAGACATTTCATCAATTAAGACTCAGTATCTCCACCTATAACATATATTATAATCTTAAGTGTTAACTTCAATGACTATCAAGGTTTACACAACTTGTTTATTCATGAAAGTTGCTTTTCTCAATTGGAAAGAAAATAAAAACATTTTAACATTTGATAATTTCTTTTAACCAATAATGCAACTATAATATTCATGTATTTTATTTACACATAATTATGTCTATCATATTATACCAAATACACTTGTACTCTACTCTAGCTTTATATATTCATAATGAATAATAATTAACTAGTTAGCATATATAAAATACACGAGACTATCATATATCAATAATCCACCAACATAATCCTCATAGTTTATCAATTTGCCCTTACTATTAGATCAATAACTTGGTCCATGTGGATTAAAACTTTAATTTTCTCAACATTCTAAGTTAAGCTTATGACCTTTGAGGAGAATATAGATGGATTGAATCCAAGTCCTAAAGAAAAAGGTCGTATATTAAGGCATGATGTTTTTCATTGTAACACAGTCAAGGATGGAAAATGTCACCATGTTCCAACATGATAAAAAAAAGTAATCATAAAAGAATTTAATTCTTATTCTTTCAAAGTAATCATAAAAAATTGCATTCTTATTCTTTCATAAAATAAAGGTGTACTCATAGAAACTAAAATTAATAAGGATTATTCTCTTTGATTCTTCTATCATTTCCCATCCATTTTGTCCTGCAATAACAAGTATAATCAGCATAAAGCTGGCAAGAGAATCCTATTATTAGTCCTAGAGGGAAGGATTGTAGGCATCATTCTCCATTAACATGTAATTAGTCTTTATACCTTTGATCAATCATGTGTTATTGATTTACGTGTCAAAAAACAACTCAAAATTTTGCAAGTTAAAATAGCCTATTATTTAACAAGTAAATAAAAAATCTTATTTTGAGTGTTCCTATTAGTCCAAAAATATACATGTTATGGAAGCCTTTGCTTTAATCGATGCAACCAAATCTAGGGAGTCGGGGTGAAGTTAAAGCAGATTCATTTTAATCCTCATGCTGTAATTAAATTAAAGCGATCACCATTTGAAGGCTCCTTACAGCTTGCATTGGTGGTGGCTTCTTGTTGCAAGATATGGGTGGTGCAATTACATTGTCACCATTTCTTCTTCCCAACCCAACTGGTGAGCCATTTGTGCCCACAACGTGCCATACATGATGTTGAACATCACTCTTCACTTATCTTGATGGATTTTGGACAGACCAACGTCAAAAGGCCAAGCTGCTAACATGGCAAATACAGAGGCAATAACATCAAGTTTGAGAATATTCAGACTTACCAAATTGGGGCCTCTTGATGAAAAAGAAGCCATGATCGGAGCTGAAATAATGTTAGCAGTGCCAAAGATAGTGCCCTCAAACTGAATGACAGTGGTGGGTGTCTTTGTGAAAATGATATCTGAGACAGGGACAACCAACACATATATATGCAATCATGGGATTATTACTTCCTTCTTCCAAAACGGGATGCCAATGAAAAATGGTGAGTTTAAACAATGTTGAGCTTATTGATAGTAGTGGAGGGTGTGTAAAATAGGACGAGCTTTCCGAAGGGATTCATGTTTGGCAGCAGTTCATCTGCCTACTAGGTGTTCATTTCCCCAATTATTTCACTCTCCTTATTCTGATCTGTTCAAAACTAATTTCAATCTCTTTTGGTAGTATGAAAGTGCAATGGTTGCGGATGGGTGTATGCCAAGCATATGCGATACATTATATAATATACCATGTAAGTTATTAATCACTAATCCTATCTATACATTACTTTCTCACTCTTTTCTTTTTAGAATAATTATATTTTGTGCCTTTGTTGTTGATAGTAAATACACTGGACAGAAACAATGCAAATGTTATCGTTAATCAGTACTAAATATATCTTATAAGTATTATACTATAACCTTTTTATTTAATTTCATCTCATGCAATAGAATTTGAATGTGAGTTTTTGGTCAGGAAGATATCAAATTGATGGTGAAACTCGGGTTTGATGCTTACTACTTCTCAATTTCATGGTCAAGATTGATTCTGAGTACCATTCATCTTAATCCCAATAGTTCAAATTGGGAATATAAATCATAGCGTATATGCTAAGTGTATGGTTGCTTTCCATTATATTATAGAGGGAAGAGTTGTGAATGCAATTGCAGCTGAGTATTACAACATTTTAGTAGCTACCCTCCTAGAATTTGGTACCGATCAAGAGTATTGTGCCTCGTACATTCCAATTCCATTTTATCACTCTTATAAACATGTAATGTTGTGAATTAGACATTGAACCATACGTGACTCTCAGCCATTTTGACATTTCACAAGTATTATAGGATAAATATGGAGGCTAGCTCGATCACCGCATTATATGAGGCTTTAAATTATATACGATTTTAGCTTCTCCACTTCTAGTTATCCAAAACATTTGTATATATCCCTAGAGATTTGGTGGTGGATACTTATTTATGCAGTGTGGAAATTATGTAAAGATGATTTTCAAATTATGCTGAGGTGTGTTTCAGCTTGTTCGATGATAAAGTGAAGCATTGGAAACTATAAATGAGCCTGAGCTATAGGCAAGCGAGGGATACAATCTTGGACTAATGGTCCCTGCCAGGTGCTCTCACCCCTTTGGAAATTGCAGCCATGGAAATTCCACAATAGAACCCTACATTGTTGCCCTTTACCAAATCCTCTCACATTCTGCTACTGTTGACAAGTTTAGAAAAAATAAGGCAAGATTATTTACTTGTATTATGATTTTCTTCTCTCTTAATATGGATGATGATAATGGTTAAAATTATCCATGTAGGGCAACCAAAATAGTTCCATTGGACTTTCAACTAACTATTTATGGTACGAACCGCTTACAGATAGCGATGAAGATTTAGAGGCACAAACAAGAGCTCTAGATTTTATGCTGGGATGGTAAGTGCAATGGATTTCATTTTTAGGAAAGAATATATCGAATAAGGGCTGGTGTTTACAATAATACTTCTATGTTGCAGGATTTTCAATCCCATATTTTTGGGGGACTATCCCCCTTCCATGTGAAAGATAGTAGGCACTCGTTTACCCAAATTTACAGAAGATGAAATTGAGATGGTGAAAGGTTCCATAGACTTCACAGATCTCAATCATTATAACACGCCCTATGCTGCTGCCATACCTATTAATTCTTCTTGCACAATCATAGATTACTACGCAAATATGTATGTTCATTTAATAGGTAGGTCTACTCTTACCGCTAATCTATGTATTGGGTAAAAATTGTGTCTAATTCATTGATAATCTCATGCAAGTGCAGGTGTCAGATATGGGGTGTTGATTGGGCCAAAGGTAGGCCTGCTTGCTCTTCATCTCCTAAATGTTTATGTTTAATCAAATGTTGTACAGTTAATATTATTATTTACAAATGATTTGTAGATTGCGTTAGAGTTCGATGTGATGACATTGTACATCGTTCCAGAGGGCATCAAATTGTTGGTGGAATATGTGAGAAAGAGGTATAATAATCCTCAAATACTCATCTTAGAAAATGGTAATTAATCTAATTTTACCTCCACCTGATTCTTTGCTGAATCGAAGTTAAATAGAATGGGTTTTGATTGTGTGGTGGAAAATAAATGATAGGAATGGAAACTGCAAACAACCGAATGTTGAAAGAAGCATTGGATGATGGAGTGAGATTAAACTTCCACCATGACTATCTCACACATTTACTGAAGTTTTAGCTTGATATTTAATGAGTTTATTCCATTCAAAATGGGGGTAAGTTAGGGTTTGACTGTGCCTGTTTAATATTTAAACTTTAACAGGGATGGAGCAAATGTGAAAGGGTACTTTACGTGGAGTCTTTTGGACAACTTCAAACTGAGTTTTGGATTTACCCTTCGCTTTGGAATTATTTGTGTGGAAGGGTAAGTCCTACTTAGAAGCCAAGGTTTTGTTTGCAAAACATGAGTGCTTTCTCTGATTCTTAACCCTGGCGATGAATCCGTGAATGTAAGATATATGATAAAGGTTCCCCACAATAAATCTGCATTTTATTTTATTTATTTCAAGTGATTGCTGAGCAGATTAGTTTATTTATTTATTACAAGTAATTGTGAGCAGATTATTGAAAATCAATTACATATCTTTACCGTGTACCAAACTTTTATGGGCTCTATCTGATCAAAGCTTGAAAATGATGAAAGTAATCTGCTTATATTATTCTGGGGATTTTTCCTTTTTCTCCAAGCTTCTAAAAATTTCAAGCATTAATAATGGTGAAGAACAGTCGGGAAACTTATAAAAATGCTAATGCTCGAAAACTCAATCTAAATCAATTAACCTGAAAACATCTTCTACAAAGTGATACCTTGTACCAGGTTTGTTCTCAAAATATTCACCATTTTATCTAATTTCCCCTATTTTTTCTGGTCATAAACACTTCTTTAGTATATTCTTCAAACACCACAAACCCATGGTAATAAGCCTCTGGCTTAAAAAGGAAAACCTTTCTATTTTTAAAAAAGTAAAAACTTTCCACAGTTTCATGGATTATAAGCAGGTACTAAAGTATACGGTCGGGGATATGAATAGACAATTTTTTCACCAAGGCATACATGTATCTCAGAATGTTCTGCTTGACACCAATCCGTTAATAATAAACTCCAATGTCAGTGTACCAAACAACTGTTAATACTACAGCCGGATTCAAAAATTATTGTGCATGCCGCAGGTCATAGACCTAGCCTTTTTGCGTCCTAGGTGGTAAAACAGAAGCACCCCACCCAAATAGCTCATAATAGACAAACCAATTATATGATATGACGGCAGGCAAAATAAAATCTATTTTGTGCCATAGTAGCAGTTGTAAAACAGAAGCACCCCACCCAAATGGCTCAAAGTAGACAACAACTGCTACTATGGCACAAAATAGATTTTATTTTGCCTGCCGTCATATCATATAATTGGTTTGTGTCCGAGGAGAAGGATAAAAGGCACAATAACACTGGTTGAAGTTCTCAAGGCCGCGTGGAATATTGTGGAGTTTCTTTTACAACACTACGCCCCACACTTGCAACCAAACAAGAGTGAAACTGGTCTTTTACAGTAGAACTTAAAATGCCATGCAAGTTTACAGCTTCCGCATTTCACAATGGTTGACTGGCAGCATAACACAGCCCAAAAAATGAATTATATATGGAATAACACTGCCTTTATATAAAATATTTCACAACCCTTACAACATTGACTATAAATAGAATGGATAGAGAGCAAAATGCAGTTTTGAAGCGTATTACTAAGGTGTAGGGTCTGCCATCTAAACCAAGAAGATCCTAATCTGGCATAACATTATTCAATTCCTAACAGGCATTTTTCAACTGCAGAACCTTTTCTAATTCGAAAAGTAACACAGTAGTAATACCCATTTAATATATCTTATTTTAAATTTTTAGAATAAACACGGAGGAAGACTAAATAACAGAATTCAACTTACCTTAAGGAGGAGGAAAACCTTCAATCCTCGTCCCAGCAGCGCCCCCTATTGTACCCATGCTATTCCTCCTATCCTTCCTTTTGTTGGGCACATGCCTGGCGTAACTTGATTTAAATCCATTTTCTCGGACTAGGCATTCTTAGCGTAGGGAAGAGAAATAATTTATTGCTGTACAACTACCATGCTGACACTCATTTTGCCTTCCAAAACAAAGTGCGCACCTAGCTTGTTAATTTAAAGGTATGCATCAGTCATAATGGTTGGCCAATAAAGATTTGGCTCCCCAACGCATGGTTCCGTCATTCCTTTATCTTCCCGTAGGCCTCTCTTTTCTTTTCATTTTTTTTTTTTCATATATATATTTAAGAAAATGTTATTTGCATTGAGATTTCCTTTTGTTTAAGATTTCAATATGTTATTTATTAAGGAAAATAAGAATAAAATTTCCGTGGAATGCTATCCTGTAATGTTGGTTTTTGGACTAAGTGTCCCACGGATTAGTTTGGTTGATTATTTAATATGCTCTTTAATTTTATTTTTTTTATTATTTTTTTTAAAGCCTTCTTAATTCGCTAGTCCATTGGACTTCTCCCCCGACCCTCTTTAAAAAATAAAAAATAAAAAATAAAAATAAAAATAAAATAAAATAATAATAATAATAATAAATAATAATATCCTTTGAACTTCTCAAAAATTCATTTATTTAAGACCTAAACAAATCTGATCAACCAGCTAATGCATTGGAGTGTGCTCCATTTAACTCTTTATATCCCTTATTATGCGAGCCACAAGCTATAAAAAATTTAAAGGAATTAAATTATTAAAAGTAGAGGGGGTGAATTAACCAAAGTACTTCCCCACCCACATTTGTTTAGATAATCTCATTATAATTCAAAAAATTAAGGATGTTAGATTCTTTAACTATCTAGATGCTTCTTGGATATGGATCATTGGACAACTACTATCATTGGCTCTTACATACTATTTTGGTGATCACCTATCATATGTTAATAGGATAAAGGCCTTTCTAATAGACATAAGGTTTTCAATCCCTGATTCAAAAAAACCAATAATCAGGGGTAGTTGGAGCATTTGGTGCTCTACAGTTTTGCTTGGAAAAGGTCTTCAATAAACGAATTTGAGAAGTCCTCTTATAGATGTTACTCTTTATATGTATTTCAATTTAGAGTATGTTTGATGTAAGACAATGAGTGGTATGCTCTCACATTGGATAGAGAGTTTGTTTGATGCAAGATAATATGTGGCCTACTTTCCCAAATGGTTTTACTACTTCTGTTTTATGGATGACTACTGGAAATTCAGGGGATTTAAAGTTAAAACACGTGAAATATTCATATATTTGCTAGTATTTATGTAAAGATGACGTTTCTTGATGCCAGCTACATTCTATATCATATATTACTACACTGCTGCTAAAGATGTTGAAATGAGTATAGAATATTTGCTCAGAAGATCTTCTCTTTTATCCTACTATTTGAGGTAATTTTAAGGAAGCTTATAACTTTTAAAGTTTAGATACACTACCACATATTCCTGAATATTTAATTTTTATATCATCACTAATATAAGTACTTTTTTAACAAAGGTATAAATCACAAAGATAAACGATGCCCTATCTATGTAAATGGAAACTAGTATATGCTTTTGGATAGGTATAAAATAAAGTCCAATATTTATAAGTAACCCTCTAATCCAAAGACAATCCTTAATTAATGCCTCAATCTAAGTTGGAATAGTCCCACATCTGTTATAATCTATCAGGTAGTTAATAGTTGATATCTAAATAGACTCAGAAAACCTTTTGAAACTTGCCATATACAATGGAAACATTACACGTTGGGTTGGGCATTCCCATGCAAACTACCATATGGATACATTTACTCTAGCCACTATGTTGATATCCAATAAAACTCTTTGCTTTTGGATGTAAAACAAGTAGCAAAACACTTTTCAAATCTCCCTCCTCAAAGGAAAAACTGAAGTTATAAACATGTTGATTGGTGTAATTAATCATTTAAGAACCATCAAACCATTTTGGTTTTGTTATGGTTATTATGGTTGCTAATTGAGTTTTTCTTATTCTCTTATTGTCATTTTGTTTAATTTAGTTTACATATTTCCATAAAGAAAAGAACATGTCGATTTTCATAAAGCAACGAAGGGCAAGTAGGTTCAAAATTGTTCACAATAAAAAACCTAGACTATAGTCCATAATAAAAATAAATTAACTATGCCATTAGAAAATTTGAACAGGGTATTAGGTCCTCTATTCATTTCCATGAACAGTGATCTACAGACCAACATATGGCCTTAGCCATGTACTTATGGTTTAAACACCATCACTCTAACAATCTACAGGTTGTCTTTGAGACCATTCAATTTCCCAAGTATATTTTGAATCCAATGGTACCATGTTGAAGCAACATCAAGTTTGCAATCCTTCAAAATCGAGTGTAAAGCTCACAGGCTTTGGGATTTTTTGGATCCATTTAGGATCATGGAATTATCTAAAGTTTAGCACTCAGTGTGTTTGATATTTTCAATACTTGAAAATTAGTTAACGGTGTGTAGACACAGGGTTTGGTTTTTAATTTTATTTTTTATGTTGTACAAGGCTTAAAAATTGTAGGGCTCTTTATTTTTGGCATTAATTGAGTTTTACAATGATAAAATGTTTTGGCCATTTCAATCTTTACATCAGTTGATAAAAGAATGCAGTCCCACCTTAAAATTGACAAACAATGAAAAACTTCAAAGTTACCAAATGCCTCTTAATGGTAAAAAGAGGTTTATAAGGTGTAAAATTCATGTTGCACTAGGAATAGCAATGGGATCAACATAATGTAATACATTTTCATGTCAGTTGATTTTATAGTTTATTTAATCCATAAGTGATTATGACAAGAACAAACATAACAAACATAATAGAATGCATGGAATATCACTCATAAGGATGAGAGGATACCATAGAAAATATTGTTGCTACTAAACATCCATGCCCTTCCAAATCACACACAAACAGAACTATTTAACTGAGTATTATGAGTCAAACTTATTCAAGTCACTAAATATTATATTCCTATGTCAATCAAGTTTTAAACATTTTCTTTAGTCTAAATATGAGGATGATAAATAAGTGAAGCAGGGATAATACATGGGATGGGATATCATTAATAAACATGAGAGCTAAACCAGTGCACTACTCAATTATTTCAGTTGCACAAATAATTAAGACTGCCAAATGCATATAGGTGGATGAAAAGATTTGATGGAAAATAAAACATTGTTGTTGCTAATTTTAACATCAGTGCTCTTCTAAATCATACACAATCAAAACTACTAAATAAATTACAAAATAAATAGACATGACTTTCAAACAAGAGCTAACCCTAAACCCTTATTACTATGATCAGAAGCATTAACCCTATGGTGGCGGTGGTAGAGGCTTTGAGCTTGGGAGTTACAAATTGGGCATTGTCAATGATTGATTTACATGATACGTCAGATGGAGAGGATTAGACTGTCAGTCTGGAGGGAAAAAAGATGGAGATCCAACTGGGTAGAGCTTGGTGCTCGACAAAGATAAGGATTCTTTTAAAGGGAGATTGGTGGCAAATAATGTAGGGATAAAGGTTCAAACCCCTGCTTGCTCTATCCATAAGTAGACATAGCCTATGTTTGGGACAATAAGGAATGGAAAATAGGGGAGGGCAGACCCTATGTTTTTGGATGTAGGAACAAAATCTAAGTTAGGGGGTAGATATTTTACTAAAGCTATGGGTGGATGCAAAAACTCCCTTATAGTGCCAGCTAAAGAAACCCTAGTTATTTTATTTGCTAAATTTGAAATGGAAGTCATTATTGAGAGGGACGAATGGCTCACTAAGTAAGGACTGATCTATAAATTTGATGGTTTGTGGCCATCTCTCAAAGCACTGCATGAATGGATTTCATCAGAATGGAAACATTTGGTGGAAGGTAAGATTCAGATCTGCCCCTATTCTAGAGGATTTTTCATTCTAATTTTTAATTCAGTAAAATATCTACAGTCTATTTTCAAAGATAATGTGTGGAATTGGGACAAACACACTTTATTGGTTACGCACTAACATCCAGATTTTAATGCCCAAACTAAAACCTTCAATGTTAAACTAATTTGGGTGAGACTCCCAAATCTACCATATCAGTTTTGGAATGAAATGGTTTATATATCTATTAGAAATACCTTAGGCAAATTTTAGGTTATTGATAAAATTATAGAGGATGAGGGACACACCAATGTTGCCCAAATTTTCATTCAAGTTGATTCTATGAAATATTTACCTACCTAAATTAAATTTTGGGTAGGTGATAAGAAATGGATGCAACCTTTAGATTATGAAGGGATTCCATTTAGATGTAGAATATGTTTTAAAATAGAACACCTTGTAAGTGATTTCATGAGCCTCAAATACAATAAGTTGGTTTTGTGGTAGAATAATGCAAAAATTGAGCATATTATGATTCTGGCTACGAATGATAATGGATGTGAGAATGAGGGTTCAGAATCAGTGATACCATTGGAAGTACAAGAACATAATCATATTAAGGAGATACTTGATTTTTATAAAAATACCATGAAGGAGAGGGTCATGGAGGTATAGGAGAAGACTAATGAAAATGATCACATCATTTAAAATCTAACAACCTAGACTCTGATTGAAAGACTAGGTGATTTTGATTTAGAACAAACACTAAATCAAGATAAATATTTGGAAATATCTATCCCCATATTGTTAAATACTAAAGTGGGAGGAGAATGGAAAACCATTATCAATGGAAATAAAGGCAAAGGTAATCTAGGTATGAAACCCATTACAATGTCTTTCAGATCCAATAAATAAAATCCTAAGGGAGATGCCTAGTTAGTTTCTTTTTAATTTTCATTTTGGGCAGTAGATTTTATTGTAAATGTTGGTAGTTGAGTCCACTTTTTTCTGCTTTCTTGTTATTCTTTGGTAGTTGAGGCCACTTTGTGCTACTCTCTCAAGTGAGCATTGAAGCATGCTTATGACGATTTAAGTTTGCATGGGGTCATGAGAGAATGTTGATCAGAAAGATATTTTTGTATTGGTGTGAGAGTGTTATTTGAAGAGTGTTCTTATTTGATATCATTGAGGTAAGCATGTTTGAGTACTAGTTCTTGGTCCTGATAAGTGTATTCATAGCAAGCATAGTCATATCATGAGCTTGTGCATGGTGAGCATGAAGATGTATCTACATACATATGTGTAGAGGTATGACATTGTTTATGGAGCATGTAAGGCATGTGATCAAGATTTAGAGGCATCAAGGAGAGTTTTAAGGTGAACCTATAGGGGTAAGTCCTTCAGTCCAATTCTGTAACTAGAGCAATCCTAGACCCTCCCTGGCTTTATGAGATATCATGATCTATTATCAAGGCATGTGGAGGATGTATAATAGTGTTTAATCATAAGATAGGTTGTATGGCATGAGAGTGATATGTTGAGCATGAAATTTAAGTGTTGATATCATGGAAAGAGGTATGAAGGGCAATTCAAGGCCTAATAAGGTATGAAGACTATGGTGTCGAGAGAGATAGAGAGAGAGTGTGTAAGCCTAATAGGGTATCAGGATCAGTATCTAAGGATACTGTGAGTAGGTGATCATTAATAAAGGTGATTCAAGTTTTTATAAGCTTATTAATATAGTTTGAGGTCAAAATTTGAAAGTAAAGGAAAGAAAAAGTGCTTTGAGGTCTCTCGAGTGCACAAAATGAAGGATGTTCAACCTAAGAAGGACGTTCTTGTGCTCATTAGCTTGTCAAACCTTTGAATGAGATCCTAAGCTATTCATGGTAGATGGGGAAGGTTCCTAGCTCAAAATTATAGGCATTTGATTGTGTATTGAGGATGAGGATCTATGATTTATGAATGATTGTTAAGAATGGAAATAGGTTTAAAACCCTCTTAGAACCCTAATAAGGACCCAATATTAAAGATGTTGATCAAAAAGTGCCCAGAATGGATTGGTATGCTCAGTCAATATATTGGAGGTTATATTTAACTCTTCTAGGAACCTCCAAGTGTGATTTATTGTCAATTGGGTGAGTAAATCTTATAAGAAAGTGCTAATTTCTAAAAGATTTATTGTAGCAGTCAAATTTGACCAAGTCAAAGTATGAAAATAGATGGAGGATGAATCTTAAGAGTTATGTTTCATGTCCATGAAGTTTTATATATAGGTTATATCCATCAAGTGTGTTAAATTTATCATGCAAGTTAGCCAGTCTCTAATAGGGCCTAATGGTAGAAATAGTGAAAAACCTAGGCAATAGTGAGAAGATGATTAGGAATGTGCTATCATAATAAAATGTTGAAACCAAGTTCATAGAGATGTTATTAACTAATTTTAAGAAAAATTAATTTTTTTTTACAATTTTTGGAGATTAGTGATTATAGTGAAAAAAATGCTCACAAGTTGACCTATCTGGTTCGGATGAGATAGTGAGATATAAGGTCATGAGATTGGTATACAAGATCATTATTTTCCATCTAACAATATGATATTTCTACCTAAGACTATTATAATGGTCACATTTGATAATATACAATGGATCAAGAGTATTTTAATGTGTCTACATAGGTGTTGGAGTTCTGAGTCACCATAACTAGTCTTTGAGGAAAACTGGTAGTTCTGAATGAATGAGTTACAGAGGTGTCTTTTAAGCTTTATGCCCTAAGTTGAATTATATAATGAATATAGTGTTATTAATTATGAATTTAAATTCTTGTTCATTCTTTTTAAAATATTAGAATTCAGGTACAAAGGTTTGAATAGTTGAATGTAAAATGGCTTATCTGGTTTTGGTTTGATTATGTGTAGTAAGGTAAAAAGATCGGTCTATAAGACCAATATTTAACATTAGACCTTATAATTTTTATATTTTAAAGTGGTATATATATGTTAAAGGATATTTTAAAATTGTTAGTGTTTATGGGAAGTGTTGTTTTAGGTATTGAAGATGAATTTATTCATGGCTAGTTTTTGGAGTATTTTGGTAGTTTCTGAGTGGGCTATTTGTAGAGATTTGTTTGAGTCCTTTTGCCCTGAGTTGAGAAGTATAAATCCCATGGTGATGTTTTTAAGGTCCTTTATTTATATTAATTCTATTTATTATCATGGTTATGTGACTAAATTTTACATGCTTCAGTTTTGTTTGGTAGACTTTTTATAGGTTCACAGGCCTCATTATGAATAGTGTTACAAGGAGTGTTCATGAAGGGGCTGGTGATAAAAAGTTTTATGGACATTAAAAGATAATTATTTGGGTATATCTTATCAATTTATTAAATGATATTGTTTTTTAATGAAGGTAAAGTGTTCTAATGAAGATAAAGTGTAACATGTCCTAAAGTAGACCTAATGGAATTAGGTCTCCATGAGACATAAAAGTGAAATGAGGCCTAATAGAGTTATGATAGACCAAAAGGGACTCAATATTCATTTGAATAATGTTTTATGATATGTCTTAAGACCTATTACATGGCTGACCTAAGATTTTAAGGGTATGTAACCAACTAAGAGGCATATGAACAATGAACTATATATATATATATATATATATATATCCACACACACATACATACATACAAGGCAATTTTGGGCCTATTTGTATGTGTAGAACATATGCGATTGAAATATAACATTTTTTAGTAAAATGATGTCTTTTAGACCGTCATAGGAGTGTATAGGATCTATAATAAATATCAGAAAGTGTGTCTGCATATGAATATCAAGGTCATATGATGTAATCAATCTTGGAGAGACCTAGTTGAGTGAAGAACCTTAGAAGACAATTTGAGAGGGATAAGAGTGTGAAGAGATGAAGAGGTGGTCATTGTCTACTGTTTTAGAAACAAAGTGTTTTAAAGGTGATCAAAGCATTCAAGTGGATGATTTGGTTTTGAGTCATCTAAGGGTTTGGTGCCTCCTTGTAGGTTGGTGCTTGATAAATACTAGTTGAGTGGGTGCTTGACTAGTTGGGGTTGGTGTTCCATGTGGAGTTGGTGATTCATTAAAGATTTAATTTTTTATTATAGGATTGTAGTTCATTTACATAGATTAGTGTTTTTTCTTCCCCTTGATATTTTTCCACATATATGATGTGTTGTCTTCTGTAATATTCTTCAATGATTGTATGGTTGATTTCTTATGCATTACTTGATATATGTGTTGATGTGATAGTTCATGTATGCTAAGAATAAATTGAATGAAAATTTTTATTGACTCATTCACCCCCTCCCCTCCCCCTACCCTCAATAAATTTTATTCCAACATTTGGTATCAGATCTCGGTCCTTTGAAGCAGGTCTAACAGCCTAAAGGAGATCTTACAAGCAAGAATGGCTAGTAGTCAAGTTCAAGAAGGTTTCTCTACCAGTAAGGCTTTATTACTCATTGAAACTAATTATTCATTATGTAACATCAAAATGAGGACATATCTAATGTTGATGGGCCATGACATATGTCATTAATTTTTGGATGGATACACTCATCCTCCTACACTACCAACTGATACATCAGGCAAGAAGGAAAGTGAGAGAAATTACAAGGCAATGAATGCCATTCTATATGGCCTATCAGAGGAACATTTTATGATGGTAATGCATTGTATGTCATCTAAACAAATCTAGGACAAATTGAATACTATCTATGAAAAATACACCCAAGGTGAAAATGGCCAAGTTATAGAACCACCAGAGACAGTTTGAGAGTTTAGAGATGAATGAAGATGAAATGATTGCATCCTATTTATTGGGATCTGATGAAGTGGTCAATGTCATTATACGATTAGGAGAAGAATTAAGAGAGTATAAATTTGTTCAGAAGGTAATTAGATTAATAACTCCTAAATTTGACTCTAAGGTGTTTATAGTAGAAGATATGTAAGATTTGGACAAGATAGAAATGGATGGGTTTCATGGAGTCTTGATTGCCTATGAGATGATAACAAATAAAGTAAGACCTCCGAAGAAGGAAGCATCAATAAAATCTAATAATAATTTAAAATCTAATAAGGTCAAGGATGAGGCATGTTTAGATGTTGATGATGATGAACTGATAGCCATGTTTGATAAGAAATTGAGGTTTGGATCTAATAAGTACAAGGGTAAGTTACCTTTAAAATGTTTTAACTATGGTAATATTGGTCAGTTTGTATCTAAGTGTCCTTATAAGGATAAGATTGAGCATGATGAATAACATCATGGAGATGATTAAAAGGTCTATAAGTTTGACAAAAATAAGGATTTCAGGAAATATGAAGGTAATAAAGGGTCATTTAAGAAACAAAGAATTTTCTATACCAAAAAATATAATAGCTCATTTGATGTAAGTTTTGTTAGCCAAATTTTAATCTCACATAAGGAAATTTTGTCTATAGGTGGTTTGGACAGTTGAGTTGGGTTCTTGTTGAAAGAATGGTTCAATTTGAGCAGAGTTTTGGATGGAATGAGTGGACCAAAAGGATCATGTAGCTTACAAAACCTTTGAAACACTTTAAGTTCACTTAAAGTGTAATTTATGATTTTCTAAGGATATGTCCAAATTTTCAAAGACTGCATGGGGTGTCAAAAGTTCTTGGAATACATATGGAAGTGCATGGAATTCATCTGGTTCTTCATTGTGTTCATCCTGACATTTTGGGGTCTAGTGGCAGAAAGTTCAAGTAGGTAGTTTAGTTATGCTATATCTCACACATGTGGATGAGTAAATAAAAATTTGTCATATGGGTTTGTTTAGTTTAGTCTCAATAATATATGCACCAAGTTTCAAGCCATCTACCAAAATGCATCAAAATATATTGATGTCCAAAGTTGTCTTATCAGATAAAATTTGCTAAATTTCCATACTTAGCCATTTTACAAGGAGCTCAAATAAAGCCAAGTGGATAGTTTAATGAGGATATATCTCACACATGTGAAAATTTATAGAGAAAATGATCATATTAGTTTATTCAGTTTTGTGCCTTGTTACTACACGCTAAGTTCTAGGTCTTCCACCAAAGCACAAAAGAAGATATACATGTACAAAGTTGGGCTTTCAGTCAGATTTTGATAAGTTTACCATACTTAGTCAAGTGAACTAGACTATCATCAGGATGCCATAATAAAATGAATGGACTAGTCAACTTCAACATTTTATAAGTATGCTCGAAAAGGTCACAAAGCTAGTGAGTCAAATGGGTTCATTCCTTTCAGTATCAATATCATCTCCTATAAGTTTGGTCCCTCCATGGTATTTGCACTTCAAGATCCAATTCTTCAAATTTGGTCACATAATGTAATTACTTTCGTGTGACTGTCAAATTTAAGACACTACAAAATTCCATATGTGCTTAAAGTTGACAGTCTGTGAGACATCAAATATATTTTATGAGACATCAAATACAATTTGTGGGATGTCAAATTTAATCCTCCTAAACTAACTGTTTGAGTTTCAAAAGGGTCCTTAATTTTTTTTAATTTGATCTTAATCTAATGGTCTGTGGGAGCTCTCATACTGACACATTTTGATCTAACAGTTCACGCTGGAGTTAAATTGGTCAAAAGGTTCTTGGGTTAATGCCCTTAAAGAACTAAAAGTTGGACTAGATCTGATAGTGTGGATTAATCAATTAGAGATCCAACGGTGTGTGTTCACTAACAGGAAGGTGGGACCAAGCTAAATCAAGGGCTCACATTGCTTTATATAGTCTGATCTAATGATTTGTGCTCAATTCAACATGTCAAAGGGGTTTTCTAACAAGAAATCAATGGAATTTTTAGGCATTCATACATCCAGATCAAACAATGCAAATAGAATTAATAAGACAAATGGATCTAGAGGACTGATGAAAAATTAAGAAAATTGGGCACAATGTAAATAGTCCAAGTTAGCAATAAATAACCAATAAACTAAGGCAAGCTCAAGACATTTTCAATGAAAGTCAAAGAAGTTAAAATGAGCCTAGGCAAAGTAAATGTCAAGGAATCGAGTTCAAAAGCAAGCTAGGTTTGAAACAAGGTCACATTTCAGAGATCAAGCATTGCCAATATAGCCCATATAGGTAAAATAGGTCTTTAGGGGCCTAGTACATAGGATGAAGATAGACAAAAAATTATGAAGTAAAGTTAAGACAATTTTTAGGTTTTCTATGAATATTATGACTGTGTGAAAACCAATGATCTGAGATTGGTTTTCTATCTATAAAATGGACCCATGTTTGAGTTGGAACTAGTACAGATGTAAACGTGATCATAGGGAGTTGTTTCTTCTATCAATATGGTCACATTTTTTTATAAGCAGGTAGGTATGGCCACCTATGTCACATAAGGTATAATCATGTCATTTTCAAGACATGATTCTCATCAGTATATCAAGTAGATAATGACATGGTTCCAAGAAGGACACCAGGGAGTTGGATAAGGGAAATGGACATTTAATTCTTTACAAAATTTATTCCTTCTTGATAAGATCCTAAGTTAGCATCCTCAAGAGTTATAATCTATAAAAGTCATTGGGCATTTTTCCAATGCACAACTCTCCTCTCTCTCTCTCTCTCTCTCTCTCTCTCTCTCTCTCTCTCTCTCTCTCTCTCTCATCCTCTCTCTCTCTCTCCTCTCTCTCTCTCCTCTCTCTCTCTCTCTCTCTCTCTCTCTCTCTCTCTCTCTCTCTCTCTCTCTCTCTAAATATAGGCTTTCGAGCCTTAGAACGGATCCCTCTTTTTTGGTATCACTAGACTATTGGGACCAACATACCCCATTTTTTTGAATTAGAACCCTTGAGAACCCTCAAAATAAAACATGGAAATTTTAGCATGTCAAGGTCTTTTATAAAATTTGAAGATCATCCAATTTGTTAATAGATAGGCTTATGTGGTTTTAATCTACTTTAATTTGGACTACCATTGATAATGAAGTTTATTTGGTTGTTAGTTGCGGGTTTCATGGCATATATCCCCATTAATTTTGTATTCCAAAACCCTGGCAAACCCTAGGTTCAAATTTAAATAAAGGTGGGAACCAAATTAATGAGAACCATTTTAAAATTCATTTATAGACTTAAGTATAAAGTGCATATTCTAGGTTTAGTCATGTTTTTTTAACACAACTTGACTAATAAAATTGATCCCCTTCATTATTTCCCATTTTCTAAAGTTCCTTATGGCCTAACTAAATGTCATCATGTAGGGTCCTTTTATATTCCTCAACTTAGCCTAATAATTTAGTAATAAGGCCCTAACATATTCATTAATACAATTGTGACCTTAGCATTAACACCTTAAGCCTAAGTTTTTATCATCTCCACATTCCTAACATTAACTCCCTTTCACTTTGCAAGATCTTATGGTGAATGCTTCATCGTAGGATTTGATTCAACAATGCGATGATAACCCAAACTTCATCTTAAATGACATGCATATTTGGTAATCTAATGACCCATGCTTACTCACTAGGAACCTATCAAATAGAGCGAAGCATAATTAAAAAGTCAAAAGGATGCAAGAAGCTCAAAATATGGACATGTGACACTATTGTATTCAAGGATGAAAAGGAAAGGTGTTCGCCTAAAATGACAACCAATCAATATCAAGTCCCTGAATCAAGATCCTAGGGCTATCACTTTATTGAAGCATTTGATCCAATGAGGTAAAATTAACATCAATACCTTGGGAAGCCCCACAAAAATGCTAAGTGGAATCCTCGCAATTTGGCACTAAAGATTTAAAAAAACTTAAAATTGACGTTCACATGACCATCATCCAAATGTCTGAAAGATGAACTTGACACCTTCATGACAATCAACATTAAGCCCAACAAAATTAAAACTTTACTAGTTTAAACTTGACATCCACACAACCATCAATTGACACCCTTGAGGGTGTATTTGACATCTGTGATATCATCAATTTTGACCTAATGAAATATCTTACTTAGTGTTCAAATGACATTCCAAAATCCTATTTTAACTTGGAAGTGGCTTCTTAATCTAAAGGAAATGCTCAAAAGATGTTCAATAATGGGAGCCTGCAGCCTACAAAATATGGAAATGGTATTATAATCTAAACACTTAGGCTAGATTCATACGGAAGGATAATCATGGATTTTTATTTAAAAATCATGAACCTTAAACTATGAGCTTACACTAAGTATTATGTTAAAAAAGGAAACCCTTGCCACATGAAGTGTAATCTAACCAAAGGTTTCTCGTGTGTAGTAGCCTAAATTATTTAGACCCTCACCCCTTTATTATAAATTGGGAAACATAGTCATAGGTTCTTTAGCCCAATATTTATTTCATGCTTGATAAACATGAAACAAACCTTAGCCTAAGTAACGTAAGCCTAGATCATGACTTTAATAATATATTGACTTAACATTTGAGCATTATTTATAAATCAATGATTCATGCCCCATCACTAGATTTGATCCAATGACATGAGGGTACCAATGAATTTTCAAAGGCCCATAAGATCACCACATAGTCAATACTTGGTCAATGAGTGATTGACCAAAATATTTAGAGCACAAAAAATGCATGCAAAATGCCAAGTGTCATGATTATGGATTTTGTAATAGAGAAAACCAATCACATCCAAGGTCCTACATTATAATCAATGACTCACACTAATCTAGGATTTTGATCCTATTATTAAAAATGGAGGTATCTTTAAATATGAATAGCTAGTATTCAAATGACATTTATGAAAAAGTCATGAAAGATCAAGACTAGTGCCACATTAAGTGACATGCAAGTAGAAAAGGACAAAATTAAAGATATCATGGGCTTGAAAACATAAAGGTATAAAGGCAAAGGTCCAAATCAAATCCAGAACATGTATAAACCAAGGACTATATATATTCCACCATTAAAGCTCCAAAACCCTAAATCTTGCATAAATCCAACCTAAACAGATTCAATTGGTTACAATTTGATCAAAGGATAAATTAATTATGTTTCTGAGCACAAGAGAGATTTTTCAAAGGTCATCTACAATCTGGTGTGATCAATTATCAAGCAATAAATACCATGGTAGCTAGTAGACATTAATTGAAGGAAGATACCAAGCTCTATTTTACAACACACAGTGAAGGTTGGATATTCAAGGATACAAAATTAGACCTTGTAGCATTGAACATCGAGGGGATTAGGAATTGGTTTGATTTCTTGTTCATGATAGAAGAGTTGAAACCCATTTCACATGAAGAATAGAGGAATTCCACCATGAGTAAGTAATACTATGACCTTGTTGCTATCTAAATGACAAGCCTTCATCATGCCACAGCAAAACTAGAGGTATTGCATTATATTGAGGTCCTTACACCCATATTTGTTGATTGTAGATTAGAAAATGAATGGATCATTAGGGAAGGGAACTCAAAGGGGGTAGCTTACATTTCCCCTATTGATTTTGAGAATTACTACAAGCTCCCTATTCCACATGTGGATTTTTCCAAGGTTAAAGAGTGGACTAGTAACCATGACCTAGACTTTATCCTTAGACCTTGGCTACACCAAGGATGTTAGGTTGTGGAGCTAAAATCTTCACTGTATGCAAACATGGAGGAGGTTGCTAAGGTGCAGAGAAATCAACGTCGGTCAGGCCAATCGACATCGGTCATATTCAGAGCACAAGGCTGTCGACATCGGTCATGGATCAGTCAATGTCAGTTATCTCCAGGCAGACAGGGAGCGACGTCGGTCACCTGTGCAATTCTAGAACTGCTTGTTCACAAACAATTTGTTAACAAACCAGTTGTTTGCATATTAAAAGGCTAATTTTAGTCTTGAGCTGTGGATCTAATTATTGTAATTAGATGTCTAATTATTATTTGCATGAGATCTATTTAAGAGACTCATAGGCTATATTGTAAAGTGTGAGGGATCAAAGCAGGGATTCCCCGAGTGCTAGATAGAGAGAGCAAGTTTGGCTCCTCATAGTGCCATAGTGCCAAGTGTGTATGATCAGGTAGATCTACAAGATAGCAAGATCTGGTAGAGATCCATAGGGGTGTTGGTATGGAGAATAATAAGGACTTGGTGAGGCAAGGACAAGGGTTCTTCTGAGTAAGTAAGGTCAGTTGATCTGCAGGTGTGTGTGTGTGTGTGCAAGATCTAGGTTTGCAGGTGTGCAGAACCAAGTTGATTTGCAGGTGTGCAAGATTAAGGAGGTCAGGAACACAACAAGTAGCAAGATCAGGTGAGATCTACTTGGAGTACATTGTGTACTTGGAGTATGTGTGTATACTCAGACTTGGAGTACGTGGAGTACTTGGTGGACCGGCAGTATTGTTACTAACTGGTGGACTGGCAGTATTGTTACTGGCTAGTGGAGGTGAACAATAACTCTGTGTTTGAGTTGATTGTTGGGACCATAATTGAGAGAGTGAGCTCTTGAAGAGATTTACTGTTTATGCCCTAGAGGTGTGGGAGCCCTAGAGGTGTGTAAGGAAGAAGACTGTGGCATCTTCTTTGTTGTATTTCCTTCTGGAAGAGTATTAATACAATTGGGTATTGTCTCTCATATTTTGTGTTGTTTCTAATTTTTAGTTACTTATTACTTTTGGTTAAATACTGTGTTTAGTTGCTTGTATATGGTAATCAATTGTGCTTCCTAGATCCTATCAAGTGGTATCAGAGCTGTTTGTGGTTCTAAATTCCTGACAATTGGTATTAGAGCTAAGGTTGCAGGGAACAAGTTTGTGTTTGATTACAGGTCACTCTCAGGGGTTTCTGATTGAGTGGGAGTATAGCAATGGTAGAAGAAAGTAAGCTAAGAATGGAGGAATTCAAAGGCATGAATGGTCAATTACGGTGTTATGGAAAGAAAGAGTAGGAAAAGAAAAATTGTTGGTTGATAGCAGATCAGCATAAAGGGAATAAAGAAGCATGTTTTGCAAGTATTGTTGTATGGATTGCTCTTGTATGTTCCTTGGATAAAGTAGAATCTTGGTTTATAGATTCTGTTGCCTCTTTCCATGCAGCCCCAAATAGAGTATTTTTCCATGTTAAGGTCCATGGAGACTTTAGAAAGATTTATTTAGGGGTTGGTGAGCCTTGTCAAAGTATTGGCAAATGGGAAGTGCGGTTGAAATTGCAGACGGCCAACACATGGGTGTTGAAGGAGGTCATGCAGGTCCCAGTCCTAAAGATGTGGCTAATTTCTACAAGAAATTTGGGTGATGAGAGATGCACAGGAACTCTCATAGTGGATGCACTTGAATTAGCTGGTGGTAAGAAAGTAGGTACTCTTTATCTACTTGCTTGTATTATTGATTCTTCTTCTGTTGCAAAGACGTGGCTTTGTAGGCTTGGTCACATGAGCAAGAAGGAGATGCATGTTCTTAAGAGGAAGTCAAATGTGTTTGACAAACTTAAGAACTGAAAAGCCTTGGTGTTCTTGGAGGAGATGATGGACAGAGATGAGTGGATGGGACTAGATATCTCTAAGCAGGGCAGTTTGGATAGGGTTTTGATCCAAAAAGAGCTTGCGAGTAAAAAGTCATCACTCATAGGAAAACATAGTTATCGGCATCAGTTAGGAGGAACCGATGTCGATCAGATAGGTACTGACGTCGGTCATGTGTAGACAGGCAAAGTTGGTAATGTTGAGCGGGTGGACACTGATGTCGGTCGGGTAGACACTGGCGTCAGTCAGAGAACCAACGTTGGCAGTCAGGTCAGTCATAGGGAACTGACATCGATCAGGTGTAGATTGGGAGGTGACTGACATCAGTCACTGACAAAATATATTTTGGGCAGACAACAAGTTGTCAAGGAGTCTCAAATGCCCATGTGGAGGACTGAATGTTAAGTTGTGGAGCTAAAAGCTTCACTGATGCAAATAGGGAAGGAGGTTCCTGGGAGGTTGTTGAGTTATAGAACAAGTTGCAGGGCAATTGACATCAATATAATCAATCGACGTCAGTCATATTATAGTGCGAAATCATGGATCTAAAAGCTTCACTGATGTAAATAGGGAAGGAGGTTGCTGGGAGGTTGCTGAGTTGCAAAACAAGTTGCAGGGCAACCGACGTCAGTCTGATCAACCAACGTCGGTCATATTATGGTGCAGAAGAAACCGACGTTGGTTATTAGTCGGCCAACATCGATCAAGAAGGAGCCGATGTCGGCAACCTGTGTGTGCATGCAATTTGCATGCGGGTTTTAGACTGGTCTATTTTTGGATAGGCAGTTTGCATGTAAAGACTATTTTTGGTCTTGAGTTGCGAGTCTAATTATTGTAATTAAGAAAGTCTAATTATTGTATGCATGAGATCTATATAATAGACTCATGGGTTGTATTGTAAAAGTGTGCTAGAAAGCCATTGTGCTTGAAGAGAGAGCAAGAGTAGCTCCTCCTAGTTCCAAAGGGGTGCTGAGTGTGTATGATCTGGGAGAGTTGCAAGTTGTGCAAGTTCTACTAGGAGATCCACTGGGGTACTGGTTGAAGAATCATGAGGAATTGGTGAGGCAAGGACAAGGGTTCTTCAGGGTGTAGAGATATCTACATGGTAAGTAAGGTCTGTTGATTTGCAGGTGGCAGCAAGAGAAGGGAAGATCTATTTGAAGTACAGTTGTGTACTTGGTGTACTGGCAGCGTTGTTACTGACTGGTGGAGGTGAATAACAACTATGTGTTTGAGTTGATTATTGTGACCGTGATTGAGAGAGTGAACTCTTGATTGAGAATTACTGGGAGCCCTTGAGGTGTGGGAAGCCTTACAGAGGTGGAAGAAGAAGTGTGGCATCTTCTTTATTGTATTTTATTTCTAGATGAATATTAATACAAGATTGTGTATTGTCTCTCATATTCTGTGTTGTTTCATATTTCTAGTTACTTAATCATTATGGTTAAATTACATGTTTAGTTGCTAATACAAAGGTAATCATATATACTCTTATTAGGGAGAGTAGGATCCTGACAGTTGGTATCAGAGCAGGGTGAGCAGGTTGACCAGGTCACTCTTAGGGGTTTCAGATTGAGTGGGAGTATAGCAATGGCAAAATAAAGTAAGCTACGAATGGAGAAACTGAATAGCATGAATGGTCAGATTGATGGAAAGAAAGAGCAGGTAAAGAAAGACTGTTGGTTGGTAGAAGATCAGCATGAAGAAAAGGAAGAAGCAGATGTTGCAGGTGATGTAGCACAGGATGCTCTGGATAAAGTAGAATCTTGGATTATAGATTATGTTGCCTCTTTCCATGCAGTCTGAAATAGAGCATCTTTTCATGGGTATGTCCAGGGAGACTTTGGAAAGATTTATTTAGGGTTTGGTCAGCCTTGTCAGATTGTTGGTGAAGGGAAAGTGAAGCTGAAATTGTAGACAGGTAACACACAGGTGTTGAAGAAGGTCATGCAGGTCCTAGTCTTAGAGATGAGTCTAATTTCTTCAAGAAATTTGGGTGATGAGAGATGCACAATAACTCTCATAGTGGATGCACTTGAATTAGATGGTGGTAAGAAAATAGGTATCCTTTATCTATCTACTTATATTACTGATTCACCTTCTGTTACAGAGATGTGGCTTTGTAGGCTTGGTCACATATGTAAGAAGGGAATGTATGTTCTTAAGCAGAAGATAGATGTTTTTGACAAACTTAAGAACTGGAAAGCCTTAGTGTTCATGGAGGAGATGATGGATAGAGATTAGCTGAGGGGACTGAATTATTCTGAGCAGGGTTGTGTTAATTTGAACAGGTTTTTGACCCAAAAGGAGCTCACGAGTAAAAAGTCATCACTCACAGGAGAACACAAGTACCGACGTCGGTCAGAAGAGACCAACATCAAAAAAAAAGGCACCAACATCGATCATGTGTATACCAGTAGATTCGGTAGTGTTGGGCAGGTGGTGACCAATGTCGGTCAATAATAACCGATGTCAGCAGTCAGGGTCAGTCACAAGGAACCGACGTCGATCGGTTGTAGATTGGGAGATGGCCGAGATCGGTCACTAGAACGGATGTTGGGCAGACAGCAAGCTGTCAAGGAGTCTCAAATGCCCATATGGAGGACTGAAAGGGTAAGTGGACCTCATATTTGTTACTCAACTTTTTACTTGTTGCTTACTGATGGTCAAGAACTACGAAGACATGAAGAGGCAATGCAGGTAGAATCCAAGAAACAGTGGGAGCATGGCATGAATTCTTTAGAAGAGAACCAAGTGGGAGATTTGGTAGAGTTGCCAACCAAGATGAAAGCACTGACAGATGAATGGATTCCCAAGTTAAAGAAGAGAGTGGATGGATACATGAGACAAAAGGCCAGGGTATATGGTCTTGAGGAAGCTGCAGGACAGTGGTACAGGTTTGACAGGTGTATGACAAAGCATGGCTTTGGTCAAGGTCAATGTAACCATTGTGTTTTCTTTACCAGGTTGGATAATGGTTGCAACATTATCCTGTTACTGTATGTGGTGTGGTTGCTTGTTGCAGGGTCACACATGCAGGGAGTTTCTGATATAAAGGTAAAGTTAGTTCAGAGGTATGTCATGAAGAATTTGGGAGCAGTGAAATTCTTTGGCATAAGAGACATGGAAGATCACAGGTTGATTTTGTCTCCAGTGGGAGTTGATGTGAAGAAGGTGTTGGCGAGGTTCAAGATGCAGGATACAGAATCGATAAGAACACCAAGGGCTAGATAGTTCAAGCTGAGCTTAGAATAGTGTTTGAAATCAAATGAGGTCTGGTGTAGACCTGAGTTTTCCCAAGCAGTGGGACTTGTCAGAGATTTCATAGCCAATTCATGGAAGGAGCACTGGAGGACAGTTCAGTGGATTCTCAGGTATTTGAGAGGGACCAGTAGTAGGGATTCATGCTACACAGGGTCAAGGTCTTCACTACATGGAGTTGTAGGTTCGGATGTGGTAGGTTACTTGGATGACAGGAGGTAGCATCACAGGTTGTGTGGTGGTTGGTCTTCAGGATTGATCTTGAAGAGGGATACAAGCTAGGAAACAAATTAGATGGTGTACTGGTATAGGTATAGGTGCAACTATTTATCTTCAAGTGGGAGATTGTTAGGTTGTGGAGCTAAAAGCTTCACTGATGCAAATAGGGAAGGAGGTTGTTGGGAGGTTGTTGAGTTGCAAAACAAGTTGCAGGGCAACTGACATCGATCTAATCAACCAACGTCGGTCATATTACAGTGTAGAAGCAACCGACATCGGTTATTAGTCGGCCGACATCGGTCAGGAAGGAGCCAACGTTGGCAACCTGTGTGTGCATGCAGTTTGCATGCGGGTTTCAGATTGGTCTATTTTTGGATAGGCAGTTTGCATGTAAAGACTATTTTTGGTCTTGAGTTGTGAGTCTAATTATTGTAATTAAGAAAGTCTAATTATTGTATGCATGAGATCTATATAATAGACTCATGGGCTGTATTGTAAAAGTGTGCTAGAAAGCCATTGTGATTGAAGAGAGAGCAAGAGTAGCTCCTCCTAGTTCCAAAGGGGTGTTGAGTGTGTATGATCAGGGAGAGTTGTAGGTTGTGCAAGTTCTACTAGGAGATCCACCGGGGTACTGGTTGAAGAATCATGAGGACTTGGTGAGGCAAGGACAAGGGTTCTTCAGGGTGTAGAGATATCTACATGGTAAGTAAGGTCTATTGATTTGCAGGTGGTAACAAGAGAAGGGAAGATCTACTTGGAGTACGGTTGTGTACTTGGTGTACTGGCACCGTTGTTACTGACTGGTGGAGGTGAAACAACAACTCTATGTTTGAGTTGATTGTTGTGACCATGATTGAGAGAGTGAACTCTTGATTGAGAATTACTGGGAGCCCTTGAGGTGTGGGAAGCCTTACAGAGGTGGAAGAAGAAGTGTGGCATCTTCTTTATTGTATTTTCTTTCTGGATGAGTATTAATACAAGATTGTGTATTATCTCTCATATTCTGTGTTGTTTCATATTTCTAGTTACTTAATCATTCTAGTTAAATTTTGTGTTTAGTTGCTAATACAAAGGTAATCATATATACTCTTATTGGGGAGAGTAGGATCCTGACACTGAAAGTGTAAGTAAGCCTCAAATTCATTATTCCCCTTCTTTATACTTGTTGCTCACTACAGAGTAGGTAGGATCTAGGAAACAGTGGGAGCATGGCATGAATTCTTTGGAAGAGAACCAAACGGGAGATTTGGTAGAGTTGTCAGCCGGTATGAAAGCACTGAGAGATGAATGGATTCCTTGGTTAAAGAAGAGAGAGAATGGACACGTGAGATGGAAGGCCGGGTCATATGGTCTTGAGCAAGCTGTAGGACAGTGGTACAGGTTTGACAGGTGGATGACAAAGCATGGCTTTATTCAATGTCATTGTAACCATTGTGGTTTCTTTACTAGGTTGGATGATGGTCGTGACATTATCATGTTATTGTATGTGGATGATGTGCTTGTTACAGGTGCATACATACAGGGATTTGCTAAGCTAAAGGTAAAGTTAGTTCAGTGGTATGTCATGAAGAATTTGGGAGCAATGAAATTCTTTGGCATGAGTATTCTTAGAGATAGGAAAGATCACAGGTTGATGTTGTTTCAGGATGATTGTGTGAAGGTAGTGCAGGATGTAGAATGACAAGCGTACCTATGGATAGACAGTTCACAGAACAGGGTCCCCAATCACATGATGAGATTGAGTACATGTGTACTCCCTGATATTGCCCCAGCAGTGGGAGTTGTCAGTAAATTTGTGGCCAATTCGGGAAGGAAGCACTAGAAAGTGGTTCAGTGGATTCTTAGGTATCTAAGAGGGACCAGCAGTAGGGATTCATGATATGCAGGGTCAGGCACTTTGGATATGGCAGGTTACTTGGATGACAAGAGTTGCACCACAAGACGTGTGGTGGTTGGTTTTTAAGATTGAGCTTGAAGAGGGATACAAGCCAGGAAACAAATTAGATAGTGTACAGGTACAAGTATAGTGCATCTATTTATCTCTAAGTGGGAGATTATTAGGTTGTGGAGCTAAAAGCTTCACTGTATGCAAACATGGAGGAGGTTGCTGAGGTGTGGAGATATTGACGTCGGTCATATTCAGAGCACAGGGCTGCTGACATCGGTCATGGATCGGCCGATGTCGATTATCTCCAGGCAGACAGGGAGCGACATCAGTCACCTGTGCGGTTCTAGAACTGCTTGTTCATGAACAGTTTGTTAATGAACCAGTTGTTTGCATGTTAAAAGACTAATTTTAGTCTTGAGCTATGAATCTAATTATTGTAATTGGATGTCTAATTATTGTTTGCATGAGATCTGTTTAAGAGACTCATAGGCTGTATTGTAAAGTGTGAGGGATCAAAGCAGGGATTCCTCGGGTGCTAGATAGAGAGAGCAAGTTTGGCTCCTCATAGTGCAACAGTGCCATGTGTGTATGATCAAGTAGATCTACGAGACAGTAAGATCTGGTAGAGATCCACAAAGGTGCTAGTATGGAGAATCATAAGGACTTGGTGAGGCAAGGACAAGGGTTCTTTTGAGTAAGTAAGGTTGGTTGATCTACAGGTGTGTGTGTGTGTGTGAGATCTAGGTTTGTAGGTGTGCAGAACCAGGTTGATTTGCAGGTGTGCAAGATTATGGAAGTCAGCAACACAATAGGTAGCAAGATCAGGTGAGATCTACTTGGAGTACGTTTTGTACTTGGAGTATGTGTGTATACTTGGACTTGGAGTACGTGGAGTACTTGGTGGACCGGCAGTATTGTTACTGACTGGTGGACTGGCAGTATTGTTACTGGTTAGTGGAGGTGAACAACAAATCTGTGTTTGAGTTGATTATTGGGACCGTAATTGAGAGAGTGAGCTCTTAAAGAGATTTATTGTTTATGCCCTAGAGTTGTGGGAGCCTTAGAGGTGTGTAAGGAAGAAGACTGTGGCATCTTCTTTGTTGTATTTCCTTCTAGAAGAGTATTAATACAATTGGGTATTGTCTCTCATATTCTGTGTTGTTTCTAATTTCTAGTTACTTATTACTTCTGGTTAAATTCCACGTTTAGTTGCTTGTATATGGTAATCAACTGTGCTTCCTAGATCCTATCAAGTGGTATCAAAGCTGTTTGTGGTTCTAGATTCCTGACAAAGGATTTCACATCTTTAGAAGCCTTGATGGTAAAATCCCTATCATGTAATTTAGAGAAGGAATTATGGTAATAATGACCCTATTGAAATGAGCCTTTATTTCTCCTTTAACTACTTACGTGAATAAGATTTGGGTCCCATATGTACACTTCATGGTAGAGGAAAAACTTACCCATCGAATGGGAGACTTAATTAGTATTTTCATAACTAGATAATTCAATACCATCAAGAGAAAGACCTTAAATCAATTCTTTATGATGTCATACCTACTTGACTCCCTTTTGGCCTCGACCACCTTCCTTAGATTAGGAATTGGTCCACAAAAGGCAAGACAACCATCTCACACTACTATTCCAAGCTACACATCTTCAATTACAAGAATCACATGTAGTTTATTTTTTACTATGTTTACCCTATTATAGTGGAGGTCATCACAAGTGTTCACATACCTAAGCTCCACCTCATATGGTATTATCTTGATTGCACAGTCATTAAGATAGAAGGAATCATGACTCAACCTTACAAACTGCCAGTATATGTTCCAAATAAGCTTGCAGTGTAGGAAATTGTTTCCTAGCTCATCCATGGCATTGATAGGACTTGAAAAGAGAAAAGGTAGGGTTTACACCACCCCTTCCCCCCCTTGAATATTGGGAAAACCATAATAAATGATTGTAAATAAGTAGATCTTATGTCCACACGCAAGGATTCATTTGGCTTCCAATTGGATGAACTCCAAATGTGGGATCTAAAGAATGTAGTTGGAAACCATATAAGAGACAAGAAGCTCTCAAAGATAAAATATGCACATCAACTCAGTGTCCATAAAACCATATATATCAGGGCTAAGAACTATGAAGAGGTATTGGTCAGGATCCATGGCCATAACATTAATCTTGAGCACAGATTAGTTAGGGACAACAAGCCATCTAGGGAAACATGGCAAATATACCCTTTGCAATATCATCTACTACTTGGGCCATCTAGAATATCTCATGATCTACCTTAGATAGAATAGCCACAACCCCAACAATATGATGAGCAATTTTAGGGTGAATAGGGTAGAGGAAAGGAGAAAGTTAGAGAGGTCAAGATAGAAGAGAGACCTAAGGAGGGGATTATATCTTCAAAAATACCCCAAAGGCCACTTTCCCAAATTCAACACGTAGATATGATAATCTTGGAATCAGAAGAGACACTCGAGGGTGCTCTCAAGGAAATTGTAGAGGCTTATGACTCTGATAGGGAAGAGGAGCCCAAGGAAGACAAAAGGAAATAGTTGGTCCCAATAACACCCCATGAGAGGAGAAAATCAAAACTATCACTGGTCCTTGTGGGACCAAAAAAGAGATCAATATTCAATTTCACTCATCCCATTAGTGAAGTAAATCTATTTAGTGATGAGTTCCCAATCTATGGACCTGTCATTCATGACTAGTCATCTATGGGAAATTGAAAAAGATCCCCTCTCTTTTTCATTCTTGGGCCATGATAAGGGTCACTGATATGGGAATACAAGATGATATGAAGCCTTGGATAAGGGATATAATGAAAAAGTAGGAAGAAAGAATAATTATGGTAATTGAAAGGCCAAAAGGTAAGAAGATAGATGCTCTAGGAACATCTACTAGCTCAAGTGTGGAGGTCCCAAAACTTCCCCAATATAAGAAACTAGTCACTATTGTCCATTTCAACCTTGAGACAACTGGGTTGGAAATAATAATAACCAGAATAGCTATGGTTAGAATAGAATAATTCATGTTTCAGAAGGTGGAACCATTTATAGGACTAACCCCAGTGGGTGGCTAGTAACTTGGAGAGGATGTAATTCATGAGGAAGATGTGTAAATTCTAATTGAGGCCCACTAAGAACAAGCTAAAGATGGAGTCCAAGGTATGAAGCAGAGGATCTAGAACTTGGAAAGAGAGAAAGAAAACTTTGAAAGATAATCAATTCCATCAATGTTGCATACAATAATAATGTTTCTTGACAATTCATTTTATGACATGTTTGAGGCATTTAAGTCGATGAAATTAAGGCAAATTGAATTAAAAGGGCAAGGTGAACTAGCCAGGAGTTTAGTCACCTAGTGAAAAGCCTCTGAGGATAAAATATCTCAACTCCTCAATATTCAGGAAAAGAAGTAGATCCTAAACTTTAAGACCATCAGTTTGGGGCATTTGAGCATAATTCTAGGAATTATGATTGAAAAGGTTTAGAGTTTGAGTACATCACACAATAATATGGAAAGGTTCCTAAAATAAGACAAAAAACTAATTGTAAGAATTGGAAAATTTCTTGGCACCATGCTTACAAAGCCTTCACAAACCAATGCCCTTGGAATCATTAGTGATGAGGAATTCAATCATAGGGCTACATTGATAACCCAAGAAATCAAAGGAAAAGGCCAATGCAAATTTAGGGGCAAAAACAACAAGATCCAGGGCATGATACTCAATGTAGGAGAAAGAGTAAATGAATCTAGGAGTATCAAAGAGGCTATGGATAGAAATGAAAATGAATTTGATGACTTGATAGATCAAGAGGAAGAAAAGACCATGAAGCCTATTGTGGACATGGGCTTAATTGATGAACAACATGGGAGAGCCATGAGCATCCTCCAGTAGTGACAGTTAGGGGCCCAACCATCAAATTGAGCATATTCTATTTTTTAAAAGTTTTATAACATTTTAATGTAGAATATCCCATTGTAAATGCATATGCTAGTTTGTTAGCATATTTCCCTCTAGGTCAGTACAATTTGGAAAAGCACTTGTAGTTTATAACTTGTAAGGATAATTGTCCCTATCTTTGTACACTTGTATTTTTTAATAGATCGGTATATTGCCTAGTCTTCCTATAAAGGCATGTATGACCATTTTAAAGAGGGAGAGTCTTTTGAGAAATTTTGTATACTTGAAGAAATTAATAAGATCAAGTAATTGTGCAAGGATTGTCCTTTTTTGATGTGTTAATTGCTAATATATATTTTCTCTCAATTGTTTATAGAGGTCTTGAATTTGAATAGTGTCCTTGAATTATGAATACCATTCTTTAATCATAATGTTTCAGATTTGTGCCTATGCTAGATTAGTTTAAATATCTTAGCTTTTGCTTCATTTCATTTTTATCTATATTCAGATGTGCAATTACTTTTTGATTATAGTGGTAAATCCCTAAAGTAATCTTGGTTCTTACTTGTGATTCTTTAATGTTTTCCATTAAAGCTTGCATGATATATAGTGAGATTTGAGCTTAGGCTATGTTGAATTATATATTTGATAAATGCAAATTTAGTTGTCATTGATACTTTATCATAATGTTCAAGACTAAAATTGGGTAATCACTCATTTCTTTTTTGCCTACCTTTCTCTTTGCTCTTTTTTACACCAAGACAACTTTAGTTTTAGACACATTATAAATATCTACTTAGATTAGTCTGTAGCTTAAAGTAGGAACATAACTCACTAAGTATTAACAAAAATTCACAAAGAACGTGCGAAGGTGGCTTCCAACCACCAAATTATATAAATGTTATGGATCAATTATCTTACTCTGTCGTTATTTCACCATATGCAACTAGATTTCCAAAACTTGCAACTCATGCTCTAAATTTCTTAAATTCTAAAATGTGAAGTGTTCTTTAAACACTAAGAGCACCTGTGGTATATTTAGAAACATCAACATGATAGCTCCTATTGGTGCTAGGAGGGCTAATTCTTTAAATCCTCATTGATCTTAGTCTTGTTTTTCCTAAAGATTAGTATATCTTTGTTTTTTTAGTGAATTATTTTCTTAAAAGTATAAATATCATTTATCTTTTTTGTTTCAAGCACCCTTTTGTATTTAATTTGAATTTATATGAGAATTGGTCCTTGTTTCAGTTAAATTTAGTGTTAAATTCTAAAATCCATAGTCTCTAAGGTTAGAACAGTTCATTTTGATTAAAGGTGGGCATGTTTTTCATAGATCTAAGTTCCTTTAGTCTTAGACTTGCAAAGATAGACCATATTTACGTAGTTTCGCACACCTTTGAGCTGATTCAATTAAAGATCAATGTCTTTTGCAAATTTTCTTACCACCTTTACAAAATAAGCTCAATGTGCATGTCTAATTCTTATTTTTCATAAAAGTTAACTTGACACATCGTATTTCAGGTAGGATCTTTGAATTTAAATCTAGAATTGCTTAAGATCAGAACAAGATCACACTTATTAACTAGAGAGCCTTTACTTGAGCTCGTGGTACATATGAGAGTAAGATGTGATAGAAGTAGATGTAATAGATCTAAGTTTCTTCCAACTTCACCTCTTCAAGGTACATGTGCCTTTAACCTTCATCCTAATATGGCATGGTTGGGTTCAATTAATGTACCATGGGTAGTTCATGATCTCCCAAATAATCTTGATAAATATTTGCCTACATTTAGTCCAACCAGAATAATAATTGTTGAGGAACATATAAATTATTTTAAAGCTGCCTTAAGGCTGATTAATGTTGTACATGAGGATGTAGTATGTAGGCTATTTCCTTTCACTTTTAAAGATGTAGCTTATGAGTGGTTTTTAAACTTGCCTGATAATTACATTATAAGTTGGAATGATTTAAATAATTTTTTCATTCATCAATTTAGTGAGACTATCAGTCCCTATGTTATTTACCATCAATTCACCACTATTAGAAGTGACACTAGTGAACTTCTCAGGTCATTTAATGCTAGATTTAAAAATATATATAGCAAAACCATATAGCCTTATAAGCTTGATGATGTTCTAGATTTAGAGATCTAAAAAGATGTAGTGCATCATATGACCTCTGTATTCTTGAAAAGATCCATCCCAGCTATAGCTTCATTGGCCCAGGCCTACTCTAAATCAGTGACCATTAATGATCAAATGCATCCCTAAGGGAAAATGACTTACTCAGTCCCAAATGTGACCCACATATGCTTGTGATAAACTTATTCCCAAATAATAAATAAAATATCCCATATTTAAACCAACTTCCAAACTTAAATCAATTGCCCTTAAGTCATGTGACCCCAAATCAAAATCTAAGATTCTTGAGTCATCCTAGTAGTGGATTTAATGTAGGTGATCAACGAGCTTTAGTATAAGTTACAGGTGCCAACAATAATCAGGTGCATAATTATAAAACTCTAAGAAATGAAAATGAGTCTATCTTGAAAATAATTCAAAAATTAAGCACTGATTTCCTTCAGTTGTAGAGATAAGTAGGCAATATCAGAGAGCACTCTAGTAGGAATTTCTCATTTCAAAGATTTAATGGGCCAAGTAATAGATTTTAGAATGATAGTTTTCATAATATGAGAATGAATAAAACCCATTTTTTGGGAAGTCATTTCCAAGAATAATCCCCATTAGTTGAATCCCATAAATACAACCAATTCTATACCTTTAATTTATTTTGAATTGGAATAACTTAAGTTATAGAACTGAAACATAATTTTCTTTTGAAAGGAGAGATATGTCATTTCACTAATTTATTTCCTTCTCTACCAGAGCTCCAGAAGTGGATTCAAGACCACTAGATATCCCAAATTATAGGAATTATAGATATTTATTTGTGTTAATGTATTTTTTGTTGTGGTTTTTGAATTTAAAGATGATAGGATGTTATTTTAAAAAAACAATTTTGGTTATGGAAAGAGAATTTTCTACTTGTCAATCCATGGTTTTCATCATTTAATCATTTGACATAATCATTCAATATTATACCTATTTGGGTGAGCTTACCTCATTTACCATTTTAATTTTAGTATGAATGTATCTTCAAAGTTATAGGCAAATCCTTAGTTGAATTTTTATTGATAGATTCTTCAACAAAGAATATGGGTCATTCCACATATGCTTGAATTTTGGTTAATGTTAATATCTTAGCAGATATTTTATTTCAAATTGATTTGAAATTTATGTTGTTTTTGGACACAATCCCTCAACTATGAGGATATGACCTTTATATGTCAAAGGTGATTTTGACTAGGTGCTTTTTTTTTTTAGATTATTAGTTCACGAAGTAAAAATAAGGGAGGAATTGGTGGAAAGACACTTTTGAAGAATATTTAACAATCACCATTTTGAGTGATGATGAGGGTGAGGAATAAAAACTAGATTCAGATGCTAAAATTCTTAAACAATAAAAAATATCAAGGGAATCAAACAAGAATAAATCTAAATTTCTAGATGTCATTGAAGAGATGAATCCTATAGTTGAAGGAAAAAATATAGATTCATCTACAACACTTAATAGAGGTTTATCAAATCATGTTCCTTTAATGGGATCTCAACCCATTAGTTCAATTGAAATAGCCATCCCTATCCATCTAGATTCTGGGAAAGGTGATGAATGGATTGTTGTAAGTAATAAAAATAAGAAAGGTTATGTTTCTAAGAGTTTAAATATGTTAACTATGATGCTCCACTTCCATAGATGGGATATTATTGGAGGGTTATATTTTTTATTCTATTTTATTTTATTTTTGTTGGTTTTTTGCTTATATATAGTCTTTATGTGGTAATTTTCTTTATATGTTGGCAGTAGTGTTCCATTTTTGCTTTTAGTTATTTATCTTTTTATTCATTGTTATACAGTGGGGTTGTTTGGTATTTTCCATTAACTTTTCATAACTAAGTATTAGTTACATTCCCAATGGGAATAAGATGCCAATGATATCATGTATTAGTAAATCACATGAGGATTAACCTCACACACTCACTTGAGGTGCATAGCATGGGTTAGTCCTCGTTAATTATATTGTGTGATGGTGGTTTATACAACTATATATTACTTATGCACTTGAGTTACTATGTTTAGTCATTATTACTACCAACATTATTTTTGAATTAGTCATTTGAGCCATTCATATAATGAATATAATTAATATCATAAAATAAATGTTAATACTATAGACTAAACACATCATGATTTTTAGCCAAAATATTAGATTACTTTATTTTAATATGATTACAAGGGTTTTCCTTCATTTTTCTCTCTCTCTCTCTCTCTCTCTCTCTCTCTCTCTCTCTCTCTCTCTCTCTCTCTCTCTCTCTCTCTCTCTCTCTCTCTCTCTCTCTCTCTCTCTCTCTCTCTCTCTCTCTCTCTCTCTCCAGTTATATATCACTTCATAATTATATCTTAATCTATCAATAACATATCTATAAATTCTAACCATGGAAACAACACTTTCTTTACTAAGTCTAAGGGGTATTTATACATAATTAAACACCCCACCTTTGGTTACATAATTAATATCAAATTGATGAATAACTAATGACCATTAACAATAATTAATCATGTAGAGCCATTAAAAATAATTCCTATTGACTCAAGCCTAACTACCCCTATATACACTCTCTATGTTATATTTATGTGTTCATGTTCTTATTATTTCAAGGACTAGTGCTAGATTTATACTCTCACTAATCTCCACAACTTCCAAGAACTACTTTGCAACCACTTCCATTACCATCTCTCTTGTCCTAGTCTTGTGTTTCTTTGAGTCCTACATCTTATGCTTGTTCTCTTCTTCTTTGTCTCTCAAAACTCTCCCTTTCATGTCAAAGTCTTCCTTGTAATTAACTTATGTTTTTATCTTACACATCATGGTCTTGTTATTTTGATCTTTCACCCTTGATCTTCCATAGTTATGGATCCAAAATGCATAGAATATGTTTGAAAAAAATGGGTCCAACATCGCCCCATACTAATTCAATAGTCCATCCTAGACTATGATATAATTGATTTAGATGAAAAAAATTGGGATCCATCTCTTGTACTTTGCACCTAAGATCCTCCCATTGGTTGAGGGTTGCCTAAATATTGTAAGTAATAACTTCCACTTCACCCTTCAATTTTTCAACTCCTTGGGCTTCTCCAAAAAGGTATCAACTTGAGTTGTTAAAGTATTAAGTTGAGTAGTTGTAGTTTTATGAGTGTATTCAAAGGCCCCAAAATCTATCAAAAAATTTCCTCAAAGTGTTGAGAAACTAACATCTAATTATTTTTGATGGGCACTTATTTATGTTTCCAATTATTTGATGTCTTGGAAAACTTTTGCATGTTTGGCCCTATCCTTAATACTCAAAGTGTTCTCAACCAATTGTTGGCACTGTTGTTCCTCAAGCTAAATTTTCACTTCCAAAAATTTTCTTAGACATGACAATTTGACTAAAAAATCATTGATGATGGGAATTATGGTGCTCATTTTATTCAAAAATTTATAACAGACCTCCATAGCCTTAGAAAACTACTTTGTTACCAAAAATTCCTCCTATCTAGGATATACTTTATTTTTTCATTTAGTGACTAGAAGGTCTACAAGTGTCTCCAATTTATTTATTGCCTCACCAGTAACATAAACTCCATCCACAAGCATTGCTTCACTTCTCAAAATTATTTGGCAAAGGTCCAATGTCCAAAATTGAATCACTTTTATCACACTTAGGTTGCACTTGATTTCTTCAATTTTCTCTTCAATATTTTTTTGTCTTTCATGTTCCTCTTTGTATAGTTTCATGACCTCCATATTTATGACGTGGATATAGATTATGTTGTGTCTATTAATAATATTTTACTTAGAAACCTATAGCGCAAACTTGATAAGTGTCACACCTAATTACATTGGAGAAAAATATGTGGGACTTCTCCAGAGCATGTCTAAAACACCTATCATTTATGGCATTTTTTTTTGTTATCCTTTAGAAGATAAAATAATTCATTGTCATGATACACTTCCATCTCAAATGACATTGAATGATGAGTTTGTTCAATGGACTCATGTTCAAGGAAAAAATTCCACAAATATAGTCACTTATCTAGCATGCCCTATTAAAATCCACCATGAATTGGAGGATCTTGATTTTGTTATGAGTATTTTTATTCCTCCTACATTGGTCACTTGACCTCTTAAAAATTTCACTCTAAGTCTACAGTTTTAGTGATCTTTGACTGACTGATAGTGATAATGTCAAGGTCTAGTTCATTGGGACGTTCTCCCCTGTTGTGGTGTAGGGGTATCTTATAAGGACCCCAAATTTGATTCAATTTTGTATTTATATGGTCTATTATTTGTTAAATAGGTTCTATAGGTCCTAAGTTATCCTGAGGTGCAGTCTAGATAGTCTTAAGGTGCATAGAATTTAAATATTGGATTTTCCACCAAAAAACTCCTTTTGCAAATTTGAATCTTATTACACTTTCTTCTAAGGAATTTTATGCATTAGTAAAGGTGGTAAGATGTGTTGAAAAAGTATAATGGGTTTGGAATTGTAATAGGTTTATAAAATGTTCATGAGTCCAATGTCATGGTTCTAGATATGTCATATTGTGTAAAATCAAGACATAATGCAATCTTTAGAAAGAAACCTCTACGAGGGAAAAGGTCCAAGAAACAATTATGGTAATTTATTTTGAAATAAATATTGTCACATTTGGTTGGTAATCATTCTTGGATTGTATTCGAGGTACAGGAATGAAGGTATTGCCAAGTTTTGTATGAAGGGGAATTTGGATGTTTTGTGATCCCTGTTGAATGAATGAATATAGATCTCTATTTTGAGGTCATTACTTATGTTATTGACTGCATATATTTATGGAATAAATAATGAGATTGATAATTTGTCTTCAAGTGTGAATTAATGCTATTGTATGTATGTTAAAAATAATACTTTGAAAAAAATAAGATAACCTCTGCTCTGTAGATTGTATTGAGATCCCTATTTGAATATTGTGTTCAGGTTGCACATTATATTTTCAAGTTGGATAATTAAATAGAATAAAAAAATTACTCTATACATTATTGAAGGAGTTTAGAATGTAACTTTAAATCATATATTATAAGGAATAGTGACTAGATCATTGGGTATTCAAACATATTCATGAATAGACCCTTGTTTGGAAAATTGTTCTTTATGTGCAGTCTATGTTGTGTCATTGAGAGATAAAAGACATTGAAATTGTATTGAAATAAGTATTGGAAACTATATTTGAATTTTTCTAGAGTGTAAAGGTTCCTAATTAATAAATAATCATTTATTCATAATCTAAACTGTGATATGCCTTATTTCTTGTAGCATACCTTGTGTGTGAGGATTGTATGCATAATATATTGTCAGAAAAGATCCTTAATATGATATTTCAAGTTATTTTCAGGGTTGAGGTAAGTTTTTTACATTTGATTTAAAGTTTATAAACTCTTGGTTTTCATAGTATTGTGTTTTTCTCCATCTCTATAGGTTTATAGATTGGTAAACCCCAATTTCCTTATACAGTCTAGTGTATATTGAAGAGGAAAAGCATAATAGTGGGTTGTTAGAGACCAACCAATGATTATAAAAGGTACTCAAGGTCAATATATATGTATTAAACTTATTTTGGGTCTTTTAAACTCATAAAAATTTCCATATTTGAAGTTTGTTTTCTCTCTAATTGGTAACAGTCTTCCTTAACCCTGTCTAGGGTTTCAACATAATAACTTGAACATATAAAGTTTCCACCACCCATTCTTAATGAAACTTGGTGGGAAGTTGGGTCTTGAAGTGTGTTCATATATTTCTGGGTTTTTAGAATCATTGAGTATATTTTTGTATTGTTAGAGTCAACTGTGTTAGAAATAATGCTTAAAATGATCTAGGAGACCTAATAAGAGGTAACCGAAGAGCAATTTAGGCCAAGCAAAGGGACTTAGGGGCATAATTTGGTTTGGAAACCTTGTGAGTATATAGTTTGTGATAAATGGTATTTAGGTCCATAATTGGATTATAATTAAACCACCATAAAAATATGTATAACTAGAAAAGGGTGAAAAATAGGGCTATAAAGACTATGACCAGAATAGGCAGAGTTGAGAAAAAGGATGAGTTGAACTTGGGAAAGTGTTGGAAGAGTTGTTTGTTGAGAAGAGAGGGTTAATGAGACATTTATAAACTAGATTAATACTTTGGAAACCACAAAAATATCATGTGAACCTAGGAACCAGTGCTTGAAGAATGAATCAAGAGACCATTGTCAAAGGAAATGGACTTATAAACAATGATAAGTGAAAGTTTTAGTGTATGCTCTGCATCATGTTTTCTTCATCTTGTGTTGGACTTACGATGTCCACTTACTTTTTGAACATAGGATGTTCCTTAATTATCATAATAATTTATTATTCTCTTGGCTCAGGAGTGGGGTCCTTTGTAGGTTATGATTCTAGAGATGCCTCACCTCTTTTTAGAATCACCACTCAGGGTGCTTCTTGTTTAGGATCTACTTAGATAGTAGTATGTGCAGTGTCTTCTTTTTGCCCTATAGGAAGGTCCTAGTCTTTTTTTAGTGATGGGCTTTGCCTTTTACATTTAATTTTCCTTCCCCTTTCTGAGTCAATTGAATGACATATTATAAGAAGACAAGAAGCTAGATGCCACTTAAAATAACTTTCTATTAAGAAATTTATATGGTGACATGTGCTTAAATGCTATGAGTTTAGCCATGGTATTTCCATCCTCTACCTTGATAGTACTTCTTGCAAACAAGGAAATCATAGACATTCAAGAATTTGATGACTTGATAGATAAAGAGGAAGAAAATATCATGAAGCTTATTTTGGACTTGGACTTAATTGATGAACAACATGGGAGAGCCATGAACATCCTCCAGCAGTGACAGTTAGGGGCCCCACCATCAAATTGAGCATATTCTATTTTTTTTTAAAATTGTAACATTTTAAAGTAGAATATCCCATTGTAAAGGCATATGCTAGTTTGTTAGCATGTTTCCCTCTAGGTCATTACAATTTGGAAAAGCACTTGTATTTTAGAACTTGTAAGGATAATTGTCCCTATCTTTGTACACTTGTATTTTGTAACAGATCGGTATACTGCCTAGTCTTCCTATAAAGGCATGTATGACCATTGTAAAAAGGGAGAGTCTTTTGAGCAATTTTGTATACTTGAATAAATTAATAATATCAAGAAATTATGCAAGGATTGTCCTTTTTTGATATGTTAATTATTAATATAGATTTTCTCTCAATTGTTCATAGAGGTCTTAAATTTGAATAGTGTCTTTGAATTTTGAATACCATTCTTTAATCACAAGGTTTTAGATTTGTGCCTATGCTAGATTAGTTGAAATATCTTAGGTTTTGCTTCATTTCATTTTTCTCTGTATTTAGATCTGCAATTGGTTTTTTATTATAGTGGTAAATCCCTAAAGTGGACCTGGTTCTTAATTTTGATTCTTTAATGTTTTTCATTAAAGTTTGCATGATATATAGTGAGATTTGAGCTTAGGATATGTTGAATTATATATTTGATAAATGCATATTTAGTTTTCATTGATACTTTATCATAATGTTCAGGACTAAAATTGGTAAACACTCATTTTTTTTGCCTACCTTTCTCTTTGCTCCTTTTTACACCAAGACCACTTTAGTTTTAGCCACATTATAAATATCCACTTAAATTATTCTGTAGCTTAAATTATGAACATAACTCACTAAGTATTAACAAAAAATCACAAATAACGTGCCAAGGTGGCTCCCAACCACCAAATTATATAAATATTGTGGATCAATTATCTTACTCTACTGATATTTCACCATAGGCAACCAGATTGCCAAAACCTACAACTCATGCTCTGAATTTCTTAAATTCTAAAATGTGAAGTGTTATTTAAACACTAAGTGCACCTATGGTACATTTAGAAGCATCAACATGATAGCCCCCGTTGGCGTTAGAAGGAGAGCAAATTCTTTGAATCCTTATTGATCTTAGTCTTGTTTTGCCTAAAGATCATTATATCTTCATGTTTTTGAGTGAATTATTTTCTTAAAAGTATAAATATCATTGATCTTTGATGTTTCAAGAACCCCTTTGTATTTCCTTTTAAGTTCTATGAGAATTGGTGCTTGTTTCAGGTAAATTTAGATTTAACTTTTAAAATCCATAGTATCTGAGGTTAGAACAATTCATTTTGATCAAAGATGGGCATATCTTTCATAGATATAAGTTCCTTTAGTCTTAGACTTGCAAAGATAGACCATATTTACGTTTTTGGGTACACCTTTGAGATAATTAAATCAAAGGTCAACGTCCTTTGCAAATTTTCATATCACCTTTACAAAATAAGCTCAATGTGCAGGTCTAACTGTTATTTTTCATAAAATTTAACTTGACACATCATATTTTAGGTAGGATATTTAAATTTCAAGTTGGAATTGCCTAAGATCATAACATGTCACACTCATTAACCAAAGAGTCTTTACTTGAGCTCGAGGTACATAGGAGAGCCAGACGTGATAGAGATAGATGTAGGAGATACAAGTTTCTTCCAACTTCACCTCTTCAAGTTACATGTGCCTTTGACCTTCATCTTGATATGGCATGGTTGGGGGATTATTCAATTAATGTACCAATGGTAGTTCATGATCTCCAAAAGAATCTTGATAAATATTTGCCTACATTTAGTCCAACCAGAATAATAACCACTAAAGAACATATAAAATCTTTTAAAGCTTCCTTAAGGTTGCTTAATGTTGTAGATGAGGATGTAGCATGTAGGATATTTCCTTTAACTTTTAAATATGTAGCTTATGAGTGGTTTTTAAACTTGCTTGATAATTACATTATAAGTTGGAATGATTTCAATAATGTGTTCATTGATCAATTTGGTAAGATTATCAGTCCCTATGTTATTTACCATCAATTCACCACTATTAGAAGTGACACCAGTGAGCCTATTAGGTCATTTAATGATAGATTTCAAAAGATATATAGAAAAAACATATAGCCTTATAAGCCTGATGATGTTGTAGCTTTAGAGATATACAAAGATGTAGTGCATCTTATGACCTTTGTATTCTTGAAAAGATCCATCTCAACTATAGCTTCATTGGCCCAGGCCTAATTTGAGTCAGTGACCATTAATGATCAAATATATCCCTAGGAGCAAATGGCTTACTCAGTCCCAAATGTGAACCCACATATGCCTATGATGAACTTATTCCCAAATAATAAATAAAATATTCCATCTTTAAACCAACTTCCAAACTTAAATCAATTGCCCTTAAGTCATGTGACCCCAAATCAACATCTAATATTCTTGAGTCATCCTACTAATGGATTTAATATAGGTGATCAACGAGCTTTAGTACTAGTTACAGGTGCTAACAATAATCATGTGCATAATTCTAAAAATCTAAAAAATGAGAGTGAGTCTATCTTGAAAATAATTAAAAAATTAAGCACTGATTTCCTTCAGTTGCATAAACAAGTAGGCAATACCAGAGAGCACTCTAATAGAAATTTCTCATTTCAAAGGTTTAATAGGCCAAGTAATAGATTTTAGAATGATATTTTTCACAATAACAAGGCTAATGAACCATCTTCTAGTAACAAGAATATGGACATTAATCTTACTGATATTGTATTGCTTGACTATTGTAGGGTACATTACATAGCTAAGCATGGGGAAATTATTTTTATAAAAAATTTCAAAGAATTTAAGGCTTTTCAAGAGGAGTTGGATACATTTGAAGTGGTCCCTATCAAAGAAAGTGGTGAAGGTTCCTATGGATGTAAGCTATCTAAGCCAGTCTTCATGGTGGGCACCTTTGACTTCCCCTTGTAAGAGGAAAACGATCCTAATGAGATTCCTGAAGAAGTCTAGGAATTTTAGTAGTTCTTGAAGAATGCCTACCCCTTGAGGAATAGAGAGTAGAGGAAGCCTTTTACTACCTCAATGCCTCCAAATAATTTTGGAACTCCTCCTGATACCTCTTCAAGTAAAAATCTAGAGCCACCAAAAGAGAGTACTTCTAAAACTAATGTTGAAATTCCTAGTTGTTCTATTAAAACTAGGTATAACGTAGTTGAGGACATGAAGAAGATAAAGGCTAATATCACATTGCATGAACTCACATAGATTATAGATTAGAGTAATCTCTTGTTGGAATCCTTGTCAAAGAAGCACAACAATCCACCCAAAACTGATAATGCCAACATGACTATACATAAATCCAAATCTGAGTCTCCTTTCTTTCTCACTATCAGGATGTTTGGTAAAAATTTGCATAATTTCTTATTAGATTCAGGATCATCTATCAATATGATGCCTATAGGTATATGCAAGAAAATTGGTTTAACACCTATAAATTCTAACAAGGTTGTCACCCAATTGGACAAATCTAGAGCTAAGTTTGTAGGAGAATTATTAAATGCTCATATGCAACTAGCTTTTGAGCCTAGGGTGAAACAATTCATTGATATTAAAGTGGTTGAAATACATGATGTTTATGGTATATTATTAAGCATGCAGTGGACCAAGGCTTTGAATGGTTACATGTCTATCGACTGCTCACATCTATAGATACCTTGGAAGGGAGTCCTCAATCAAATCAAGGTTGAGAAATAAACAAGAATGAAGCATATGATAATTGAGCATAATTCTTTAATTAATAGGGTCAACATATTTTAATTGAACTTAGGGGTCTTCACCTTGGAGATCGATAAGATATGTGATCCCAAGAATGCTTAGGTTGTTCTTGGATTGTGGAAATTGCATTTTGATGGTGCTAAGTGTAGCGTTGGATCAGGTATTAGTGTTGTCTTAACCGATCCCACTAATAAAAAATATCATGATTCCTATAGGCTCTAATTCCATTTTACTAAAAATCTTGTTGAATATGAAGCACTTGTCCTAGGTTTACAATTTACCATAAAAAAACAAGGTCAAAGAACTACTAGTTTATGTGGATTTAGAATTAGTAGTCAACTAGGTAAGAAGAAAATACCAATGTAAACTCTCATACTTAAAAATATATAAGTTCAAGGTATGGGAATTGATAGAATCCTTTCATGCCTTCAACATCATTTCCATCCTAAGGGAAGAAAACCAAGTGGCTGATGGGTTGGCATCTACTACCACCAACCTCATGCCCAACCAAGATTCTCCAAATTTTAGCATTGAGTTGATCCCTTATCCTTCAATGCTTGACAATATTAATCACTTTCATGTCTTCAATGATGATCAATAGATATTTTATTTCATAATCAATTCTGGAGCATTTGATGCTCATATTATTGTTGAGGCTAATGAAAATACATATAGGGAAGATAAATTTTATGGCAAAGTCATTCGGTTGAATGACAACAAATTTCCCAAGGGGATGATTGATTTAAAAAGAATTTTTGATCAAGACAAAAATTTTGATGCTTCCAAGGTTCCCAAGGTAAATGAGAAGGACTATAATATTATTGATCTAGGCCTTCATGATCACCCCCTACTGGTAAATGTTGGGAGGGTGTGTACAAACATTGAGAACAAAAAAGCTAAGGAACTCCTTGCCTGATATAGAGATGTCATAGCATGGTCCTATGATGACTTAAATATCTTTAATCCAAATGTCATCACACATACTATACCACTTAAAGAAAGCTACAAATCATTCAGGTAGAAATAAAGGCCTATAAACCTTGTGTTAGAACCTGTGATGTTTAAAGAGGTTAAGAGACTTATAAATTCTAGGATAGTCTTCCCCATCAAGCACTCTACCTGGGTGGATAATTTGGTGCTAGTCAGGAAGAATAATGGTGAGATTAGAATTTGTATAGACTTAAAAAATTTAAACAAAAAACCAAATAAGGATAATTACCCCCTTCCTTCCCAAGATCAAGTAATTCAAGTTATTTTAAGATCAGTGATGATGTCCTTTCTTGATGGATTTTTAGGTTAAAACCAAATGTTGGTTGATAGGGAGGACATGACGAAGACAACTTTCACCAAAAAGTAGGGGATCTTTGCTTACAAGAGAATGCACTTTGACTCATCAATGTAGGAGCCACCTTCCAAAGAGATATGGATCATGCCTTCCAAGGCTTGATAGGTAAATGTATTATTATTTATATGGATGATCCACCCATTTTTTATAAAAATAGGGAAGATCACTTCATACATTTATATAAAAAAATTGAAAGATGTAGAAGGTATGGCATTTCCTTGAACCCTAAGAAAAGTATCTTTTTTATGACTGAAAGAAAGTTATTGGGTCATGTTATAACCAAAGATGCGATATCTACAAATCCTGAGAGGGTAAAGGCCATACCTAGAATAGAGCCTCCAAATAGTAAAAAATATTTAAAGTCATTCCTTGGTAAAATTAATTTTGTAAGAAAATTTATTTCTAGTTGTGCAGAAATAATCAAACCACTAAATGACATGTTGAAGAAGGATGCCAAAGTCACATGGAATGAGGATTCCATAAAGTCATTTAATGATATCAAGAAGGCCATTAGTCAAGCTGCAGTCCTTATAAGTCCATATTTTTCAAGGGACTTCTACCTCTATTCATTTGAATCTAATCACACTAGGGCTATAGTGTTAACTTAGAAAATTAAAGGGTGTGACCACCCAATAGCTTTCATGAGCACTAATTTAAATAATGCTGAGTTAAATTACTCATTGATTGGTAAATAAGCATGTGCATTAGTCAAGGTAGTTAAGAAATTTAGGCATTATATCCTTATAAATGAGGCACATGCCATCTTACCTAACCCTATGACCAAACTTATGTTAAATCAGACTGAATTAGAGGAACATAGAGGTAATAAGATGTCAATATTGCATAAATATGATCTAGAAATGAAAACATCAAAATTAGTAAGGTGCCAAGGTTTGACTCAAATTATTTCTAATACTAATCCTAAGCTGAGTATTATTCAAGTGGATCAACAAAACATTTGAGATAGTGAGTGGTATGATCCAATTATACACTTGATAATCAATGGTACTTGTCCTACAAGTCTATCCAGGGAGAAATAGAGGGCCTTAAGGTTAAAGGCAACCCACTACTTGATCAAAAATGGGGTCTTATATATGAGGAATTTTGAAGGTGTCTACTTAAGGTGTGTCTCTCAAGAAGCCACCCAAATCATGAGTGCCTTTCATAAAAAGCTGGGTAGTGGACATTCATTTGGGAAGACCATGACCTATAAGATTCTTAGAGATAGCTATTATTGGCCAACCATTTTCGAAGATACACACAAACATGTGAGAGAATGCCACTCATGTCAGATCTTTAGCATTAGGGAGCCTAAGGCAATAATGCCTCTACATCCAATGATGATTGACAAACATTTTAGTCCATAGTGGTTTAACTTTATTGGCATACTCAACCCCAACTCATCTAAAGGTCACAAGTATGTCCTTACTAGCATAAATTATTATATAAGGTAGATTGAAGATGTAACCACAAAATGGTGTAGAACTAAGGAAGTGATAAAATTCTTAGAAAAAAACATCTATAATAGGTATGGGACTCTAGTATCTCTAGTATGTGACAATGGGTTTGCCTTCACATCCATAGAGATGATCGAATGGGCTTATGATAATGCCATCACTCTCAATTTTGCATCTAACCATTAACCCTAAGGGAATGGATTCACTTATTCAACAAATAAGAACCTAATGAAATAAAGAAGTTTGTCAAAGACAAGCCTAAGACTTGGCACAAGATCCTTAAATTTGCACTCTAGGATGATAGTATAAGAATCAAGCAAGCCTTAAGAGCCTTGCCATTTATGTTGGTGTATATATAAGAACCCATCTTTCCCATCACTCTCAAGTTTCCTACATACAGATTTATGCAATAATACATGGAGGAGAGCCAAGATCTAGCCAATTATAGATTGCTAGATATAATTCAGATGGAAGATGTAAGGGAGAAATGATTTTTTGATTTTAGTAGGCATCAAACCATAATAAAGAGATGGTTTGATAAAAGATCCAAAATCAAGGTGTTTAGATAAGGAGACTTGGTTCTCCTCTACAATAAATAATATGAGCCTAAGGAAAAACATGGTAAATTCACACTCTTGTGGATTGGCCCATACCAAATTATAGATACATTGGGATGCAACACCTTCAAGCTCAAAGACTTACGACGAGTAGAGTTTACATTACCCACCAATGGGAAATACCTAAAACACTATTTTTCTATTGCTCCCATGGGGGTCTTCATGGAGTGAAACTATAAGATGATTAAATTAGTGGAGGTAGGCTAGTTAGTTTATTTCCATGTTCTTTCTTTCGTGTCCCTTGTTTGTGCATAGACATGTACATATTTGCTTATTTTTCTTAGTTTTTGTCTTTTTTTTCATTGTTTGTTTCTTTCCTATTTCTTGGTTCTTTGATTCCAATAACTCCTTAGGGACAATCTTGAGCTCATAAGTTATGAAGTTTGCTTAAAAGCATGCCCCCCAATTTCGAAATGAATGTATGAACCCCATGCATAGAGTAACCATGGTTCTAAAATACAAAGCATGATGTCATATCTTAGAGAAACTGACAAAGACCAATGGAAAGGCCAACCATTTCATTAGACCCTAACCACTTTCTCAATCTCAAAATAGTATTAATAAGACTTGCACTTATGGATGAAAACTCAAATTATCAGGATATACCCAAAACTAGCACTTAATTAACATCCTTACCTAGGATAAGAGTTGCAAGCATATGTGATTATCTAAAGATCAAGTACTTGACTAAATCCTAAAACATGGCTTTCCTAGCTCCCAACCTTAATGAAAGCCTAAAGATCTTAAAAAATTCAAAAATAAGGATACAACATAAAAATAGAAGCTTTCAGATATAGGTGATTCTGGTAATATCCTCCATGGCTATGGATACCTGGTTGGAAGTGAAGCAAGGTCGTGAGTAGAGATAAAGGCATCTTTGTCGGGGTTATGGATGCCTAGCTGGAAAAGGAGCAATGCCCAAGCCTTCCCTAAGTTAAAAGTGCATTTCATAATGAACATTTTAGCATACTATAAGTTAGTGTAAGTGATTGAGGACATGAGACCTAAAAGTTATTTCTTGAACCCCATGGAAAACACTAAGTGTACTTAAAGCACACACACAATATATATGTCTTAGCATTTGACCTTAAAACCAAAAGTGAAAGGTTTATTTCAAGTATGGCCTAGTCTAGATGATGATATTGATCAAATAAAGTGGATGACATAATTCTATGTTTCCCCCATGAGTTATCATTTGTTGGGACCAACATACCCATTTTTTTGAATTGGGACCTTTGAAAAACCGTCAGAATAAAACATGGAAATTTAAGCATGTCAAGGTATTTTATAGAATTTGAAGATCATTAACATTGTTAAGAGATAGGCTTATGTGGTTTTAATCTTCTTAAATCTAAAAAAACATTGCTAATGAAGATCGTTTGGGTATTAGGTGCAAGTTCTATGGCATATATCCCCATGAATTCTATATTTCAAAACCCTGGCAAAACCTCAATTCAAATTTGAATAAAGGAAATAAATAAATTAGTGGGAATCATTTTAAAATTCATTTATAGACTTAAGTATAAAGCACATATTCTAGGTTTATTCACGTTTTTAACACAACTTGACTAAGAAACTTGATCCCCTTTATTATTTCCTCCTTTTATAAAGTTGTTAATAGCCTAACTAAATGTTTTCATGTAAAGCCCTTTTATATTCCCCAAATTAGCCTAAGAATTTATACTAAGGCCCTAATGTATTCATTAATACAATCGTGATATTAGTCTTAGCAACTTAAGCCTAAGTTTTTATTGTCTCCATAGTTGTAACATTAACTTCTTCATGCTTTGTAGGATCCTACGATTATTGCTTCATCATGGTATTTGATCCAATGATGTGAGGATAACTTGAACTTTAGCTTAAATGACATGCATATTTAGTAATCTGATGACTTATGCTTACTCACTAGGACCCGATCAAATGGAGTGAAGCATAATTGAAAATTCAAAAGGATGCAAGAAGCTTGAAAGATAGACACAAGACACCATCACATTTGAGGATTAAAAGGAAAGAGGCCTACCTGACATGATTGATAATCAAAATCAAGTCTTCAGATCATGATCATATGACTATCACTTTATCACAACATTTGATCCAATCAGGTGAATTAACATCGAGACCCTAGGAAGCCCGACATAAATGCCAAGTGCCATCTCACATTTGGCACTAAATATTTTAATGAACTTAAAATTGAAATTTATGTGACCATCATCCAAACATTTAAAAATATGAAATTGACACCCACGTGATCATTAACTTTAAGCCCAACAAAATTAGAACTTCACTAGTTTAAAATTGACGTCCATGTGACCGTCAATTAATACTCATGAGGGTGTATTTGACGTCTGTGAAACCGTCAATTTTAACACAATGAAATATCTTATTTAGCGATCAAATTACATTCCAAAATCCTATTTTAACTCAGAAGTGGCTTCTTAATCTAAATAAAATGCTCAAAAAATGTTCAATAATGGGAGCCTTTAGCCTGTAAAATATGGAAATGGTCTTATAATCTAAACACTTAGGATAGATTCATATGGAAGGATCCTCATGGATTTTTGTTTAAAATTAATGAACCTTAAACTATGAGCTTATACTAAGTCTTATGTTAAAAATGGAAACCCTTGCCATGCAAAGTGTAATCTAACCAAAAGTTTCTCATATGTAGCAGCCTAAATTATTTATACCCTCAACCCTTCATTACAAATTGGGAAACATAGGCATAGGTTCCTTAGCCTAAGGTTTATTTTGTGATTGATAAACATGAAACAAACCTTAGCTTAAGGAACTTAAGCCTAGATCATGACTTTAATAATAGATTGACTTAATTCTTGGGTATTGTTTATAGATAAATGATTCATACCCCATCATTGGATTTGATCCAATAGCGTGAGGGCACCAATGACTTTAAAAAGGCTCATAAGATCACCATGTGGTTAATATTTGGTCGATGAATGACTAACCAAAATAATTGGAGGAAAAAAATGCATGCAAAATTCCAAGTGTCACAATCACAAAGTTTCTAATAGATAAATTGAATCACATCCAAGGGCCTGAATTATAATCAATGCATCATGCTAGTCTAGGATTTTGATCTTATAGTGTGAAGTGAAGGAGGTATTTTTAAATACCAATGGCTAGCGTTCAAATGAGATTTATGAAAAATTTCATGAAAGGTCAAGAATAGTGCCACATAAGCGTCATGAAAGTAGAAAAGGACAAAATTGAAGATCTCATGGGCTTGAAAACACAAAGGTATAAAGGTAAAGATATAAATCAAATCCAAAACATGTATAAACTAAAGATTGGATGTGTTTAGCCATTAAAGCTCCAAAACCCTAAACCCTACATAAAAATAACCCAAATGGATTCAATTGGTTACAATTTGATTGAAGGATAACTTAATTGTGTTTTTGAGCACTAGAAATATTTCATAAAGGTTATCTGCAATCTGACATGATAAATTATCAAGAAATAGAGACCATGGTAGCTATTAGACAACAATTGAAGGAAGATATTGTTAGGATCTACGAGTACAATTGATTACTTTTGTATAAGCAGCTAAACACAGAATTGAACTAGAAGTAATAAGTAACTAGAAATTAGAAACAACAAAGAATAGGGGATACGAGAAATAATACAATCTATATTAAACTCTTCCAGAAGGAAATACAATGAAGAAATCTCTTTCTCCTCACACCTCTTAGATGTACAGTAATTCTCCCTCAAGAGTTCTCTATATCTCTCAATCAATTACAACCAACTCAACTACTGAGTTGTTATTCCCCTTTTTTTTCTTTACAGTACTACCCCATGGGTCTCTTAAATAGTATTGAAAGCAAACAATAATTATAAAAATAGACTCAAGACTAAAATTAGTCTTTACATGCAAACTAGTTGTTCATCTAAAAATAGCAATTCTGGAAATGCCTAGAAACGCACAAAAGTCAGTGTTGGTCTAAAGATGACCAATGCTGGCCAACCCCTGATCGATGTCAGTTGGTTTTGACTGATGTCAGAAGATGTGTGACCAATGTTGGTTACTGTGTAAGTCCAGCAACCTCCACATCAGCTCAACAGTGAAGCTTTTAGCTCCACAACTCAACAATCTCCCACTTGGAGATAAATAGCTGCACCTGTACCTGTACAAGAACATCCTCTAGCTTGTTTCTCTGGCTTGTTTCTCCCTCTTCAAGTTCAATCTTGAAGACCAACAAAGGTTGAATGAAGATTTAACTTTCCTTTATTACTAGCTTTGTTAACATATCCGCAGGGTTCTTATCCATATGGATCTTTTCCAACTTCAATTGTCCATCCTCCAATACCTATCTAATGAAGTGGTACCTAAGTTGTATATGTTTGGTTCTTGAATGAAAGGCTGAATTATTTGCCAAATGAATTACACTTTGACTATCATTGTACAATCTACAACTCTCTTGCTCCTTTCCCAACTCTTCCATGAACCGAGTCATCCAAATCATTTTCTTGCTAGCCTCTGTGATTGCAATGTATTTTGCCTCTGTAGTAGACAAGGCAACAACCTTCTGCAACTTTGAAATCTAGCTAACCACCATTCCACCAACAGTGAACACATATCCTGTGGTGCTTCTCCTGCCATCCAAGGCACTTGCCATATTTGAATCTACATACCCATGTAGAGAAGTGTTTGACCCTCCATAGCATAAATGCCTACTGCTGGTCCCTCTTAGATATCTCAGAATCCATTGAACTACTTTCTAGTGTTCCTTTCTTAGATTGGTCATAAACTTACTGACAACTCCCACTACTTGGGCAATATCAGGTCTAGTACATACCATTACATACATCAAGCTCCCAACTACTGAAGCATATAGAACTCTACTCATGTACTCAACCTCATCATGTGATTTAAGACACTGTTCTTTGCTCAACTTGAAGTGTCCAGTTATAGGTGAGCTTACCAATTTTGCATCTTTCATATTAAACCTCTCCAACACCTTATTCACATAATCCTCTTGAGACAAAATCAAATGGTGATTTTTCCTGTCTCTCTTAATACTCATGCCAAGGATTTTCTTCGCTGCTCCTAAATCCTTAATGGAAAATGTGTGAGCTATTTTACCTTAAGCTCAGTAATTTCTTACATGTGTGAACCTGCAACAAGCATATCATCTACATATAGTAACAAGATAATATAACTACCATTATCCAATCTGTTAAAATAAACACAATGTTTAGATTGACATTTACTAAAGCCATGCTCTGTCATAAACCTGTCAAACCTCAAATACCATTGTCTTGGAGCTTGCTTAAGGCCATATAAGCTTTTCTTCAACCTGCACACAAGTTTCTCCTTACCTTTGACCTCAAAACCTTCTGGCTGATCCATATATATCTCTTCATCCAAATCTCTATGAAGAAATGTTTTCTTAACATCAAGTTGCTCAAGATTCAAATCCTCAATAGCAACTAAAGACAATACAGTCCGAATAGAAGCCATCTTTACTACAGGAGAAAAAATTTCACCAAAGTCAATACTTAGTTTCTGTGCAAATCCCTTTACTACCAACCTGGCCTTATGTCTCATTTTTCCATTCTCTCCTTCCTTTAACCTATATACCCATTTGTTTTTCAGTGCTTTCTTTTTGGCTGACAACTCAACAAAATCTCACATGTGGTTCTCTTTCAAGGAATCAATTTACTCATTCATGCCATGCTCCCACTGTTTCCTAGATTCTAACTGCATTGTCTCATCAAAACTTTCTGGTTCTCTACCATCACTGAGAAACAAGTAGTATAAAGAAGGGGAATAATGAATTGGAGGTTTACTTACCCTTTCAAACCTCTTTATGGGCATTTGAGACTCACCCAAATTTTATTTTGACAGTGACCGATCCCGATCATCTCTGATCAATGTCGGTCTGCACCTGACCGATGTTGGTTCTTCTTGATCGACGTTAATTTTGACTTGACTGATGTCAGTTTCCACCTGACCGATGTCGGTCTCTGTGTTTTCTTGTGAGTGATGATTTTTACCCGCGAGCTCATTTTAGATCATAACCTCTTCCAAATCAAGATTGCCCTGCTCAGAATTATTCAAACTCTTGAGTTGATCATTGTACATCACCTTCTCATTGAAAACTACATCACAACTTCTAATAATTTTGTTATTTTCTAAATTCCAAAACCAAAATCTGAAATCTCCAAAACCATAACCAATGAAAGTGCATCGCATAGATTTAACATCTAGCTTCTTTCTATTTTTTATCAATGTGCACAAAATCTTCAGAACCAAAAACTCTGAGAAATGAAAGATCTACCTTTTTACCTGTCCTAGCCTCTTCTAGAATTCCACCATCTAGTGTAGTAGAAGGTCCTCTGTTAATTAGGTAAACCGCAGTATCTACAGCTTCTACTCAAAGCTGTAAGTGCAAATCAGCATGTAACCTCATACTTCATGCACGCTCCATTATTGTTTTATTCATCCTTTCAGCAACTCCATTTTATTGAGGTGTCCTTAGAACCATCCTTTCCCTGCGTATTCCACTCATAGAATAGTAAATGTTGAATTTATTGCTGTAGTACTCACCACCATTGTCAGATCTAAGGCACTTCAATCTCAAACCTGTTTCATTCTCAACCAAAGCTTTCCATTTCTTAAATGTGTTAAAAAAATCAGATTTCCTCTTTATGCAATAAACCCATACCTTTCTTGTAGCATCATCAATGAAAGAAACATAATACTGTGATCCTCCAATAGAAGCTACCTGAGCTGGTCCCCACACGTTTGTGTGAACAAGCTCCAACTTGTGCTTCTTCTTTGTTGACCCAATTTTGAGAAACCTCACTTTCTTTTGTTTCCCAAAAATACAATGCTCACAGAAATCTAGATCTATGCTTTTCAAATCTGAAAGCTTACCTTTTGACTTAAGAACATTCATTCCCTTCTCACTCATGTGACCAAGCCTACAGTGCCATAACTTTGCATCTACATCTAAAGTAGATAAAACAAAAGGAGAATAATCAGTAATACAAGTAGATAAATAAAGTGTACCTACTCTCTTACCTTTTGCTAATACAAGTGCACCCTTGGAAACTTTCCAAGATTCAGCTGTGAGAGTTACTGTGCAACCCTCATCACCCAACTTTTCTATAGAAATTAGATTCCTCTTCAGGATGGGTACATGCATGACATCCTTCAACACCCATGTGTTTCCATTCTACAATTTTAGCGGCACTTTTCTTTTGCCAACAATTTGACAAGGCTCATCATCCCCTAAATAAACTTTTTCAAAATCTCCATGGACATAATCATTGAAAATTTCTCTATGTGGGGTTGCATGGAAAGATGCACCAGAATCTAAAACCTAAGATTCTACTTTATTATCCAAATAAAATATAAGAGCATCCTATGCAACAATACCTGCAACATTTGCTTCTTTATTACCTTCATGCTGATTTTTTGTGTTATCCTTCAACCAACAATCTTTCTTTGCATGCCCTTTCTTTCCACAATTCCAGTAGGTTATTCTTCCATTTCTGGATTTGGATCTACTTCCTATCTTTGACCTTGATTTCCCTTGCTTGCCCTTCTCTCTTTTCTTTCCCCTGCTTTCAACACTTAAAGCATTACCTAATGTTTCCCCTATGCTTTTCATGTGAATTTCTTCATTCAAGATTACACTAACAACATCATCAACTTTCAAGATATTTGAAGTAGATGCAATATTACTAACTGCCATTACCAAACTATGCCAACTTTCAGGTAAAGAGCATAAGATTAAGAGAGCCTTAATTTCATCAACAAAAACTATTTTGACTGAATTTAACTGATTTACAATTGTATGGAAATCATTAAGATGACTAGATACCGATCCACCTTCCTGCAATTGCAAATTAAATAATTGCTTCATAAGATATACCTTATTCAAAGCTGAGGGTTTTTCATATAAATTTTTCAAAGTATCCATTAACTCTACCATTGTCTTTTCCTGTGATAAGTTGGAAATCACAGAAGATTCCAAGCTCAACCTTATAGATCCAAGAGCCTTTCTATCAAGAACATTTCATTCTTCATCTTTCATATATGTGGGCTTACTTGAAACCCCACCCAACGGTAAGTATAGATCTTTCTGATACAGATAATCTTCAATCTGCATCCTCCATAATTGATAATTCTTTCCATTGAATTTCTCGATTCTTAGTTTACTTTCTTCTGCCATTGCTTTGCTCCCACTCAATCAGAAACCCCTGTGAGTGAATTCTGTAATCAAAAAAACACTAACATGCTCTATTACCAGTTGTTAGTGTATACACATAGCTCTGATAGCAATTGTTAGGATCTATGAGTATAATTGATTACTTTTGTATAAGCAACTAAACACGGAATTGAACCAGAAGTAATAAGTAACTAGAAATTAGAAACAACAAAGAATAAGAGATACGAGAAATAATACAATCTATATTAAACTCTTCCAAAAGGAAATACAATGAATAAATCTCTTTCTCCTCACACCTCTCAGATGTACAGTAATTCTCCCTCAAGAGTTCTCTCTCTCTCAATCAATTACAACCAACTCAACTACTAAGTTGTTATTCCACTTTTTTTCTTTACAATACTACCCCATGGGTGTCTTAAATAGTATTGAAAGCAAACAATAATTAGAAAAACATACTCAAGACTAAAATTAGTTTTTACATGCAAACTAGCTGTTCATCTAAAAATAGCAATTCCAGAAATGCCTGGAAATGCACAGAAGTCGGTGTCAGTCTGAAGATGATCGATGCCGGCTAACCCCTAACCGATGTCGGCAGATGTGTGACCAATGCCAGTTACTGTGTAAGTCTAGCAACCTCCACATCAACTCAACAGTGAAGCTTTTAGCTCCACAACTCAACAAATACCGAGATCTATTTAATAATAGACAGTAAAGCCTGGATATTCAAGGATACAAAATTTGACCTCACAACATTGTACATCTAGGGGATTAGGAATTGATCTAAGCTCTTCTTCATGATAGAAGAGTTTAAACCCATTTCACATGAATAATAGAGGAATTCCATCATGAGCAGGAGATACTATAACCTAGTTTCTATCTAAATGATGGGCCTTCATCATGCCATGATAAAACTAGTGGTATTGCATTATATTAATATCCTTGCACCCATATTTGTTGATTACAAAATAGATACTGAATGGATCATTAGGGAAGGTAACTCAAAGGGGGTAGATTAAATTTCCCCTATTACTTTTGAGAAGTACTAAAAAATCACCCTTCCACATGTGGAGCTTTCCAAGGTTGAGTGGACTAATAACCATGACCTGGACTCTGTCCCCAGACCTTGGCTACACCAAGGACCTCACATCTTTAGAAGCCTTGATGTAAAAATACCTATCATGCAATTCAAAGATGGAATTATGGTAATAATGACCCTATTGAACAAAGCCTTTCGTTCCCCTTTAACTACTTATGTGAATAAGATCTGGGTCCCATATGTACACTTCATGGTAGAGGAAAAACTTACCCCTCTAATTGGAGACTTAATCAGTATTTTCCTAACCAGACAATTCAATGCCATCAAGAGAAATACCCCAAATCAATTATTTATGATGTCATACCTACTTGATGCCTTTATGGCCTTAATCACCTTTCTTGGGATAAGGAATTGGTCTATAGAGGGTAAGACAACCACCTCATATTACTATTTCAAGCGACACATCTTCAATTACAGGAATCACATGTAGTTTATTAATGATTCTGTTTACCCTACTATAGTGGAGGCCATCATAGGTATTTCCATGCTTAGGCTCCACCCCCTCATCAACATAAATTTTGAAATGATAGGGGGCATATGGTATTATCCTGATTACATAGTCATCATGATAGAAGGAATCATGACTCAACCTTACAAAATGCATGTATATATACCAAATAAGCTTGCAAAATATGCAATTGATTACTAGCTCATCCATGGAATTGATATGACTTGCAAAGAGAAAAGGAAGGGCATTCTCCACCCCTTCCCCTTGAATATTGGGAAAATCATAATAAAGGACTAGAAATAGGTAAATGTTATGTCCACACAAAGGGATTCATTTAGCTTCCAACTAGATGAACTCCAAATGTGGGATCTAAAGAATGTATTTGGTGACCATTTAAGGGACAAGAAGATCTTAAAGCCAAAATATACACATCAACTCGGTGTCTATGACACCATATATATAAGGGATAAAAACTATGAAGACGTATTAACTAGGATCCAAGCCCATAACATTAAGCTCAAACACAGATTGGTCAGGGAAAACAAGCCATCTAGGGGGAAATGTCAAATTCACCCTTTGTAATACCATCTATTATAGCCCATGATCCATCTCAAATAGATCAGCCATATCCCCAATAGCATTATGATCATGTTAAGGGTGAATAGGGCAGAGGGAAGGAGAAAGTTAGAGAGGTCAAGCTAGAAGAGAGCCTTGAGGAAGGGCATCCATCTTTAGAACTACCCCAAAGGAAACCTTCCCCAATTCAAAACATAGACATCATATCCTTAGAAATGGAATAGACACTTGAGGGTGCTCTCAAGTAAATTGTAGAGGCCTATGAATTTGATACAAAAGAAGAACCCAAGGAAGACATAGGGAAAGCATTAGTCCCAATAGCATCCCATGAGAAGAGAAAGGTAGAACTTGCACTAGTTCGTATGGGACCAAAGAAGAGATCAAGATTTAGTTTCACTCATCCCACTAATGAAGTAAATATACTCAATGATGAGTTCCCAATCCATGGACCAGTCATTCCTGACTGGCTCATCTATGTGAAATTACAAATGATCCCCTCTCTATCTCATTCTTGGGCCATGACAAGGGTCACTAATGTGGGAATACAAGATTATGAAGAAAGAATAATTGTGGTCATTGAAGGGATAAAAGGAAAGAAGATAGATACTCTAGTAGCATCTACTATCACAAGTGTAGAGGTCCTAGAACCTCCCCAATTCAAGGAACCAGTCACTACTATCCATTTCAACCCTGAGATAGCTATGGTTGGGATTGAATAATTCACCTTTTAGAAAGAGGAACCATTTTTGGGACTAACCCTAGTGGGTGTCTAACAACTTGGAGAGGCTACAATTCATAAAGAAGATGTGCAAAGTATAATTGAAGCCCACTCAACACAAGCTAAATTTGGAGTCCAAGGTATGAAGTAAAGGATCCAGAACATGGAAAGAGAGAAAGAAAATTTGGAAAAATAATAAATTATATTAGTGATAGATATAATAATCAACCTACTTGATAAGTCATTTCATGACATGTTTGAGGCACTTAAGTCGATGAAATTAAGGGAAAGTGCATTATAAGGGTAAGGTGAACTAGCCAAGAGTTTAGTCACCTAGTGCCAGGCCTTTGAGGATAAAATAGCTCAACTCCTCAATATTCAAGTAAATAATCATATCTAAAACTTTAAGACCATCAATTTGGGGCATTTGAGCACAATTTTGGGAATTGTGGTTGAAAATATTTAGAGTTTGAGTGCATGGCACAATAATATGGAAAGGGTCCTAAAATAAGATAAAGAACTAATTGAAATAATTGAATAGATTTTTGGGACCATGTTAAAATATCCTAAACAACCTAATTCTCTTGGGATCATTAGTGATGAGGAATTAAAGCATAAGGCTACTTTGGTAACCTAAGAAATCAGAGGAAAAGGTCAAAGCAAATTTGGCGGCGGGGTGGGGGGGAATAGCAAGATTTTGGGCATGATACTCAATGTAGGGGAAATAGTAAATGAACTCAAGAGTATCAAAGAGGCCATGGATATAAATGATAAAGAATTTGATGACGTAGTGGATCAAGAAGAATCACATATCATGAATCCTGCTATGGACCTGGACTTAATTGATGAACAGCATGGGAGAGCCATGAGCATTCTTCAATATTGATAGCCAAGGGCCCCACCATTAAATTGATAATATTCTATTTTGTAAAAAAATTGTAACATTTTGAATTATGATATCCCATTGTAAAGGCATATGATAGTTTTTTAGCATATTTACCTCTAGGCTAGTAAAATTTGGTAAAGCACTTGTATTTTAGAACTTGTAAGGACAATTGTCCCTATCTTTATACACTTGTATTTTGTAGCCGACTGGTATACTACCTAGTCTTCTTATAAAGGCATGTTTGACCATTGTAAAGAAGGAGAGTCTTTTGATAAATTTTGTGTACTTGAAGAAATTATTAAGATCAAGGAATTCTTCAAGGATTGTCCATTTTTGATGTGTTAATTGCTAATATATCTTTTCTCTCAATTGTCAGTAGAGGTCTTGAATTTGAATAATGTTTTTGAATTCTGAATAGCATTTTTTAATCACAGGGTTTCTCATTTGTGCCTATGCTATATTAGTGGAAAGATCTTAGGTTCTACTTCATTTCATTTTTCTCTATATTCAGATGTGTAATTGATATTTGATTATAGTGGTAAATCCCTAAAGTAGATCTAGTTATTACTTGTGATTCTTAAATGTTTTATCTTGAAGTTTGTGTAATGTATAGTGAGATTTGAGCTTAGGCTATATTGGATTATATATTTGATTTGTATTCAGTTTCCATTAATACTTTCTCATAATGTTCAAGACTAAAATTTGCAATCACTCATTTCTTTTTTGCCCTACCTTTCTCTTTGCTCCTTTTTACACCAAGACCACTTTAATTTTATCCACATTATAAATATCCACTTAGATTAGTTTGTATCTTAAACTAGGAATGTAATTCACTAAGTATTAACAAATATTCACAAAGAATGGGCCAAGGTGGCTCCCAACCACCAAATTATATAAATATGGTGGATCAGTTATCTTACTCTATTGTTATTTCACCAAAATCAACTAGATTACCAAAACCTGAAACTCATGATCTAAATTTCTTAAATTCTAAAATGAGAAGTCTTATTTAAACACTAAGGGCACCTGTGGTACATTTAGAAGCATCAACATAGACTCTACCAAAATTTATACTGTGACACCTTTCTGAGGCAATAAAGACTAAATTCCATCCATTTTTCTAACTTGGATTGAAGTGTGTTCCATGAATTAATGTATTGTGGTTATGTGAATGTATGTTCCTTTCTTATGTCTAATTTTTTATCACCTTCAGGAAGTGCTTTATAGTTATTATAGGTCATTATAAGTGGAATTTATAGTTTATTATATAGCTTAAAAGTGGATATTTACCCTCTCTTGCTAATTTGATAATTGATTAAAGCCTTATTATGAAATATTTATGTGAGATTGATATTATTTTGTCTTGAAAGTCCCTCATAGTGTGTATTTTGTGAGTTTGAGTGATCAAATCATTGTTACATCACCTCTTTTACATTATTTATAGGTCATTGTCAAAATCTCTTTCCCTTTTCCAAGTAAGTGCTAGTTTAGCTTTAGTGTAGGTGATAGATCCAGAAGGAAGTTGAATTTCTCTAGAGGTATGATCCATTATTAGGATACCCACATCCTAGGACCATTTCTATGTTGAACTAGATTTATGTAAGAAGATATGAACAATCTCCTCCTCTACTAGGGTACCAATCTAGAACACTAATAATTTTAGAATGCCCGATGGGACCAGTTTCTTTAGCATATTTAAAGTTTGAAGATTGAGAAAAAGAAATTTCAAAAGAAGGAGATATCTACCATCATCAAAAGTTGAATTTCCTTCAAGTTACAGAGCTCATATTATCTTCCAGATAGTGCTTTCATGCTAGATGTTACAACTAGATAATCAAGTAATGGTACTCTTTTTGAACACATTGAATTACCTTCTACTTCTTCTAAAAAATCAAAATCTAGTAGGACAAATTCTTATCCTTAAAATAAGCATTCATTTTCTAGTTATCCCAATGTTTTAGTTCAACCTATTATCCCCATTAGTTAAATCCCTTTTTCCCAAATGGTTATCAGGAATCAAGTGTCTATCCCTTTTAATAGGGGCAGTCCCTTGAATTTAGCCCAATATGATAACATTCCTATGTCTTCCCTCAAAATTATTATTTTATTCTCAAGATAATGGGATAAAACTACTATTATTGAGCATATTCAAGATGTTTCCAACCTTTGTTTAGTTCATAATGTTACTCAAGATAATGTGGCTATAAGATTGTTTGTTACTTCCTTTAAGGGAAAAACATTGCAATGGTATAGGAATCTTCCTTTGACCTCCATTACTACATGGGATGAGTTAGGTGAAGCCTTAGTTAAATAAGTTGAATACAAGTCTGATAATCTATCTTTGGTTGAACAATTGACTACCATGCAAAGGTACCCCCATGAATTTATGTCTGATTTTAACCTTAGATTCCAAAAGACATGGACCAATATCTCTACATTGGTTAGAACATCTCCAAAGTATGAATTTTTGTACTATATAAAGGCCCTCAATTTTGACATAAATGTCATGATATAATCCATGGGTGGTAATACCTTGCCAAATGCCTATGAACTTACAATAAGATCATAAAAGAACTTGATACAAGTTATTAATCTTGATCTAAGGCCTATAATACCTATTTTCCAATAATTAAAACCTGTTCTTCATCCTCAATTTCCTTGGATTCCATTTATATCTCATGTTCCATCTCCCAAAGCTCAAGTTGCATCCCCTTATAATCAAGCCAATGAGATCAGAGATTTGAAGAGTATGTTACAATCCTTTGGAAATGAGATCGCCCAACTCAAGAGACAATAGTACCAAGGCAGAACTTATCAACAACAAAACCAAAACACTTATCAATCCTTCAATAATCAAAGACCTCCTTATCAAGGTTTCAAGGATAATAGGCAACCCTACTAAAATCAAGGAACCGTAACCCAAACTAAGCCATATGCAGCCCTTGGTTATAATGTACCTTCCAATTTAAAAATTCATTGTTCCTCAAAACAACTTAATATAAGATTCAGGATGGAAACCCTCTAATCCAAGTGACACTCAAAATCAAGCTTTAATATCACAAGATATTATTATGCCATAAATGACACAAGAATAATTCTCTCTTCAAGGTGGTCAACATCAAGACATGAATGTGGCATTCCAAGGAGAGGCTCATCAGAGGTCAAGATAACCTGATGCTATCAATGTTTATTGGAAATTAGATGATCTTATTTCATTCAACTAAGTTGTTGAAACTAGAAATATAAATGGTCACATTGTAACTTTGACTAAAGATTAAATAAAAGCAATTAAGGAAGCTTAAGATATCATGCTTAAGTAAATTATAGATAAGCTTGATCTTGTGTATGATGTAAATATCAAAGAAGTATTATAATTATATGGGTCACCAATAAAGATAGTAGGCATAATCAAGGATCTAAAATTAACATTACATGCTTGTCCCAATGTCAATATTCAGTAAGATACAGTGGTAGTTGACTCGCCTCCCTATTTTACCATGTGTCTTTGAAGAAACTTTACTTCAAAGATTGGAGGATACTTTTATTGGACATATTTATTGTTCATGACCAAGTATGGTTCTAAAGTGATAATACATTCTAAACCTATTTCAATATTTAATTTGGATCTATATATGCCAAGTATGTTGAACACTAATTATGCTATCTCAGATAGGGTATTAGAACCTGATGAGGTGGAAACTAAATCACCTCTAGATGGAGTTATAGATCTATTCTTTGATGAATGGGCTTCTAATTTGTATGAACATTATCCCTATAAGTTGAATAAATAATAACTTGGTGTATATTGTCTTCATGAAAATGATGCACCAATTCTAGCATTAATGAAGGATGATCAACCTACTAATAGTCTATGGCAAATATATTTTGATGGAACTAGGAAAAAACATGGCACTGAAGCTAGAATGATGTTGATTTCTCCAACCAATCAAAGGTATTTATCTTTTCTCAATTTTTAATTTGGTTGTTCCAATAATGTTACTAAATATGAAACACTAGTGCATGGTTTATAATGGAGATAATGATCGGTACCTTACAAGTTTTTGGTGATAGTGAACTAGAATTTCACTTAGTAAAAGGACTTAATGTACACAATAATCCATTTCTTAAGTCCTATAAGCATATAGAATGGGATTTACTTGAAGACATTCAATCTTTCAATATTTAGGCCATATCAAGAAAAAAGAACAAGCATGCAGATAGATTGGTTGCCATTGGGTTACAGTTCAGTATCCCATATGACATACAAAATGAAAGTATTTGAAGATGACAGTTAGATTATCATATTCTTAAAAGAGGAAGCTGATTTCTCCTCAAAGAACTAGGATAAACAGTTGTAATAGTATGGTGACCAGATTATGCAATCAAATACAAATAAGTTACCTAAAGGGTTGGTCACGCTTGAAAAGATTTTCAACAAAGATGATGAAATGAAAAAAGAAAAGTTTGTTTTGTCAACCAAGGAAGAACACTATACAAATGTGGAGATTTCCATTGGTAAAATCTTAAAGTTGGGTGAATTTTGTACAACTTTAGAGAAAGAGACTTTTATTGAGTTATGTTCAGGTTTTGTAGATGTCTTTACATGGTAGTATAGTGACCTTAAAGGATTTTATCCCAGTTTAACTCAATATACCATTGAATTAGAGGATGAGACTGGGCCCGTCACATAAAGATAAAGGCCATTTAACCCAAAGATCAAACCTTTGATGAGAGTTGAGCTGCATAAGATCATTGAGGCAACTATAATATTTCTATTTAAACACTCAACTTGAGTGGCAAACCATGTCTGAGTATGGAAAAAGTGTGGTGAAATAAGACTATGTGTTGATTTTTGTGACTTGAACAAGGCCTCTCTTAAATAACACTATCCATTACCATCAATGGATAAAATTTTATAGATAGCTTCAAGTTTAGAAAGGTTCTCCTTATTAGATGGCTAAGTGGCTATAACCAAATCTTGGTTAAAGAAGAAAACTAGTTCAAAATAGTCTTCACCACTAAGTGGGGGACATTTGCATACATAAATATGCCTTTTGACTTATCCAATGCTAGAGAAACTTTCCAAAAGGTTGTGTACATGGAATTTTAGGGTTTTCTTAAGAAGTTTATTATTTTTTATTTGGATGACATAACAATGATCTCTAACAGTCTATATGAGCATATGATTCACCTCAGACAAGTGTTTAAAAGATGATAGAAATTTGGACTATCTTTGAACCCAAAAAAGTGTGTTTTCTCTATGCATGAAGGTAGGCTTCTTAGACATGTAATTTAAAAACATGGTACAAGCATAAACTCTGATAGAATATACTCAATTCTTTCACTTTCTTTGCCTAAGCATTATAAATCCTTACAAAGACTTTTAGGCAAGATCAATTTCATAAGAAGATACATTTTAAATTTTGATATTTTATTTAGGTCACTCATAGAAATTCTAAATAAGGGTCAAATTTTTAGTTATTCCAAATAAGGAGTAACAAGATTTGAATAAATCAAGGAAGCTATAGCCAGTGCACCTACACTCCTAAACTCAAACTTTACAAAGGATTTATTCTTATAAACCTATGCTAACATTGACATAATTTCAAATATTCTCATGTATAAAAATAATGAGACTTTATAATATCCAATATCCTTATTTAGTTATGTCTTAGAATAATATTAAACAAGGTATTATTTTGATGAGAAATATGTACTTTCAGTCATAAGGTCTATTAAAAAATTTAGGTACTTGTTGTCCAATAATAAGATACACTTGTTGGTTGCATATCCAAGTGTCAAAGAGTTCCTCTTGAATAAACATATAAATGACAAGAGATCCGGTTGGATAATCAAATTCATGGAATATGATGTTGATATCAAGGTCACAAATTTGGTTAGAGGTAAAGGACTTTCTGAATATCTAGCCCAAGAATTGCAAGAGATTAATGGGGTGGTTATTATGTCAAATGATGAAGAAGTTGAAAATGAACACACCTCATCTTCCATCTAGTTCCAATATATGGTAAGGTATCTACAAGGTGGTGTTTATCCTCCTCATATGACCCCTTCAAAGAGGAGATATTTCATATTATAGTCAATTCCTCTTCTTGTTGATAATGTGTTGTTCAAAAAGGGTATCAATGGCATATTGCTTAAATGCATAGAATCAGGTCAAACACAGAGATTGCTTGAGCAATTCTATGATGGACATGGCGGAGACCATTATTCAACAAGGATCACAACCCATAAAATCATGAGAGGTGGGTATTACTATCCAAATTTATTTAGTGATTGTCATGCATGGATTAATAAATGTAGACAATTTGCCATGCTTGTTGGAAAGGTGAAGCTTGAAGCCTTACCTTTCCAACAAATTTTAGTATATTGTTTTCGTTAATACCCCTTCATGTTTAGGACATAAATGGATCCTAACTACCACAAATTATTTTACTAGACGGAAAAAAGTAGTAGCATTAAAAGAAGCCAATGAAACCAATATTATAGACTTCTATGAAGGTTTGCTAACCAAGTTTGCGGTCCTTTCAAATATAATTTATGATAATACTATGGATGTTGTGGGGTCTAAGATCAGCCAATGGGTAGTTCAACATAGTGTTTTCCTTATTACTTCATAAAACTATTATCTACAAAGAAATGGACTTGTTGAGTCCACTAACAAGAATTTGTTGAAGATCATTAAGAGGAAAATTGAAGACAATCAGAGATTATGGAATCTCAAATTGAAGTTACCTCTGTGGGCTGATAGGATCACCTACAAAAAGTACATATCCGATTCTCTATATAAGCTAGTATATGGTAAAGAATAAAGAATGCCTATTTCTCTTAAATCTCTTGCTTTTCAACTAATGCATCAACTTGAGATTTTGGAGAATGAGCCAATGGAAATCATATATGCAGAGCTCATGGAGATATAAGAGACAAGGTACCAATCCATGTTGGCCATGGAGAACCATCAAACAATGGTAAAGAGAACATTTGACAAAGGAGTTTTTTCAAGAAGTTTCCAAGAAAGAGATTTGGTCCTCAAGTGAGATGAGGACAAAACTAAACTAGGAAGGCACACAAAATTTGATACTTTTTGGAGTGGCCCATACACAGTATCTAGCTGCAAGTCCCACAATGCTTTCCAACTCACAAGGATTAATGGTGAAGAGCTTCTTATCCCAGTCAATAGGATACATCTAAAGCATTGTTATTAAGAAATAGAAGTCCCCTATACATAATTAGTTGTTTTCATTTTCCCAAAGTGTTTTTCTAACACATAAGTTTATTTTTATCTTGTCCCAAATAAGTGTTTTATTTCATAGTTTTTAATAGGTTAGTTGCTTTTGCTTTATTAGTTTATTTTTCCCTTTCAAGTTGTTTCTTTCCATATTTGTTGGAATTCTTAATTTTAATAGTCAAGAGGGTATCTTGAAGTCATGTAAATGGTCCATGTATCATGTAAATCATCTAAGAGTCATAGAGATGATCTGAGTTCAAGCATAATAGGTATACTGCCTAGCCAAATTACCAAAGATGTTAGCCAAATTTTGGATCACATAAGGAAATTTTATCTAGAGGTAGTTTGAATAGTTGAGTTGAGTTCCTGTTGAAATAATGGTTCAATTTGGGCAGAGTTCTGGATGGAATGAGTGGACCAAAAAGATCATGTATCTTGAAAAACCTTTAAAACACTTTAAGTTCACTTAAAGTGTAATTTTTCATTTTCTACGAATAGGTCTAGAGTTGCAAAGACCCCCTGGGGTGTGAAAAGTACTTGGAATATATATGAAAGTGCATGAAATTCAGCTGGTTTTTCTTTGTGTTCATCCTGACATTTTGGATCTAGTGGCAGAAAGTCCAAGTAGGCTTTTTATTGATTCTATATCTCACACATATGGATGAGTCAAGAAGAATTGGTCATATGGGTTTATTCAGTTTAGTCCCAATAATATATGTGATAATTTGTAAGCCATACACCAAAGCACATCAAAATATATTGAGGTCCAAAGTTGCTCTCTCATACAAAATATGCCAAATTTCTATACATAGCCATTTTTTAAGGATCTCAAATAAAGCTAAGTGGACAGTTTAATGAGGCCATGTCTTACACATGTGATAGTTTTTGTAGAAATTGATCACATTGGTTTGTTCAATTTCATGCCTAGTTGTTATGTGCTAAATTCTAGGTCCTCCACCAAAGTGTAAAAGAAGATATACATGTGCAAAGTTGGGATCTTAGTTAGATTTCACTAAGTTTTAAATACTTAGCCAAATGAACTAGACCGTCCTCAGGATTTTATGAGAAAATAAATGGAACAGTCAAATTTAACTTTAAAACACTACAAAATTCTATTTTTGCTTAAATTTTATGGTCTGTAGGATGTCAAATACATTCTATAGGACATCAAATATAGTTTGTGTGGTGTCAAATTTAAGATTCATAAAATAACTATTTGAATTCAAAAGGGTCCTTAAATGGTTTCAAGTTTATCATAATCTAATGGTCCTTGGGAGCTCTCATATTGAAACATTTGATCTAACAGTTCATACTAGAGACAAATTGGCCAAAAGGTCCTTGGGTTAATGCCCTTAAAGAACTACAAGTTGGACTAGATCTGATGGTGCAAATTAATTGAGTAGAGATCCAATGGTGCATGTTCACTGACAGGAAGGTGGGACTAAGCTAAATTAAGGGCCCACATTACCTTGTATAATTTGATCTAATGATCCACACTCAAGTCAACATGTTAAAGGGATCTGTTGGTAGGATATTAATGGACTCTCGAGCATTCATATATCCAGATCTAATGACATGAATGAAATAAATAATTTAAAAGGATCTATGAGACCAATGAAAATCAAGATAGTTGAGAATAATATAAATAGTCCAAGTGATGGTGAGATTATACTTTGTATAGACTTCAAAAATTTGAACAAAGCATCAGATAAGGACAATTACCCCCTTCTTGTCTAGATCAAGTTATTCACGTTATTTCAAGATCAAATATGATGTCCTTTCTTGATGGATTTTTAGGTTACAACCAAGTATTCATTGATAGGGAGGACATGATGAAGAAAAATTTCACCACAAAGTGGGTGACCTTCGTTTACAAATTCAAAGTAGGATCCACCTTCCAAAGAGCTATGGATCATTCCTTCCAAGCCCTAATAGGTAAATGTATCATTATTTATAAGGATGATCTAACCATTTTTTATAAAACTAGGGAAGATCACTTCATACATTTATAGCAAGTTTTTGAAAGATGTAGAAGGCATGGCATTTCCTTGAACCCTAAGAAAAGTATTTTTTGTGTAACTAAAGGAAAGTTATTGGGTCATGATATAACCAAAGATGGGATATCTAGAGATCTTGAGAGGGTGAAGGCAATATCTAGAACAGATCCTCCAAATAGTAAAAATATTTAATGTCATTCTTTGGTAAAATTAATTTTGTAAGAAAGTTTATTTCTAGTTTGGTAGAAATAACCAAACCATTGAATGACATGTTGAAGAAGGATACCAAAAGTCACATGGAATGAAGATTCTAGAAAGGCATTTAATGATATCAAAAAGGCCTTTAGTCAAGCTCCATTCCTTATAAGTATAGATTTTTCAAGGGACTTCTACCTCTATTCCTTTGTATCTAATCACACTAGGGCTACAGTGTTAACTCAAAAAATTAAAGGGTGTAACCACCTAATAACTTTCATGAGTAGTAATTTAAATAATGTTGAGTTAAATTAATCATTGATTGACAAAAAATAATATGCATTAGTCAAGGTAGTTAATAAATTTAGGCATTACATTCTTATAAATGAGGTGCATGCCATCTTACCTAACCCTACGACCAAACTTATATTAAGGCAGACTGAATTGGAGGAACATAGAGGTAAGTGGATGTTAATCCTGAAGAAATATGATCTAGAAATTAAAACATAAAAATTAGTAAGGTAACAAGGTTTGATTCAAATGATTGTTAATACTAAACCTAGGTTAAATATTATTCAGGTGGATTAACAAAACATTCAAGCTAGTGAGTGGTATGATTCAATCATACACTAGATAATCTATGGTACTTGTCTTGGTCTATCTAGGGAGTAAAAGAGGGCCCTAAGGTTAAATGAATCCCACTACTTGATCAAGAATGGGGTATTATATATGAGGAATTTTGAAGGTGTCTACCTAAGGTGTGTCTCTTAAGAATAAGCCACCCAAATCATGAGTACCTTTCATAAAAAGTTGGGTAGTGGACATTCATCTGGGAAGACCATGATCCATAAGATTCTTAGAGATGGTTATTATTGGCAAACCATTTTTAAAGATGACCATAAACATGTGAGATAATGCCACTCATGTCAGATCTTTAGCACTAGGGAGCCAAAGACAATAATGCCTCTAAAACCAGTCATGATTGACAAACATTTTGATCAATAGGGGTTGGAATTTATTGACATAATCAACCCCAACTAATTTGAAGGTCACAAGTATGTCCTTACTACCATAAATTATTATATAAGGTGCACTGAAGTTGTAGCCACCAAACAATGTAGAACTGAAGAAGTGATAAAATTCTTAGAAAAAACATTTATACTAGGTTTAGGACTCTAGTATCTCTAGTATGTGACAATGGGTTTAACTTAACATCCATAGAGATGATCAAATGGGCTTTTGATAATGCCATCACTCTCAAGTTTGCATCTAACCATTAACCCCAAGGGAATGGATTTTCTGAGTTAATAAATAAGAACCTAATGAAAGCAATCAAGAAGTTTGTCAAAAATAAGCCTAAGACTTGGCACATGATCCTTAAATTTGCACTTCTAGATGATAGGATAAGAATCAAGCAAGCCTTAAGAGCCTAACCATTTATGTTGGTGTATGTACAAGAACCCATATTTCCCATCACACTCAAGTTGGCTACATACATATTTATGTAATAATACATGGAGGATAGCCAAGATCTAGCTAGTTCTAGATTGTTAGATATAATTTAGATGGAAGATGTAAGGGATAAATGTTTTTTTTTAAATTTTAGCAGGCATCAAACCAAAATCAAGAGATGGTTTGATAAAAGGTCCAAAATAAAGGTGTTTAGATAAGGATATTTGGTTCTCCTCTATGATAAAACATATGAGCCAAAGGGCAAACATGGTAAATTCAAATCCTTGTGGATTGGCCCATACTAGATTATAGAAACATTGGGAAGCAACACCTTCAAGCTCAAAGACTTACGAAGAGTAGAGTTTACATTGCCTACCAATTAGAAATACCTGAAACACTATTTCTCTATTGCTCCCCCTGGGGTCTTCATGGAGTGAAACTATAAGATGACTAAATTAGTATAGGTAGGCTAGTTAGTTTATTTCAATCTTCTTTCCTTTTGTCCCTTGTTTGTGCATAGGCATGTACATATTTGCTTGTTTTTCTTAGTTGTTGTCTTTCTTTTTGTTGTGTGTTTCTTTCCTATTTATTGGTTCTTTGATTTCAATAAGTCCTTAGGGAAAATATTGAGCTTAGAAGTTATGAAGTTTGCTTAAAAACATGCCCCCAAATCTATAAATGAAGGTATGAACCCCATGCATAGAGTAATCATGGTTATGAAATATAAAGCATGATGTTATATCTTAGAGAAATTGACAAAGACCAATGGAAAGGCCAACCATTTCATTAGACCCTAATCATTGTCTCAACCTCAGAATAGTATTAATAAGACTTGAAATTATGGATAAAAACTCAAATTATTAAGATATACCCAAAAATAACACTTAATTAACATGATTGGGATAAGAGTTGAAACTATATGTGATTTTATAGAGATCAAGTACTTGACTAAATCTTAAAACATGGCTATCCTAGCTCCCAACCTTAATGAAAGCCTAAAGATCTTAAAAAATACAAAAATAAGGATGCAATGTAAAAATGAAAGATTTAAGATATAGGTGATTCTGGTAATCTCCTCCAGGGCTATGGACACATGGCTGGTAGTGAATCAAGGCCATGAGTAGAGCTAAAGGCATCTTTGTCGGGGCTATGGATGCCTAGCTGGCAATGGAACAATGCCCAATCCTTCCCAACATTAAAATTTTGTTTCATGATGAATATTTGGCATACAATATGTTATTGTAAGTGTTTTAGGACATGAGACCTAAAAGTTATTTCTTGAACCCCATGTCAAACACTAAGTGGAATCAAAGCACACATATAGTCTAGATATGTCTTAGCATTTGACCTTAAAACCACAAGTGCAAGGTTTATTTCAACTATGGCCTAGTCTAGATGATGATATGGATCAAATAAAGTGGACGGCATAATTATTTATCTGATGAGAGTGTGTAGGTTCTAACATATTTCTATGTTTCCCCCATGAGTTGTCATTTGTTGTGACCAGCATACCCCATTTTTTTGAATTGGGACCTTTGAGAAGCCCACAAAATAAAACATGGAAATCTCAGCATGTCAAGTTATTTTATATAATTTGAAGATCATCCACTTTGTTCAGAGATAGGCTTATGTGGTTTTAATTTGCTTAAATATAGACTAACATTACTAATGAAGATCATTTGGCTGTTAGGTGCAAGTTCTATGGCATATATCCCCATGAATTCTATATTCCAAAACCTTGGAAAACCCTCAGTTCAAATTTGAATAAAGGTGAGAACTAAATTGGTTCTAATCATTTTAAAATTCATTTATAGACTTAAGTATAAAGCACATATTCTAGGTTTGGTCATGTTTTTAACACAACTTGACTAAGAAACTTGATCCCCATTGTTATTTCCCCCTTTTCTAAAGTTCCTATTAGCCTAACTAAATGTTATCATGTAGGTTCCTTTTATATTCCCTAACTTATCCTAATACTTTAATATTAAGGCCCTAATGTATTCATTAATACAATCATGATCTTAGTGTTAGCAACTTAAGCCTAAGTTTTTATTGTCTCCATGGTCCTAACATTAACTTCTTCACGCTTTATAAGATCCTTCGATTATTGATTCATCATGGTATTTGATCCAATAATGTGAGGATAACCTAAACTTTAGCTTAAATAACATGCATCTTTGGTAATCTGATGACCCAAACTTACTAAGACTTGATCGAATGGAGTAAAACATAATTGAAAAGTTAAAAGGATGTAAGAAGCTTGAAAGATGGACACATGACACCATCACATTTGAGGATTAAAAAGAAAGGAGCCTGCCTTACATGACTAAAAATCAATAACAAGTCATCAGATCATGATCCTATGACTGTCACTTTATCACAGTGTTTGATCCAATGGGGTGAATCAACATCGAGACCCTAAGAAGCCCCACAAAAATGCCAAGTGACATCTCTCACATTTGGCACTGAAGATTTTAATGAACTTAAAATTGACATTTATGTGACCATCATCCAAACATTCAAACATATGAACTTGACACCCACGTGATCATCAAATTTACGCCACATAAAATTAAAACTTCACTGGTTTAAACTTGACGTCCACGTGACCGTCAATTGACACCCACGAGGGTGTCTTTGGCGTCTATGAGAACATCAATTTTAACACAATGAAATATCTTACTTAGTGTTTAAATGACATTCAAAAATCCTATTTTAACTCAGAAGTGGATTCTTAATCTAAATAAAATGCTCAAAAAATGTTCAATAATGGGAGCCTTTAGCCTAAAAAATATGGAAATGGTCTTATAATTTAAATATGTAGGCTAGATTCATATGGAAGGATCCTCATGGTTTTTATTTTTAAATCATGAACCTTATATTATGATCTTATGCTAAGTCTTATGTTAAAAATGGAAACCCTTACCACACGAAGTGTAAGCTAACCAAAGGTTTCTCATATATAACAACCTAAATTATTTATACACTCACCCCTTCATTATAAATTGGGAAACATAGGCATAGTTTCCTTAGCCTAAGATTTATTTCATTCTTGATAAACATGAAACAAACCTTAGCTTAAAAAACTTAAGCCTAGATCATGACTTTAATAATAGACTAACTTAATGTTTGGGCATTGTTTATAGATCAATGGTTCATGCCCCATCACTAGATTTGATCCAACAACATGAGGGCACCAATGAATTTTAAAAGGCTCGTAAGATCACCACATGGTCAATATTTGGTTGATGAAAAAATAACTAAAATATTTGGAGAAAAAAAGGCATGTAAAATTCCAAGTATCACGATCACAGAGTTTGTAATAGAGAAATCAAATCACATCCAAGGGCCCATATTATAATCAATGCATCATGATAATCTAGGATTTTGATCCTACAGTGTGAAATGTAGAAGGTATTTTTAAATATAAATGGTTAGTGTTCAAATGACATTTATGAAAAATGTCATGAAAGGTAAAGATTAGTGCCACATAAGCACCATGCAAGCAAAAAAGGATAAAATTCAAGATCTCATGGGGTTGAAAACACAAAGGTATAAAAGTAAAGGTCTAAATAAAATCCAAAACATGTATAAACTAAATACTAGATATCTTCATCCATTAAATCTCTAAAACTGTAAACCCTACATAAAAACAACCCAAACGGATTCAATTGGTAACAATTCAATCAAAGGATAACTTAATTTTGTTTTTGAGAACAAGAGATCTTTCATAAAGGTTATATGTAACCCAACATGATCAGTTATCAAGTAATAGATACCATGGTAGCTAGTAGACAACAATTGAAGGAAGATATTAAGATCTATTTTATAATAGACAGTGAAGGTTGGATATTCAAGGATATAAAATTAGACCTCACAACATTGAACATCTAAGGGATTATGAATTGGTCTGAGCTCTTTTTCATGATAGAAGAGTTACAACCCATTTCATAGGAAGAATAGAGGAATTCCATCATGAGTAGGTGATATTATGACCTGGTTTTTATCTAAATGATGGGCCTTCATCATGCCATGACAAAACTAGAGGTATTACATTATATTGACATCCTTGCACTCATATTTGTTGTTTTTAGAATAAATACTGAATGGATCATTAGGGAAGGGAACTCAAAGGGGATAGATTAAATTTCCCTTATTTCTTTTGAGAAGTACTACAAGCTCCCCCTTCCACATGTTGAGATTTCCAAGGTCAAGTAGTGGACCAGTAACCATGACCTGGATTCTATCCCCAGACCTTGGCTACAACAAGGACCTCACATCTTTAGAAGCCTTGATGTAAAAATACCTATCATGCAATTCAAATAAGGCATTATGCTAATAATGACCCTATTGAACTAAGCCTTTTTTTCCCCTTTAACTACTTATGTGAATAAGATTTGGATCCCATATGTACACTTCATGGTAGAGGAAAAACTTACCCCTCCAATTGGAGACTTAATTAGTATTTTCCTAACCAAACAATTCAATGCCATCAAGAAAAAGACCCCAAATCAATTATTTATGATGTAATACCTACTTGATGCCATTATGGCCTCAATCACCTTCCCTAATATTATTAATTGGTCCATAAAGGGCAAGACAACCGTCTCATATTACTATTTCAAGCTGCACATCTTCAAGTATAGGAATCACATGCATTTTATTTATGACTGCTTTTATCCTACTATAGTGGAGGCCATCATATATGTTCCCATTCTTAGGTTCCACCCCCTCATCAAGAGATATGTTGAAATGATAGGGGACATATGGTATTATCTTGATTTCATAGTCATCATGATAGAAGGAATCATGACTCAACCTTACAAAATGGTAGTATATATACCAAATAAGCTTGCCAAGTAGGAAATTACTTCCTAGCTCATCCATGGAATTGATACAACTTGTAAAGAGAAAAGGAAGGGCCTACTCCACCCCTTCCCCTTGAATATTTGGAAAACCATAATAAAGGACTGGAAAAAGGTAAAGGTTATGTCCACACACACGGATTCATTTGGCTTGAAACTGGATGAAATCCAAATGTGGGATCCAAAGAATGTATTTGGTGACCATTTAAGGGACAAGAAGATCTAAAAGCCAAAATATGTACATCAAATCGGTGTCCATGTCACTATATATATCAAGGATAAGAACTATGAAGATGTATTAACCATGATCTAAGGCCATAAACCAAAACTCAAGAATAGATTGGTCAGGGATAACAAGACATCTAGGAAAACATGTCAAATGCACTGTTTGTAATAACATCTACTACCTAGGCCATCTGGAATATCCCATGATCCATCTCAGATAGAGCAACCACAACCCCAATAGCAGGATGAACAAGTTCAGGGTGAATAAGGTAGAGGGAAGGAGAAAGTTAGAAAGGTCAAGATAGAAGAGAGACGTGGGGAGGGGCATCCATATTCAACACTACCCCAAAGGCAACTATTGACATAGTGGATTGCACCCTCTGAAGGGAGGATTAACACTCTTCCTCCACATTGCACAATGGAGACATTCCTCTTGTTTTGGGTTACAAATGTGAAAGATGAATCTCTAGATTAGGGGCTAGCTCCCATTGATGCACCTTGAGGCCCTATATTTCCTATTTATAACAATTGGGGGGATGAAAAGGGAGATAAATACTAAAATCAAAACCTAAACTAATGTGTTGATGCACCAAAATGGTTGGACTACTCAGATTTGACATACACTTTATAGAAGAGAGAAGTAAGCATACACTTCATTCAAATGAGAACCTTTCCTACATTAGTGTTTCAATAGGGGATGCTATGGAGATACAGGGAGGAAGAACTACCATATGTATTCTAAGACACACTATGGATAGCCTGTTCACATGTACCTATACTCTACATTGGAATCTTCTTGTTGACTTGCAAGAGAAGAACTCACAATACACTAGATATGTTAGCATAAACTTATGAAAGCATGAAAAGGAAATGACTTAACACAAGATAAAACCATAGACATATGCAAAAGTACAAGCTCAAATGGATGTAAATAATGCTTCTTTTGATTCAAGGTAAATTCTTTCAGGGCTTCACCATACAAGCTAAGATATACTTTCTCAAATGAGAAGTTACAAATATATAGAGAACTGGGAACAAGATAATTGACAAATCAAGGAATGGAAACCCATGCTGAGTTAAACACTTCGATAGAGACCACAAGCCCATGTTACTGTCATATTCTTCCAATTGGGTATGAGAGAGGCAGGTTGTAGATGTCTAAGTCACCACCCTTACTACCATAGGCCTGTGAAAGCATGGGATACTCCTAAAAACTAAAAAATCCATACCCAAGTTATTGTGGTTGGACCATGATCTCTTCAATGTTGGGTGTAACTAGCTATGAATTAATGGTGAAGCGTGCAAACACAGGCTATTCTCCTCTATAGTTTGAAAATCAATATTTTTTATTAGGTTTTGGTAGATATATCTCACCAAATGTATTAATTCTCCTTGCTAAGTCATCTATGCCACTTTTCTTGGTCTAAGTTGTCATTGATTTTATCCTTTGCCTTTGTCAATAGTTGGAACTATTCCTTGTTTTATCTTTTTTACTTTGTCTTTTCCCAAGTTTTATGTCCTTCCTTCGATTTCTCTTCCTTGGCCTTTTATTTTTTTTCTCTTTGACTTATCGGGCCTTCTTTATCTTGGTCTTTTTACTATGCTTTCCTTTAGACATTTTATCTGAAAGAATTCTTTCTTTTGATTACTTCTTTTTTTGAAGAGCATGTGCCCCTCAGGGTTTTTGTCTTTGTTCTTCACTTTCTCAAGGTGCCCTTCGTAAGGGCACTTACCCTTCAAATTTTTTTTAAATGTCCTTCAATCCATCAAAATTCCCTCTAAAGGAAATACATTTCCTTTTTTGAACTACTTTAGACCATTTCAATTTCTTCAATCACTTCTACTTATAAAATTAGATAAGTAATGCACTTGCATAAACCTGATTTGCACCTGGTAAAGCAGAATGGGGAAACACTTAGATTTTTCATTATAAATGTTTGGTAGAGGACATTTTTTGCACAAGGAAATAGAGGGATGATCTATCCAAAACATGGATTAGATGACCTTTGTAAAGAAAAAGGAGGGGGTGCCTAATTTTATCTTGCAAGACCAAAAATTGGTCAACACAATTGGTGACTCATAGGGGAAGCATGCCTGCTATACTTGGGAAGACTAATAGCCATAAATTCCATTAGGCATGGAGTCAGGATGCATCTTGGAGAATACAATAACAATTTTTTAAGGACCTATGAACCAACAAATATTTTACTCCAAACAACAAGGAAAAAACACACACAAAGGCTAAAAACACTACACACATGCATAAAAACACTTAGAAAAAATGAGGGAAACAAGGAAAACTATGTACATTATAAAATAAACCTAGTAATAATATTTAAGATATATCCATTGATTGGGATATGTAGCTCTTCACCATCCAACTTGGAGAGTTTGAAAGCATTGTGTTGCTTATATTGGGTGATGACATATGGGCCACTCCACAAAGTGTCAAACTTCATGTGCCTTCCAAGCTTGGCACAGTCCTCATCCCACTTCAAGATAATGTCACCTTCTGAGAAACTCCTTGGCATAGACCTTTTTTAAAAATGCTTCTTTGTTTGTTGTTGGTGACTGGGCATGGCATCCATGGCTTGGTCTCTTGCTTCTTGAAGCTCCATTAACTCACAATACCTGACTTATAGGTTGTCACTCTCCATTAATTGCAGTTGATGGGCAAGATCTAAAGCTGATAAGTTAAGTGAGATAAGAATTCTAGCTTCCATTCCATACACAAATGTGTATGGTGAATTCTCGATTTCCCTTTTTGGAGTGATCCTATCTGCCCAAAGAGTTATCTTTAACTTGGCATGCCAAGTCCTTTAATTTTCCTCCATTATCCTCTTTATAATCCTAATCAAATTCTTGTTTATGGACTTGGCCAACCCATTTCCTTATGGATAGTAGTTGGAAGAAGTGCTGAGATAGATGCCATACTTCAATGCTCACTCATTTGTCTTTATTCCTAAGAAAGCGAATGCATTATCTGAAATGATTGTGGCTGGGACCCCAAATCTTGTCACTATACCTTCATAGAAGTCTAGGATTACACTCTCATTGACATCTTTCAAATATATGTCCTCTAACCACCCTATGAAATAATCCATGGTAGTTAAAACCCACTTGTGGCTAGCACTAGAAGGAGGATTGATCAACCCTATGAATTCCAACCCCTATTTCATGAATAGTTGTTCCACCTGAATAAGATGAAGAGGCATGACAACTAGCCATTGATTCCCATCAAATAAGGCACATTTTTTACATTTTCTCACCCAAGCATGAGTGTCTTTAAACAAACTGGACCAAAATTAACCATCCCTCATAATCCTTATAGCTGTGGCCTTGGGAGCAAATTGGCCATCAACTGGTCCATCATGGAACTTAGATAGTACCTTATTGACTTGGTCTAAATCATTGCATCTCAAGAGCACCCATAAAAATACTTTTTTGAACTTCACTTCATCAGTTAGGACATAAGGAAGAGATTGGAGTCGAAAACACCTCCTCTTAGTCCTATCAAGACCTTGTGGACACTCACCATGTAAAAGGAAATCAACCATGTCTTGTGCCTAACTCTTCATGATGATAGGTAAAACTAATTTAGGTTCATTGTGGAGTACCAAAATGTCCTCTTTTGTCTCTTTCAATTCTGTAGCAAGGTGTTCACATAGCCCTCTTCCTCTCACCAGCTTGGTGGTCTTTATCTCTATGTCATACTCCATTATTTTGGTGATCCAACCTACCCTTTTCTCATTTAAGTCTCGGTTCAGTAAGAAGTCTTTTACAATATAATGTGGCACCATGATGTGAATTTTGCTAATATACAACATATGTCTAAACTTCTTCAAATTGTGTATGATTACAAGCACCTGCTTCTCAACATACATGTATCTAACCTCATAGCCTTTTAAACCTTGGCTGAAAAAAGCAAGAGGCTATTCTAAATTCTCACCATTTGCTTAAGTGATCATAGTAGAGATTACCTCTTCATTCCTAAAGGTGTGTAGATTGAAGTCCTTAGATAATTTTGGACTAGCCATGGTAGGAGCTTGGGCGATATCTTTCTTGATGAATTTAAAGCTTTCTCTTCTTATTTCTATCCACGTGAACATCTCATCATTCCTTAGCATGGAAGTTAGTGGTTTGACAAGATCAAAAAAGTTAGGAATGAATCTCTTAATAAAATTTATCTTACCAAAAAAACTTTGTAGGCCCTTCTTGTGCTTAGGCAAGGATAATTCTAAGATGTTGTGTGTTGGTTGAATATTTTGTCTATCAGCGTATTGGTAAACAAAATAGTCTTATCAGCCAAAGCAAGAAGATTAGTCATCCTAATGTGTAATTTTATCACATCAAAAGGAGACTGTTCTCTCCTTTCATCAAGGGGAGGTTCCCTATGGATATGTTATGTATATGTATAAACAAAAAATAATACTCAAGGGTAAGACCAAACATTCATCTCTCTTTCTTCAGAGATGATGTATACAAAACAAAGGAAAAACTCAAGAGAATGACAAAAAACACTCCTCTTCTTTCAGAAGAACTATTCAACCAGCCATAAGAATACTCCTGGAAATAAAAGCAGAATATGACTAAAGGTATGGTAACCAGCAAATCAAGACACAGCACAAAGTCTGCACTTGAAATACTCAAGAGTGATATACTAAGGGCAATGAAAGCTCAAAGTCTTCTCAAATTCCTTTACACAACAATATAAAGAAAACACACTGAAGGCAGCTTAGCACAAATTCTCTCCATAGTTGATTCTTTAGGACACCTTCCTGACTAATTTACTAATCTTGCTTATTAAATTAATGAAACAAAAAAGATATCACAGCACAAAGTCTGAAAAAGTCCCTTATTTTCATTAACAGAATATGATCAACAGACTGAGCACAAAGTCTCAATGATGCCTCTCAATTTTGGTAGAGTTTCAATCAAATTGTCAAAAAGAAGATCCTTTTACAATGAAAGAAAGTCCCTTATATAGCCACTTGAAGAAGGGCTCAAGAATAGAAATACATCATGATGCATTGGGAAATGTTAGGAAGATAAGCTGGAACTTTTGGGGCCTTTTACCCATTTGATCTTTTCAATGTAGATGAACAAGCTAAAAAATTGAAAGATTACTACTTTCAATGTCCAACTATTAGTGTAATCTTATCTTCATCATTCCTCCTTTCCAGATTGATTGAATTGAGTCTTGAATTCATTCATTGTTCTGTCTTTCCTCATTTTAGCTAGTTTTTGTCTTAAATTTTAGAAATGCATTCGAGTCTATGGATCAAAGGATCAATGGATATTTTATTGTCTTTAAAATGATGTTTACATGCCCGTTAATGTGATCTCAAAGGCTAGTTCACTATCCTAAATTTGATGTCTTTGTGGGCGTCACCCCTTGGTCTTCTTTTGGCTTTTGGCTTTGCCCTTTACTTTGGTAGTCCCTGCAGACATTTCCTTCATGCAAATTTTCCTCATGGACGTTTCCTTGGGGATTATTCTCAGGTGTTTGATTTGAAAGCTCCTCGCGGGTAATTCCATGGACATTTGTCTTGCGGAAAATTCCAGCAGACAAAAAGTCCAGGGAAAATTCCCGCGGACAAAAAGTCCGTGGAAATTTGTTCGCCAAGCTCTTTTGAAAATGTCTTTGGGTTTGCCTTAAACAGATCTGAAAGAATTACCTTTTGGCTTACTTAAAAGAAATGATCCTCCAGAAAGGTGCTTTTTTTTATTAAGTGCCCTCCGCAAGGGCACTTGTCCTTCAGAAAGTCTTCTTTTGTGTTGAACCACCCCTTTGAACTTGGACGATGAACCATTAGTTGAACTGGTTCAATGGTTCAAAGAAGCGTGCCAAGTCCCTTTGAACCAAAAAGCTAATGAACTGTTGGATGAACTTTGACATTGAACCAAGGCTTTGAACCAAAATGGTTCAAGCTGATGGTTCAATGAATAAAACAAGCCGATAAACTAAGCATTGAACCAAACATAATGTACTTGCCTTTGAACCAATAGGAATTTTGACATTGAACTAAAAGATTGAACCAATATGTTGAACCGGTTTAATGGTTCAATGAAGTGCACAGAGCCCTTTTGAACCAAAAGCCGATGAACCATCCAATGAGCCAAATGGTTGAACCAAGTGAATGAACCTGATGTTGAACCAAGACATTGAACCAAGTTTTGGTTTAACGGTTCAAACAAGGCTTTGAACTGACTAACGAACCAAATGATCAAACCAAAAGATGTTGAAACAAAGGGAATGAACCATCTGAGTGAAATAAAGCATTGAACTGCTTGGTTGAACTGAGCCATTGAACTGTTCCTTTGGTTGAACCTTCCATTGAACCTTGAACCCGTTGAACCTTTGAACTAAAGTGGTTCAATGGTTCAACAGTTCAAGCCACCTTGATTTGGCCAAATGTTTGGAAGCCAATGAACCAATTGAAGTGATTGAACTTTGAAACTTGATGAAGCGCTTAACTCTTGCCAAAGACGTTGAACTTGTTACTGGTGTTTGCTGATGGAGATTTCTGTTTGAACCAAGGCATTGAAACAATCCTAAAAAATGACTATGTTTGAAAACTAATTCCTTTGATTGAAACCGCTTTCAAAATTTTTTGAATCTGTATAAATGAACCTGCCTATAGAATCTGAAGATACAAAGTTCATAGAATCAATCATGTAAAATCCATGGAACTTGACTTGCAAAGTCTGTAGATTTTCTGAGAAGCTTTGAAAATGAGAAATCTAAATATCTAAGACAAATTTTTGAAAATGGAAGATATAATTTTGGTCTGTAAGACCAAAATATTTCAAATGTTGTCCCAAAAATGATAGCTATATTTTTGGGGGACAACAGCTTGCTCCAGTTGGGGAACTTCTATCAATTGCAAAACAAATTGAAAGGTGTAGAATCTAGAATCTCTAGTGTCTTCAAGTATGCCATTGGGATTCAGATTCATGCTACCCAGTAATGAAAGGCATCAAAAAATAGAAACAAATAAAATAGAATAGAAATAAAACTGTACAAATATACATATATACAGAGGCAAAGATCTGATACTTCAAGAATTGAAGTGTTTTAAATGATTCCCATTGTGGGGCAAAGAAAAGAGTGTGCCATCTTGGTATTTCAAAAGTAAACTATTTTTGCCCATGTGTTGATGAATTATGAATGGGCCTCTCCAAAGGGAGTCAAACTTTCCATGCATCCCCTTTGGTTCTCTTCTTTTGTTCCACAGCAGGACTTTATCTCCAATCTGGAAATCATGATTTCTGGCCTTTTGATAAAAAAGTTTCTTTACCAAACTTTGATGAACAACAATTCTATCCACCACCATGGTTCTTTGTTCTTCTAGCTGAGTTAGGCACATGATTCTTTTGTCAAGAGAACTCTCATATGTCTGATCTTCAATGGCCTTCACCAATTTCAATGCTGGTAACTCTAAGGTGATTGGTATCTCAGCGTTAATCCCGTAGAGAAATTGAAAATGAGACATACCAATTACCCTCTTTGGCATAATCATGTCAGCCCACAGAGCACCAACCAATTCTTTATGCCACGTCCTTTGATTATCATCTGCAAGCTTTTTGATAATAGTTACCAAATTTTTATTGTTGGACTCAGCTTGTCCATTCCCTTGTAGAAAATAATTAGAAGAATGAGAGAGTGTAATTCCATAATAAAAATAGAATTGTGTAATTTCTTGAGAGGTGAAACAAGCTGCATTATCAGTAATAATTTTGATTGGGACTCTAAATCTGGAAATGATATTCTCTTTCAAGAAGTTGCATACAACTTCTGAAGTAGCATGCTTTGCCAGGATTGCTTCTACCCACTTAGTGAAATAATCAGTCGCTGTAAGGACATAATCATGTCCAACACTTGAAGATGGATTTATTGTCCCAATAAAATTGAGTCCCCACTGCTGGAAAGGTTCCTCTATGATTACTAGCTTGAGAGGCAGGGCAACCAACTTGGGTCTTCCACCAAATTGTTGGCAAAGTTCACATTTCCTCACCCATTTATGTTCATCTTGAAAAAGAGTCAGCCAATAATACCTGGCTCGTAGAATTTTGTGAGCAGTCACAAGGGTAAAAAAATGTCCTCCACAAGCTAGATTGTGGAAAGATTTCAAAAGCTAGGTCTGCTGTTCTTTATCTACACAGCGAAGGAAAAATCCATCTATGTTTCTTTTGTATAGGCCATTGTCCCAAAGGACAAAATTGGCAGCTTTCAATCTGATAGTTCTCCTCTCTTTGTAAGACAAATGAGCAAGACATTCTCCATAAGTCAAACAATAGGCAATATCTGAATACCATTCATTGGTAGTAGAAATAAAAAGGACTGTTGGCATATTATCTACTTCAGCTTCTTCACGCTATGTATCTTCTAGCTCATTGTCAGCCATTAATTGACAAAGGCCTTTACCTCTGACCAGCTTTGTTGGCTTGATATCCAAATCAAATTCTTGGATTTTTGCAATCCAATTACCTCTCTTTGTGCCAAATTCCTGTTGAGTTAATAAAGACTTGATTGTACTATCAAGAACTAAGGTAGTAATATGTGAATTCAGAATATAGAAGTGAAAGTATTTGACTGCTTTTACCAGTGCATAGGCATGCTTCTCTATATTTGAATACTTCATTTCATGAGTTTTCATAGGGCAGCTCATGAAAGAGATAGGGGATTCCATACATTCTTTGTCTTGTTGGACAAGAATCACTGAAAAATTATGCTCAGATGCATAGCTGTATATAATGAAATCTCTGTGGTAATTTGAGCAGACCAAGGTAGGGGTGTGAGCAACAGCAACCTTGATATCTTGAAATGCTGCTTTGCCTTCTTTGGTCCAACTGAAGGTAGTCTTTCCTTTCATCATATTCACAATGTGTCTTGTCTTTTCAGAAAATTTGGGGATGAATCTCCGTAAGAAATTCACTTTTCTAAAGAAAGAGCGAACAACATTCTTACTTGCAGCCAAATTCAGCTCTTGAATAGACTTGACTCTGTCTAAGTCAATCTTTATGCCTTCTTTAGACACAATGTGTCCAAGGAGTTTCCCTTCTGTCACTCCAAAAATAGACTTTTTAGGATTCAAAGAAATACCATTCTGCCGACAGTGCTCCAGCACTTGTTGCAAATGGCACATATGATCAGATCGATGCTTTGAAAAGATAGTTAAATCATCAAGATATACAACTATGAATTTGCCAATTTCATCTTTGAAAGCCATGTCCATAGCTCTCTGAAAGGTAGCACCAACATTTATTAATCCAAAAGGCATTATTTTGTATGCAAATGTACCCCAAGGCGTGATGAACGTAGTCTTATGTTGGTCAGCTTTAGCAACTTTAACTTGGTTATAGCATGAGAAGCCATCCAGCATTGATAACATTTCTGATCCTATTATTGTTTGAAGCACTTGGTCCATGATTGGCAAAGGGTAATTGTCTTTCAGAGATGACTGATTCAAATTCTGGAAGTCTACACAAATGTAGATTTTATCATTTTTCTTCCTTACAGGAACTATGTTCGCAATCCATGTAAAATGATGGATTGGAAAAATAATTCTAGCATTTAATATTTTTTGAATCTCAGACATAATTGTACTTCAAATTTTTGAATTGTATTGTCTGGATTTCTGCTTGTAAGGTGTTGAATCAGCCTTGAGAGGAATATGATGGCGAATTTCATCAAGAGTAAGAGATTTCAGATCTTCATATGAGTACGCCAATACATCAATGTATTCACAGAGCAAAGAAGTGAATTTGAATCTTTCTTTAGGTGTGCAACACTTACCAATGTTGACCATCTTGGGGTTTTCTTTGTGGGTCAGATTCACTTGGTCAAATCCCTGAGAGAGATTCAAATCTATCTGCTGTTGCTTGACGAATCTATCATTCTTGTCAAACAACTTCTCAAGAGAAACCAGGCCTTTAGGAATTTTATTTCTTTTTAGCTGTAGGAACTCTTCATTGACATCTGAACTGGATTCAAAAATTAATTCAAACTTTTGAGATTCGCTGCCTTCAAAATACAATTGTTCAAAATTGTCTTTTTGTTCCAAAAAAGCAATGATCTAATGATCATCATTGAATATTTGCCAATGATCAACATTGTCAGGAACACTTGGTCTATAGACCAGCTCAATGGTATATTTATCTTCTTTAAAATCAAAATGAAGAACTAAAAGAGTTCCTAAAATAACAAGTGCATCAGCTCTATCATTGGACTCTCTTGGAATGGTAGAGATGTTGAAAGCATCAAAGCTTTCAATTTGGTCCCAAACCAAATTACGATAATGGCATAGCCTCTCATTCTTGGTCTGATATGAATTTCTCACTTGATAGACCACTAATTCGGTGTCCCCTTTAGCATGAAGAAACTTGACACCTCTTTCTTGAGCAGCCTTCATGCCTAGCAACAATGATTCATATTCTAATATATTATTTGTGTTGCTGAATTGTAACTTATAGGATGAAGGAAACAAATCTCCTTGAGGAGATATCAAGAGAATTCTAGCTCCCGAACTAGTAGAGGAACAACTACCATTAAATTCTAGAGTCCAAATCTCATTAGATATTGGATTTACCTCAGACTTTCCCTCATCAGAGATGGAGGGTCTTTCTTCATGATCTGTATATAAAAAGTAATTACCCATACCTGGAGATTCAAAGAGGATTTGAGATTCAAGAGCTGACGTCTTGGTAACTACATACTTTGCTTCCTTCTTAGGAAGTAATTTTTTCATCATGCCTTGGACATGGATCCTTGCTTCAGATAAATCCATGTTTAGTTCTCCTCCTATGTCCTTGCAAAAATTTTGTCCAAGCAAAATGCCATAAGATGCTGGGACGTCAGCCACTAATATAGTTATTTTAATCCTCTTGTCTGGAAAGGCTGCGAATGCAAATTGAGCATCTTTGATTTGCCCCAGCAATGGCACTTGCTTGTTCTCCATGGAGAAACATCTTCCAAAAATTTTAGTCAATGTGAGACCAAGAGACTCAGTGACTTTAACAAGCATAACATTTTCAGATGCACCTGAGTCTATTATACAGTTACTTAGCTTGTGGCCATTGATTAACAGGGAAACATAGAAGGGTTCTATTTTTTCAAGAGCAGCTGGAGGAGTAATGATCAGATTATTTGGAATAGGCGTATTCATTGAAGAATCAAAAGTTACTTTTTTTGCCTTTTGTCCTAAAGGGACAGTCTAATTTTTAACATATTAGACTAGCTTATTCAGTTGATCCAGATTGGATTGCAAGTATTCAAATTTAGACATCTGTATTTTTGTCTTTTTGACATGATCAATTATGTCAAATGACTGAATCGAGCTAGGTGCAAAAAAAGGTACTTCAATTTTCTAAGTTTTAAGAGGGATGGGAGGTGGGCTGGTTTACAAATTAGAAGTAGAAGGGAAAGGTACAACAGATGTATTTACCTTTTGAGTAATGACCAGATCTTTTGATTGAAAAGGTAGAGCTATCCCACACTTGACAATTGTGACTATTGGCTATGGTTGTTCTTCCTTATTTTCTTTATCAGCCTGCTGGGCTAATTGATTCTTAGACCTGGTAAACACTACATATGATCCATCTGAAGCTTCTCCTTTACTTCCAGGTTCATCCTGATAATTTAGGAAACTAATGTGGGAGTCACCATCTGATTCTTCTTGACTACTTTTAATGATATCTGCATCATTTTCTTGATTTAATTCAAGCTGATAAGATAATTTTGATTCTGTTTCAAGGTATCACATTGTTGAATTGGTTGGAGGAGCTTCCAAGGCATGTTTTCTTTGTGGAAGAGGAAGGCAATTTTTTTGTCCTTGGTTTCTGGCAACATTGCCCTGATATGACTAATTTGGGAATGTCCTTCTGTATGTAGGAGAAAAAGACATTCCTTGAGCCATTTGCTTTTTAAGGGCAAGGAGCTCATTTGCTAATTTCTGCACCATTGGATCTATGGTGCTTGTAGATGCAAATTTGGAAGATGATGAAGCTCTATTTCTATTAGGATCCCTTCTTATTTTCCCTACTAAGATGAGATCATCTTCTACTTCAGTGGCCAAAAGTTAAGCTGCAACGAGATCTATTTGGCCAACATGTCTCAAGAGGAAACTAACTTCAGGTAATTGAGAATTAATGAAAAAGCATTTGAGATTCTCAACTGTAGGTCTGGCAGTTGTAGGAATTCTATTTCTCAACTTGTCAAATTTAGCTATGAAGTCTCTCATAGGCTTATGCGGCTCTTTTTTCATTTGTGTAAGTTGAGCCAGAAGTGTATGTGCATCTTTTGCAAGTTTGAATCTAACTTCAAACTTAGCTTTCAAGGTATTCCAATCAGTCACAGATCAAGAATGTAAATGGTAAAACCAATCTGCAGCAAGGCCTTGTAGTGTTTCAATAAAAAGCCTAACTGCTACATCTTCAAACTCTACTCCGATCACTCCACAAGCTATACTGAATGCTACAATGTGTTCATCAGGATGAACTTTCCCATCACCGTATAATTTAGGAAACTTATTCTTAAAACTACTTGGAAGCTCATGTAGAGGAAGAGTAAGATTGAGAGGACCAAAAGCATTACCCCAAGGGCCTTGAACTGCCATTATAGGATACTGAAAAGGAGGGATAACAAATCTCAAAGGGGTAATTATAGGCACAGCTTTATCAACAACAGAAGTATCCTCTGGTAATGGGGATTTGGCTTTAGTAGGAGGGAAGCTCTTGGTTTGTTGAAGATGAGATGGTGAAGGAAATAGATCAAAATCACTTTGTTGTACTAGCTCGAACACAGGATCAATGACACCTTTAGCCCTTTGGCTTCGTGTATACCTTGAATTTCCCATATTGTAAAGCAAAAGTGAAAAAGAATTGACTTTGCTTCAGTTAAAGCTTCAAACTTTAAACTGTGTGTTCTTTACCTGTGGTGTGGAAGTGAATGGAATGGATAGACTATAAATGGATAATGGGTATATCTCCAACAGAGTCACCAAAAATTATTGGTTGAATATTTTGTCTATTAGCACACTGGTAAACAAAATAGGTCTTATTAGTCAAAGCAAGAATATTAGTCATCCTAATGTGTAAGTTTATCACATCAGAAGGAGACTATTCTCTCCTCTCATCAAGGGGAGGTTCCCTATGGATATGCTATGTATATGTATAAACAAAAAATAATACTCAAGGGTAAGACCAGACATTCATCTATCTTTCTTCAAAAATGATGTATACAAAACAAAGGAAAAACTCAAGAGAATGACAGACAACACTCCTCTTCTTTCAGAATAACTATTCAACCAGCCACAAGAGTACTCCTGGAAATAAAAGCAAATTATGACTAAAGGTATGGTAACCAGCAAATCAAGACACAGCACAAAGTCTATAGTTGAAATAATCAAGAGTGATATACGAAGGGAAATGAAAGCTCAAAGTCTTCTCAAAGTCCTTACACAACAATATAAATAAAACACACTGAAGGCAGCTTAGCACAAAGTCTCTCCACAGTTGATTCTTCAGGACACCTTCCTGACTAATTTACTAATCTTGCTTATTAAATTAATGAAACAAAAAAGATATCACAGCACAAAGTCTAAAAAAGTCCCTTGTTTTCATTAACATAATATGATCAATAAACTGAGCACAAAGTCTCAATGATGCCTCTCAATTTCAGTAGAGTTTCATTTAGATTGTCAAAAAGAAGATCCTTTTACAATGAAAGAAAGTCCCTTATATAGCCACTTGAAGAAGGGCTCAGGAATATTAATGCATTGGGAAATGTTAGGAAGATAAGCTAGAACTTTTGGGGCCTTTTACCCATTTTATCTTTTCAATGTAGATGAACAAGCTACGCAATTGAATATTACTACTTTCAATGTCCAGCTGTCAGTCTAATCTTGTCTTCATCGTTCCTCCTTTCCAGATTGATTGAATTGGGTCTTGAATTCATTCGTTGTTCTGTCTTTCCTCATTTTCAACTGGTTTTTGTCTTAAATTTTGGAAATGCATTTGGGTCTATGGATCAAAGGATCAACGACTATTTCACTATCTTTACAATTGACGTTTACATGCCCATTAATGTGATCTCAACAACTAGTTCACTATCCTAAATTTGACATCTTTTGGGTGTCACCCCTTGGTCTTCTTTTGGCTTTTGGCTTTGCCCTTTACTTTGGTAGTCCCTATAGACATTTCCTTCAGGAAAATATTCCTCGTGGAGGTTTCCTCGGGGATTATTCCTAGGTGTTTGATTTGAAATCTCCCCAAGGGTAATTCTGCAGACATTTGTCCCGTAGAAAATTCTAGCAGACAAAAAGTCAGGGGAAATTCCTGTGGACAAAATGTCCATAGAAATTTGGTCTGCCAAGCTCTTTTGAAAATGTCTTTGGCTTTTGCCTTAAACAAATCTGAAAGAATTACCTTTCGGCTTACTTAAAAGAAATGATCCTCCATAAAGGTGCTTTTCTTGATTAAGTGCCCTCCACAAGGGCACTTGTCCTTCAAAAAGTATTCTTTTGTGTTGAACCACCCCTTTGAACTTGGATGATGAACCATTAGTTGAACCAGTTCAATGGTTCAATGAAGAGCGCCAAGTCCTTTTGAACCAAAAAGCCGATGAACCGTTGGATGAACTTTGACGTTGAACCAATCGGTTGAACCAAGGCTTTGAACCAAAATGGTTCAAGCCAATGGTTCAAGCTGATGGTTCAATGAATAAAACAAGCTAATAAACTAAGCATTGAACCAAACATAATGTACTTGTCTTTGAACTAACAGGAATTTTGATATTGAACCAAAAGATTGAACCAATCTATTGAACCGATTTAACGGTTCAATGAAGTGCACAGAGCCCTTTTGAACCAAAAGCCGATGAACCATCCAATGAGCCAAATGGTTGAACTGAGTGAATGAACCTGCTATTGAACCAAGACATTGAACCAAGTTTTGGTTTAATGGTTCAAACAAGGCTTTGAAGCTACTGACGAACCAAATGATCAAACCAAAAGATGCTAAAACAAAGAGAATGAACCATCTGAGTGAAATGAAGAATTGAACTACTTGGTTAAACTGAGCCATTAAACTGTTCCTTTGGTTGAACCTACCATTTAACCTTGAACCCATTGAATCTTTGAACCAAAGTGGTTCAATGGTTCAACGGTTCAAGCCACCTTGATTTGGCCAAATGTTTGGAAGCCGATGAACCAATTGAAGCGATTGAACTTTGAAACTTGATGAAGCGCTTAACTCTTGCCAAAGATGTTGAAATTGCTATTGGTGTTTGTTGATGGATATTTCTATTCGAACCAAGGCATTGAAACAATCCCATAAAATGACTAAGTGTTTGAAAACTGATTCCTTTGACTGAAACCGCTTGCAAAAATCTTTGAATCTGTATAAATGAACCTGCCTGAAGAATTTGAAGATACAAAGTTCATAGAAATCAATCATGTAAAATCCATGGAACTTGACTTGCAAAGTCTATAGATTTTCTAAGAATCTTTGAAAATGAGAAATCTAAATATCTAAGACAAATTTTTGAAAATGGAAGATATAATTTTGGTCTATAAGACCAAAATATTTCAAATGTTGTCCCAAAAATGATAGCTATATTTTTGGGAGACAACAACTTACCCTCGTGGATGGTAAACACACATTTATTTGGGTTGAGAGAGATGCCAAACTCTCTACACCTTTCGATATTTTCCTCAAGTGTTTCAAGTGTTCACTTGCCTCCTTGGAGAAGAATCTCACATCATCAAGATAAACCAGCACAATGTCATTGATCAAACCTTAAAAATCCATATCCATAGCATGTTGGAAGGTAGCTCTAGAATTTGACAATCCAAATGGCATCTTCTTATAGGCATATATTCCCCACTTGGTGGTGAAGGCTATCTTGTATTGGTCACATTCTTGTACCAAGATTTGATTGTACCTATAGTAGCCATCTAGGAGAGAGAATCTTTCACTGCCTATCACCATCTAAAGAATTTACTCCATACTTGGAAGGGGATAGTGATCTCTCAATGATACTCTATTTAGGTCTCTAAAATCCACACACAATCTGAATTCTCCATTCTTCTTTCTAACAGGGACCAAATTGGCTAGCCAAGAAGAGTGTTTGATAGGTAAAATGATCCTAGACTCAATTAGTTTCGTGAGTTCCTTCCTCATGATAGGTTCGATCTTTGGATTCATTAGCCCTTGATTTTTCTTGATGGGTTTGGCACCTTCCTCTATCTCAATGGACCAAGCTTGGATCAAATCACTTCAAATCACCATACTCCCAAGTGAAGACATCAGCAAACTCTTGACATAACATAATGAAGGCATGTTTTTCCTCATTGGTACACACCTTCCCAAGTGAAAACAACTTATCCTTGTAGATATCTACCCTTTCATAATTTATTTCTTGGTTGACATGCTTTCTTTGTCTCTTTTGAGTTGGTCGTCTTCATTGAAAATGCTCTCAAGAGTTACCAAACCTTTGGGAAGTATATTGGTCTTTAGTTGAACAATTTTCTCATCATACTATTGTTGTAGTTTGGACTAATTTTTAGAAGTAAAATTAGCTTCTTCCTACAATAAAAGTGTTATTTGTTGGTCACTTTCAAACACCTACCAATTGGTGATATTGTCTAGTATGGAGGGCCTCATAATCACCTTCAAATGATGTTAATTCTTGCTTTGTCTCATCCCCTTTGGGATGTCAAACTGAGCACCAACTGCTGCTAGTCTATCCGCATGCTTGTTCTCCTCTCTTGGAATGGAATTGATGTTTAAATCAATGAAGTTCTCTACAAGGTCCCACACTCTATGATTTTAAGACTTGAGTAAGGAGTTGTTGGTCAAGTTTTGACCTTTCACTTGGTTCACAATCAGCTCACTATCTCTAAACACCTAAAATTATTCGATTCCTCTCTTCCTTGTCATTCTAGGCCATGAACAAGGGCCTTATACTCTAATACATTTCAGGTGTAGAACTAAAACCTAGAAGTTGAGAAGTATTTATCCTTTGAAGGTGAAACCAACATTTCCCCACCACCATCTCCCAACTTGCTTCTAGATCCATCAAAAAACAACTGCCACAAACCACAATCCTCTTGGTTTATCTTCATCAGTTTTGGCATGAAAGCATCTTTCTCATACATACAATATACTCCAAGACCAGCTTCTTTAATGAACTTATAAGGATCATGCTCAAAGTTGTCATTTCCCCATTCATCTAGGAGCAAGTCAACAACTCCTACAAGGGAAGATGATGGAAATTGATCCACTTGGAGCTCTCTTCATCAATGATTGTGTAGTTCACATTCACCACTTTGGGTGAGTATGGCTCCAGGTGATCCTTGTGGATGGGATATAACTCAATATTCACTTTAGTTCCATACTTTGTCCTAAAAACTGTGTAATACTAGTTGTTTTCCAAGTATCCACCTATCTTGGATGTGAAATCCCTTAACAAGCAAAGAGTGAAGTAAGGAGGAACATCTGCCACTACCACATCATTGGGAATTAAAAAGGTTGGATAGGCATGGAGGGTCAGATTTAAGCCTCTTTCCACTCCCAAGGTCTTAGCTGGTGATCCATCCAACTGTAGAAATCTTTTGGTCATTTGCTCATACTTGAAATCACCAATAATTAGGGACAAATAGAAGGGATGGACCTTCTCATCTTTCTTTGCTTGACCAGCCATGGGAGGAGCCCCATTTACTACCAACATGTTATCCTTTCTTGTTGGGATAGCTTGCTCACCCAGCCTATACAATTCCTTTTGGAGTATATCCTTTTGTCTTGGAAGTGCTACATAATCCCACAATGAGATGTTCATGTGCAACTTCTTCATTTGGTCCACTATATTTATTGAAGGATTACCCCTTTAGATTTCTCCTTGGGAACATTCATAACATATGGTGTAACTTAAGGAAGTAAAGCTATAATCATTGTCCTGTAATTAGAAAACTTTTGATTTTCTTGTGGTCTTAGGGCTGCTTCAGGTACACTTCCTACTTGATTGGGTGAAGGATATGTTGTAGGTGCTTGAGTTTCATCAATGGCTCTCCTTTTGGAATTGGTGTTAGATGCAACATCAACATTCTAATTACTTATGCTCTCCACATAGTTGACTATGTAGAAATCTCCTTCCAAGTGATTCATAAAAGTGGAATCAGATTAAGCCTACCTGTTGTCTATCCTAAGTTGTGTTGACATCTCAAAATTTGAGAATTGGGTTGCCTAATCACCTTGTGTAGTCATGCTTTGATTTGGTAGCTCACTAGCATAAGCAATCTATTCTTGGCCATGAACAAAGGGTGGATAGTTGGGCTACTCCTGCACCAAATTATTTTGAGTGGGGACAAGAGCCTTAGAAAATGAAGGGACATTTGGATTATAGCTTTTATAAGGCTTGACATGTGTAATTTGACCTTGCCCTTGATTATAATTCTAGAAGGGAGGTCTATTTACTTGCCCAAACTGTTGGTAACCTTAATTTGGCAGATAAATCTGAGCTTGTTGTCTCTTGAGGGAAACTAACTCATTAGTAACACTCTACAATAGGATCTTAACTTCATGGATGTCATTTATAGGGGTATCATCTAGCTTCTCTTGATTAGGTAGAGGAGCTAGAATGGGCAAAAAAGGATAGACTGAGGGCTAAAAATCTAGAAAGAGTGGCATAGGAGGTCTAGATCTATCTTTCCTACTTAAATAAGGCAATCTTCAATAGCTATGTCTATCTCATAAGTATTGGGTAGAGTGTTTCCACCCATGGACTATATCATAATAGCAATGTCACTATTTAGGTCCTTCAAGTAGTAAAAGAAAGCATAGCTTGCGGTTGGCCATATAAGAATTAGGATTTTGTCCCAAGTCTTTTGGAACCTAGTGTTAAAATCTTGCATAAACTCATGTGGGGCTATCTTCATGGTGGTTAACTACTCAGCTAGAGATAAATGGTTACTTTTTTTTCCAAATCTATTGGTCAAGAGGGTCCTTAAATCATTCCATGAGCCAACTGAGTTTATAGGCAAGGTCCCATACCAGTCCATAAATTTTCCTTTGAAGGACAAGGCTAGTAATCTAATGGCTACATTTTATTTATTGATATTATGCATGTTTCATAGGTTTTATATGTTTCTAATATGATCGACAATAGTGATTAGGCCCTCTCCACTAAAGGAAGGAACACTTTTGAGAGCTATCCTTGGAATTGGGTCATACTGCTGAAGGTTCAAGGGACTTTGACCATTGAAGGCCATAAAAGGGAAAGCCCCAAGGGCTTCCATGGATGTGAAAGGATTCAACAGGGGTCTCCTTGAGTAGGTATATTTTATGGCTAGTTTAGGAAAATGACTTGCTATGTAAGGGTGGGTATTTGCAAACCTTAGCCTTTCCATTGAATTCAAATTTAACTCATAAAATTTAAAAGGGATACCCCTAGAAGAAGAACTTGTAGTGACCTTTGACATGGGATGCTAGGCTAATGATTAATCAGAGACTACGTTCCTAAATGGAGTCACCAAGTGCTAAATATAGCTCCTTTTGGATTTTTTAAACAATATCAAGACTAGCACCAATCTTGAAACTTATAGGAGAAAGAAATTAGTCACATTGGGCATGCCAAAAACTATTGACATAGTAGATTACACCCTATGAAGGGAGGCTCAGCTCTCTTCCTCCATGTGGCATAATGGAGACATTCCTCTTGCTGTGGGTTATAAATGTGAGGGATGAATCTCTATATTAGGGGCTACCTCCCCTTGATGTAAATTAAGGCCCTATATTTCCTATTGATAATAATGGGTGGGATGAAAAGGGAGATAAATACTAAAATTAGAACCTAAACTAATATGGTAATGCACCAAAATGGTTGGTCTACTCAGCTTTGACATACTCTTTACACCAAAAAGAAGCGAGTATACACTTCATTCAGATGAGAACCTTTCCTACATCAGTGTTTCAATAGGGGATCCTATGGAGATACAGGGAGGAAGAACTACCAGAGGTGTTCTAAGACACACTATGGACAACTTGTTCACATGCACCTATACTCTCAGATGGACTCTTCTTGTTGACCTACAAGAAAATAACTCATAATACACTAGATATGTTGGCATAAACTTATGAAAGCATGAAAAAGAAATGACTTAACACAAGATAAAACCATAGACATATGCAAAAGTGTAAGCTCAAATGGAGGTAAGAAATACTTCTTCTAATTCAAGGTAAATTTTTTCAGGGCTTCACCATACAAGCTGAGATATCCTTTCTCAAATGAGAAGTTACAAATATATATAGATAACTAAGAATAAGATAGTTGATAAATCAAAGGAATGGAAACCCATGTTGAGTTAAACTCTTATACAGAGACCACAAGCCCATGCTACTACCGTATTATTCTAATTGCATATGGGAGAGCCATGTTGTAGACATCCAAGTCACCACCCACACTGTCATAGGCCTAAAAAAGCATGGGATACTCCTTTTAACAACTGATAAATCCATCCCCAATTTGTGGTTGGACCATGTTCTCTTCAATGTTGGGTGCATCTAGCTGTGCATTAATGGTGAAGCATGAAAACACGTGTTTCTCTCCTCTATAGTTTGAAAACCAATTTATTTTATTGGTTTTTTGTAGATATATTTCACCAAATGTATTAATTCTCCTTATTGAGTCATTTATGCCACTTATCTTGGTTTGAGTGGTCATTGATTCTATCCTTTGTCTTTGTTAGTAGCTAAAATTATTCCTTGTTTTGTCTTTTCTACTTTGTCTTTTCTTACGTTTTTTCTCCTTCATTTGACTTATCCTTATCCTTGGCCTTTTCTTTGCTTTCTCTTTGACTTATCAGGCCTTCTTTGTCTCAGGATTTTCACCATGCTTTCCTTCAGATAAAATATCTGAAAGAATTTCTTTGGACATTTTATCCAAAGGAATTCTTTCTTTTGATTTCTTCTTTTCCTGAAGGGCACGTGCCCCTCACACTTTTTTTCTTTGTTCTTCACTTTCTCAAGGTGCCCTCCACAAGGGCACTTACCCTTCAGACTTTTTACAAACATCTTTCAAGCCATCAAAATTCCCACTAAATGAAATCTCTTGCCTTTTACGAACTACTTTAGACCATTTGGAGTTCTTCAATCACTTCTACTTATAAAAGTAGACAAGTAATGCACCTTCAAAAACTTGAATTGTACTTACCAAAGTAGAATGGGGGAACACTTGGATTTTTCATTAGAAAGATCTGATAGAGAAAATTTTTTACACAAGGTAGTAGAGGGATGATCTAGCCAAAACATGGATTAGATTGCCTTTGCAAATAAAAAGGAGGGGGTGCCCAATTTTGGCTTGTAGGACCAAAAATTGGTCAACAACAACCTTTCACAATTCAAAACATAGATATGATAGCTTTAGAACTAGAATAGACACTCAAGGGTGCTCTTAAGGAAATTATATTGGCCTATGCCTCTAATACAAAATAGGAACCCAAAGAAGACATAGGGAAAGAGCTGGTCCCAAAATCATCCCATGAGAAGAGAAAAGTAGAACTTGCACTGGACCCTATGAGACCAAAGAAGAGATTGAGATTCACTTTCAATCATCCCACTAGTGAAGTAAATCTACTCAATGATGAGTTCCCAATCCATGGACCAGTCATTCCTGACTGGCTCATCTATGTGCAATTACAAATGATCCCCTCTCTTTCTCATTCTTGGGCCATGACAAGGGTCGCTAATATGAGAATACAAGATGATATGAATCCTTATATAAGGGATTTATTGAAAGAGCAAGAAGAAGGAAGAATTGTGGTTGTTGAAGGGCTAGAAGGTAAGAAGATAGATGCTATGGTAACTTCTACTACCCCAAGTGTGGAGGTCCTAAAACCTCCATAATTCATGGAACTAGCCACTTTTATCCATTTCAACCCTGATATAGTTGGGTTAGAAAGAATAATAACCATGATAGCTATGCTTGGGATAGAATAATTCACCTTTTAGAAGGAGGAACCATTTGTAATACTAACCCTAATGGGTGGCCAATAAGTTGGAGAGGCTACAATTCATAAGGAATATGTGGAAAGTCTAATTGAAGTCCACTCAACATAAGCTAAATTTGGAGTCCAAGGTATGAAGTAGAGGATCCAAAACACGAAAAAAAAGAAATAAAACTTGGAAAAATAGGAAATTATATTAGTGTTGGATATAATAAACAAGCTACTTGACAAGCCATTTTATGACATGTTTGAGGCAATTAAGTCGATGAAATTAAGGCAAAGTGCATTATAAGGGCAAAGTGAACTAGTCAAGAGTTTAGTCACCTAATGGTAAGTCTCTAAGGATAAAATAGCTCAACTCCTCAATATTCAGGTAGAGAATCATATCTCAAACTTCAAGACCATCTGTTTGGGGCATTTGGGCACAATTCTGGGAATTGTGGTTGAAAACATTCAAATTTTGATTACATGGAAAAATAATATGGAAAGGGTCCTAAAATAAGACAAAGAACTAATTTCAATAATTGAACAACTTCTTGGGACCATGATAAAATATCTTGCACAACCCAATGCTCTTAGGATCATTGGTGATGATAAATTCAATCATAAGGCTACTTTGGTAACCTAGGAAATCAGAGGAAAAGGTCAAGGCAAATCTGGGGGAAAAAATAACAAGATCCTGGGCATGATACTCAATGTAGGGGAAAGAGTAAATAAAGTCAAGAATATCAAAGAGGCCATGGATATAAATGAAAAGGAATTTGATGACCCAGTCGATCAAGAGGAAGAACAGATCATGAAGCCTGCTATGGACATGGACTTAATTGATGAACACCATGGGAGAGCCATGAGCATCCTCCAATAGTGATAGCTAGGGGCCCCACCATCAAATTGATAATATTCTATTTTGTAAATTTTTTTAACATTTTGAAGTAGAATATCCCATTGTAAAGGCATATGCTAGTTTGTTAGCATATTTACCTTTAGGTCAGTATAATTTGGAAAACCACTTATATTTTAGAATGTGTAAGGACAACTATCCCTATCTTTGTACACATGTATTTTGTAACTGACTGGTATACTTCCTAGTCTTCTTATAAAGGAATGTTTGACCATTGTAAAGAGGGAAAATCTTTAGAGAAATTTTGTATACTTGAAGTGATTAATAAGATCAAGGAATTTTTCAAGGGTTGTCCATTTTTTATGTGTTAATTGTTAATATATCTTTTCTCTAAATTGTTAGTAGAGGTGTTGAATTTGAACAATGTTTTTGAATTTTGAATAACATTTTTTAATCATAGGGATTATGATTTGTGCCTATGCTAGATTAGTTGAAAGATCTTAGGTTCTGCTTCATTTCATTTTGCTCTATATTCAGATGTGCAATTGATATTTGATTATAGTGGTAAATCCCTAAAGTAGACATAGTTCTTACTTGTGATTCCTAAATATTTTCTCTTGAAGTTTGTGTCATATATAGTGAGATTTGATAGGATATATTGCATTATATATTTGATAAATGCGTATTCAGTTACCATTACTACTTTCTCATAATGTTCAAGACTAAAATTTTCAATCACTCATTTCTTTTTTGCCCTACCTTTCTCTTTACTCCTTTTTACACCAAGACCACTTTAATTTTATCTACATTATAAATATCCATTTAGATTAGTCTATATCTTAAATTAGGAATATAACTCACTAATTATTAACAAAGATTCACAAAAAATGGGCTAAGGTGGCTCCCAACTACTAAATTATATAAATAGTGTGGATCAGTTATCATATTCTATTGCTATTTCACCACAGGTAGCCAGATTGCCAAAACCTACAACTCATGCTCTGAATTTCATAAATTATAAAATGAGAAGTGTTCTTTAAACACTAAAGGCACCTGTGGTACATTTAGAATCATCAACATAGACTCTACCAAAATTTGTACTGTGACACCTTTTTGCTACAATAAAGATTGAATTCCATCCATTTTTTTAACTTGGATTGAACTGTGTTCCATGAATTCATGTATTATGGATTGAAGTGTGTCTCATATTGTGTATTGTGTAAGTCTGAGTGATCAAATCATTGGTGCATCACCTCTTTTACATGCTTTATAAGTCATTGTTAAAATCTCTTTCCCTTTTCCAAGATAGTGCTAGTTTAGATTTAGTGTAGGTGATAGATCTAGAAGGAAGTTTACCTTCTCTACAGGTATGATCCATTATTAGGATACCCACATCCTAGGACCAGTCCCATGTTGGACTATATTTATGTAGGAAGATCTGAACAATCTGCTCTTCAACTAGGGTGCTAATCTAGAACACCAACAATTTTGGCATGCCCGATGGGACCAGTTTCTTTAGCATATTTGAAGTTTGAAGATTGAGAAAAATAAATTTCAAAAAGAAGAGATATCTACCATCATTAAAAGTTGAAGATCCTTAAAGTTACAGAGCTCATAGCATCTTCAAAATAATGATTTCATTCCAAAGGTTACAACAAGATCATCAAGTAAAGGTAATCTTTTTGAACACATTGAATTACCTTCTACTTATTATAAAAAATCAAAATCTAGTAGGACAATTCCGTATCCTTAAAATAAGCATTCATTTTCTAGTTATTCTAATGTTTTAGTCCAATCTATTGTCCCCATTAGTTAAATCCCTTTTGTCCAAATGGTTATCAAGAATCAAGTGTCTGTCCCATTTAGCCCAATATGATAACATTCCTATGTCTTCCCTCAAAATTATTCCTTTCTTCTCAGGAGAATGGGATAAAACTACTACTATTGAGCATATTCAACATGTTTCCAACCTTTGTTTTGTTCAGAATGTTACTCAAGATAATGTGGCTATAAGATTATTTGCTTCTTCCTTTAAGGGAAAAACATTGTAATGGTATAGGAATCTTCATTTGACCTCCATTAATACATGGGATGAGTTAGGTGAAGCCTTAGTTAAATAATTTGAAGACCAGTCTAATAATCTATCTTTAGTTGAACAATTGACTACCATACAAAAGTACCCCCATGAGTTTATGTCTAATTTTAACCTCAGATTCCAAAGGACATGGACCAAGATCTCTGCATTGGTTAGAACATCTACAAAGTATACATTTTTTACTATCTAAATGTCCCCAATTCTGACATAAGTGTCATGATACAATCCATAGGTGGTAATACCTTGCCAAATGCCTATGGATTTATAATAAGAGCATAAATCATCTTGATACAAGCTACTAATCTTGATCCAAGGCCTATAATACCTATTTTTCAAGAATTAAAACCTATTCTTCCTCCTTAATTTCCTCATAACCTATTTATATCTCTTATTCCATCTCCTAAATCTCAAGTTGTATCCCCTTCTAATAAAGCCAATGAGATCAGAGATTTGAAGAGTATGCTACAATCCTTTGGAAATGAGATCATCCAACTCAAGAGACAATAGTATCAAGGTAGATCTTATCAGCAACAAAACCAAAACACTTATCAATCCTTCAATAACCAAAGACCTCTTTATCAAGGTTTCAAGGATAATAGGCAACCCTACTAAAATCAAGGAGCCATAACCCAGACTAAGCCATATGTAGCCCTTAATTGTAATGTACCTTCTAGTTCAAAAGCTATTATTCCTCAAAACAAGCTGATGTAAGATTCAGGATGGAAACCCTCTAATCTAAGTGATACTCAAAACCAAGATTTCATATCCCAAGATATTATTATGCCATAGATTACACAATAAGAATTCTCTCTTCAAGGTGGTCAACATCAAGACATGAATGTGGCATCCCAAGGAGAGGCTCATCAAAGGTCAAGACAACCTAATGCTATCAATGTTTAAGGGTAATTAGATGATCTTATTACATTCAACCAAGTTGGTGAAACTAGCAATATAAATGGTCACGTTGTAACTTTGACTAAAGATAAAAGAAGAACAATTGAAGAAGCTCAAGATGTCATGCCCAAGAAAATTGTAGATAAGCTTTGATCTTGTCTATGATCCAAATATCAAATACGTATTGTAATTATATGGGTCACCAATAAAGATAGTAGGCATAATCAAGGATCTAAAATTAACATTACATGTTTGTCCCAATGTCATTATTTAGCAAGATATGGTGGTAGTGGACTTGCCTTCCTATTTTACCATGTGTCTTAAAAGAGAATTTACTTTAAATATTGGAGGATATCCATTAGCTTATTGGACATATTTATTGTTCATGACAAAGTATGGTACTAAAGTGATAATACATCCTAAACCTATTTTGATATTTCATTTGGATCTATATATGCCAAGTATGTTAAACACTAATTATGCTATCTCAAATAGGGTATTAGAAGCTGATGAGGTGGAAAATGAATCACCTCTAGATGGAGGTCTAGATATATTCTTTGATGAATGGACCTCTAATTTATATTAACATTATCCTTACAAGTTAATTAAATAAGGACTTGTTGTCTATTGTCTTCATGAAAATGAAGCACCAATTCCAGCATTAATGAAGGATGATCAACCTATTGATTGTCTATGGTAGATATATTTTGATGGATCTAGGAAAAAACATGGCACTAAAGTTGGAATGATGTTAATTTATCCAACCAATCAAAGTTATTTATCTTTGCTCAAGTTTCAATTTGGTTGTTCCAATAATGTTACTAAATATGAAACACTAGTGCATGGTTTATAATGTGTAAAAAAGATGAATATCAATACTTTACAAGTTTTTGGAGATAACGAATTGGAAGTTCATAAAGTAAAATGACTTAATGTATGAAAAAATCCATTTCTTAATTCCTATAAGCATATAGAATGAGATTTAATTGAAGACTTTCAATCTTTCGATATTTAGTCCATATCAAGAAATAAGAATAAGCATGCAGATAAACTGGCTACAATTGGGTTATAATTTAGTATCCCATATGACATAAGAAATTAAAAAGTTCAATCACACATAAAGGTAGTTATGAGGCCTTCTATCCTAGATAACCATGATAATTGGAAAGTATTTCAAGATGATAGTTATATTATCATATTATGACAAGAGGAAGTTGAGTTTTTCTCAAAGAACCAGGATAAACACTTGCAATAGTATGGTGACCAGATTGTGCAATTAAATACAAATAAGTTACCTAAAGGGTTGGTAACCCTTGAATAGATATTTAATATAAATAATTAATTGAAAAAATAAAAGTTTGTTTTGTCAACCAAGGAAGAACACCTATGCTAACATTGACACAATAAGGAGATTTTAGAATAAGGAGATTTCAAGTATTCTCATGCAGCAGAATAAGGAGATTTTAGAATATCCAATAGCCTTATTTATTTAACACTTAGAATAATATTAAACAAGGTATTATTTTGTTGAGAAACATGTACTTTCAATCGTAAGGTCTATTAAAAATTTTAGGTACTTGTTGTCCAATCATAAGATATACTTGTTGGTTGTATATCTAAGTGTCAAAGATTTCCTCTTGAATAAACATATAAATGACAAGAGATCTAGTTGGATAATCAAATTCATGGAATATGATGTTGCGATCAAGGTCACAATGTTGGTTAGAGGTAAATGACTTTCTGAATATCTAGCCCAAGAATTGCAAGAGATTAATGGGGTGGTTATTATGTCAAATGATGAATAAGTTGAAAATGAACACACCTCATCTTCCATCTAGTTCAAAGATATGGTAAGGTATCTACAAGGTGGTGTTTATCCTCCTCATATGACCCCTTCAAAGAGGAGATATTTCATATTATAGTCAATTCCTCTTCTTGTTGATAATGTGTTGTTCAAAAAAGATATCAATGGCATATTGCTAAAATGCATAGAATCAGGTCAAACATAGAGATTGCTTGAGAAGTTATATGATGGACATGGTGGAGACAATTATTCAAAAAGGATCACAACCCATAAAATCATGAGAGGTGGGTATTACTATCCAAATTTATTTAGTGATTGTCATGCATGGACTAGAAAATGTAGACAATGTGCCATGCTTGTTGGAAAGGTGAAGCTTGAAGCCTTACCTCTCCAACCAATTTTAGTTAATCAACCTTTTGTATAATGGGGATTAGAATTTATTGGTTTAATTAATACCCATTCAAGTTTAGGACACAAATGGATCCTAACTACCACAAATTATTTTACTAGATGGACAAAATCAGTAGCATTAAAAGAATCCAATGAAACCAATGTTCTGTACTTATATGAAGTGTTGCTAACCAAGTTAGGGGTCCTTTCAACTATAATTTATGATAATTCTATGGCTGTTGTGGGGTTTAAGATCAGCTAGTGGGTAGTTCAACATAGTGTTTTCCTTATTACTTCATAAAACTATTATCCACAAGGCAATGGACTTGTTGAGTCCACTAACAAGAATTTGTTGAAGATCATTAAGAGGAAAATTGAAGACAATAAGAGATTATGACATCTCAAATTGAAGTTAGCTCTATGGGTTGACAGGATCACCTACAAAAAGTCCATATCCAATTATCTATATAAGCTAGCATATGGTAAATAATAAAGAATGCCTATTTCTCTTGAATTCCCTAATTTTCAACTAATGCATCAACTTGAGATTTTGGATAATGAGCCAATGGAAATCATATATGCAGGGCTCATGGAGATATAAGAGAGAAGGCACCAATCCATGTTGGCCATGGAGAACCATCAAATAATCATAAAGAGAACGTTTGACAAAGGAGCTTTTTCAAGAAGTTTCCAAGAAAGAGATTTGGTCCTCAAGTGGGATGAGGACAAAACTAAACTAGGAAGGCACACCAAATTTGATAATTTTTGGAATGGCCCATACATAGTATCCAGCTACAAGTCCCACAATGCTTTCTAACTCACAAGGATTAATGGTGAAGAGCTTCTTATCCTAGTCAAAGGGATATATATAAAGCACTTCTATTAAGAAAGATAAGTCCCCTATACATAATTAGTTATTTTCATTTTCCCAAAGTGTTTTTCTAACACATTAGTTTATTTTTATCTTGTCCCAAATAAGTGTTTTATTACATAGTTATTTAATAGGTTAGTTGTTTTTGATTTATAAGGTTAGTTTTCCCTTTTAAGTTATTTCTTTCCATATTTGTTGGAATTCTTCATTTTGATAGTCAAGAGGGTATCTTGAAGTCATGTAAATGGTCCATGTATAATGTAAATCATCTGAGAGTCATAGAGATGATCTAAGTTCAAGCATAGTAGGTATAATTCCCAGCCAAATTGCCAAAGATGTTAGCCAAATTTTGGATCACATAAGGAACTTCTGTCTAGAGGTAGTTTGAATAGTTAACTTGAGTTCTTGTTGAAATAATGGTTCAATTTGAGTAGATTTCTGGATGGAATGAGTGGACCAAAAAGATCATGTAGCTTGAAAAACTATTAAAACACTTTAAGTTCACTTAAAGTGTAATTTTTCATTTTCTAAGGATAGGTCCAGAGTTGTAGAGACCCCATGGGGTGTCAAAAGTGCTTGGAATGGATATGAAAGTGCATTAATTTCATCTGGTTCTTCTTTGTGTTCATCCTGACATTTTGGGTCTAGTGGCAGAAAGTCCAAGTAGGTAGTTTATTCATGCTATATCTCACACGTATGGATGAGCCAAGAAGAATTGGTCATATGGGTTTTTTTAGTTTAGTCATAATGATATATGTGCCAATTTTCAAGCCATACACCAAAGCACATCAAAATATATTGAGGTCCAAATTTGCTATCTCATACAAACTATGCTAAATTTCTATACATAGCCATTTTTAAGAATCTCAAATAAAGATAAGTGGAAAATTTAATGAGGCCATGTATTACACATGTGATTGTTCTATATAAATTTATCACATTAGTATTTTTTATTTTTGTGCCTAGTTACTATGTGCTAAGTTCCAGGTCCTCCACCAAAGCACAAAAGAAGATATACATGTGTAAAGTTGGGCTCTTAGTCAGATTTCACTAAGTTTTTCATACTTAGCCAATGAACTAGACCATCCTCAGGATGTCATGAGAAAATAAATGGACTAGTCAAATTCAATTGTAAAACAATATAAAATTCCATTTGTGCTTATTTTTTATGGTTTGTAGGATGTTAAATATGTTTTTTAGGATGTTAAATATAGTTTTTGGGACGTTTAATTTAAGCTTCCTAAAATAACCATTTGAATTCAAAAGGGTCCTTAAATGGTTTCAAGTTTATCATAATCTAATAGCTCGTGGGAGATCTCATACTGAAACATTTGATCTAATAGTTCATCCTAATGATAAATTGGCCAAAAGGTCCATGGGTTAATTCCTGTAAAGAACTAAAATTTGGACTAGATCTGATGGTGAAAATTAATCGAGTAGAGATCCAATGGTGCATGTTCACTGACAGGAAGGTGGGACTAAGCTAAATTAAGGGCCCACATTTCCTTGTATAGTTTTATCTAATGATCCTCACTCAAGTCAACATGTCAAAGGGATCTGCTAGCAGGAAATCAATGGACTCTTGAGCATTCATATATCCAAATCTAATGATGTGAATGAAATCAATAATTTAAAAGGATCTATGAAACCAATGCAAATCAAGATAGTTGGGAATAATATAAATGGTCCAAGTGATGGTGAGATTAGACTTTGTATAGACTTTAAAAATTTGAACAAAGCATCAAATAAAGACAACTACCCCCTTCCTTCCCTAGATCAAGTAAATCAAGTTATTTCAGGATCAGCTATGATGTCCTTTCTTGATTGATTTTTAGGTTACAACCAAGTATTGGTTGATAGGGAGGCATGATGAATACAACTTTCACCATAAAGTGGGGGACCTTCACTTATAAGAGAATGCACTTTGATTCATCAATGTAGGAGCTACCTTGCAAAGAGCTATGGATCATGACTTTCAAGGCCTAGTAGGTAAATGCATCATTATTTATATGGATGATCTAACCATTTTTTCTAAAAAAAGGGAAGATCACTTCATACATTTATAGAAAGTTTTTGAAAGATGTAGAAGGTATGGCATTTCCTTAAACCCTAAAAAAAATATCTTTTGTGTGACTAAAGGAAAGTTATTGGGTCATGTTATAACCAAATATGGGATATCTAGAGATCCTAAGAGGGTGAAGGTCATATCTAGAATAGAGCCTCCAAATAGTAAAAAATGTTTAAAGTCATTCTTTGGTAAAATTAATTTTGTAAGAAAGTTTATTTCTAGTTTTGTAGAAATAATCAAACCATTGAGTGATATGTTGAATAAGGATGCCAAAGTCACATTGAATGAGGATTATAGAAAGGCATTTAATGATATCAAGAAGGCCATCAGCCAATCTCCAATCATTATAAGTCTAGAGTTTTCAAGGGACTTCTACCTCTATTCCTTTGCATCTGATCACGCTAGGGTTGCAGTGTTAACTCAAAAAATTAAAAGGTGTGACCACATAATAGCTTTCATGATCACTAATTTCAATAATGTTGAGTTAAATTACTCATTTTTTGATAAACAAGCATATACATTAGTCAAGGTAGTTAATAAATTCAAGCATTACATCATTATAAATGAGGTGCATGCCATCTTACCTAACCCTACCACAAAACTTACGTTAAGGAAGATTGAATTGGGGGAAGATAGAGGTAAGTGGATGTCAATCTTATAGAAATATGACCTATAAATAAAAACATCAAAATTAGTAATGTGCCAAGGTTTGATTCAAATGATTACTAATACTAACCCTAGTCTAAGTATTATTCTAGTGGATCAACAAAACTTTTGAGATAGTGAGTGGTATGATCCAATCATACACTTGATAATCAATGGCACATGTTCTACAAGTATATCTAGGGCCTTAAGGTTAAATGTAACCCACTACTTGATCAAGAATGGGGTCTTATATATGAGGAATTTTGAAGGTGTCTACCTAAGGTGTGTCTCTCAAGAAGAAGCCACCCAAATCATGAGTACCTTTCATGAAAAGATGGGTAGTGGAAATTCATTTGGGAAGACCAAAACCCATAAGATTCTTAGAGATGACTATTATTGGTTAACCATTTTTAAAGATGCCCAAAAACTAGTGAGAGAATGCCACTCATGTCAGATCTTTAGCACTAGGGAGCCACTGGAAATAATGCCTCTACGACCAATCATGATTGATAAACATTTTGATCAATAAGGGTTGGACTTTGTTGCCATAATCAACCCCAAATCATTTAAAGGTCACAATTGTGTCCTTACTAAAATAAATTATTATATAAGGTAGACTAAAGCTATAGACACCAAATAGTTTAGAAATGAGGAAGTAATCAAATTATTAGAAAAAAAATCTATACCAGGTTTGGGATTCTAATATCTCTAGTATGTGACAATGGGTTTGCCTTCACATCCATAGAGATGATCAAATGGGCTTATGATAATTCCATCACTCTCAAGTTTACATCCAACCATTAACCCCAAGTAAGTGGATTCTCTGAGTCAATAAATAAGAACCTAATGAAAGCAATCAAGAAGTTTGTCAAAAATAAGCCTAAGACTTGGCACATGATCCTTAAATTTGCACTTCAAGATGATAGGATAAGAATCAAGAAATCCTTAAGAGCCTCACCATTTAGGTTGGTGTATGTACAGGAACCCATCTTTCCCATCACACTCAAGTTGCCTACATACATATTTATGGAATAATACATGGAGGATAGCCAACATATAGCTAGTTCTAGATTGCTAGATATAATTTAGATGGAAGATGTAAGGGAGAAATGTTTTTTCTAATTTTAGCAGGCATCAAACCACAATCAAGAGATGGTTTGATAAATGGTCCAAAATAAAGGTGTTTAGATAAGGATACTTCATTCTCCTCTATGATAAAGCATTTGAGCCTAAGGGCAAACATGGTGAATTCACACCCTTGTGGATTAGCCCATACCAGATTACAAAAACATTGGGAAACAACACCTTTAAGCTCAAAGACTTATGAGGAGTAGATTTTACATTTCCCACCAATTGGAAATACCTCAAAAAATATTTCTCTATTGCTCCCACTAGGGTATTCATGGAGTAAAACTATAAGATGATTAAATTAGTGTAGGTAGGCTAATTAGTTTATTTCAATGTTCTTTCCTTTTTATCCCTTGTTTGTGCATAGGTATGTACATATTTGCTTGTTTTTCTTATTTGTTGTCTTTCTTTTTGTTTGTGTGTTTTTTTTCCTATTTCTTGGTTCTTTGATTCCAATAAGTCCTTAGGGACAATATTGAGCTCAAAAGTTATGAAGTTTGCTTAAAAACATGTCTCCCAATTTATAAATGAAGGTATGAACCCCATGCATAGAGTAACCATGGTTCTAAAATACAAAGAATGATGTTATATCTTAGAGAAATTGACAAATACCAATGGAAAGGCCAACCATTTCATTAGACCCTAACCACTATCTCAACCTCAAAATAGTATTAATAAGACTTGCACTTATGGATGAAAACTCAAATTATCAAGATATACCCAAAACCAACACTTAATTAACATCTTTATCACTGATTAGAGTTGAAATCATATGTGATTTTCCAAAGATCAAGTACTTGACTAAATCTTAAAACATGGCTATCCTAGCTCCCAACCTTACTGAAAGCCTAAAGATATTAAAAAACACAAAAATAAGGATTAAATGTAAAAATAGAAGCTTTCAAATATAGGTGATTCTGATAATCTCCTCCAAGGCTATGGATACCTAGTTGATAGTGGAGCAAGGTCGTGAGTAGAGCTAAAGGCATCTTTGTCGGGGCTATAGATGCCTGGCTGGAAATAGAGAAATGCCCAAGCATTCCCTAAGTTAAAAGTGTGGTGTATGATGAATATTTTAGCATTCTATAAGTTAGTGTAAGTGATTGAGGACATGAGACCTAAAATTTATTTCTTAAACCCCATGGCAAACACTAAGTCGAATCAAAACACACACATAGTCTAGATCTGTCTTAGAATTTGACCTTAAAACCACAAGTGCAAGGTTTATTTCAACTATGGCCTAGTCTAGATGATGATATTGATCAAATAAATTGGATGACCTAATTTTTTGTTTGATGAGAGTCTCTAGGTTCTAACATATTTCTATGTTTCCCCTATGAGTCGCCATTTATTGGGACCAACATACCCCATTTTTTTTGAATTGGGACCTTTGAGAAGCTCTCAAAATAAAACATGGAAATTTCAGCATGTCAACATATTTTATAGAATTTGAAGATCATCCACTTTGTTAAGAGATAGGCTTATGTGGTCTTAATCTTCTTAAATCTAGACTAACATTGCTAATGATGATCATTTAGCTATTAGGTGCAGGTTCTATGGCGTATATCCCCATGAATTCTATATTCCAAAACTATGGTAAACCCTTGGTTCAAATTTGAATAAAGGAAATAAATAAATTGGTGGGAATCATTTTAAAATTCATTTATAGACTTAAGTATAAAGCACATATTCTAGGTTTAGTCATGTTTTTAACACAATTGGACTAAGAAACTTGATCCCCTTTGTTATTTTCCCATTTTCTAAAGTTCTTAATGGCTTAACTAAATGTTTTCATGTAGTGTCCTTTTATATTTGCCAACTTAGCCTAAGAATTTAATACTAAGGCCTTGATGTATTCATTAATACAATCATGATATTAGTCTTAGCAACTTAAGCCTAATTTTTTATTGTCTCCATGATCCTAACATTAACTTCTTCATTCTTTGTAGGATCTTATGATTGTTGCTTCATCATGATATTTGATCCAATGATGCAAAGATAACCTAAAATTTAGCTTAAATGACATATATCTTTGGTAATATGATGACCCATGCTTACTCACTAAGACTCGATCGAATGGAGTGAAGTATAATTGAAACATCAAAAGGATGGAAGAAGCTTGAAAGATATAAATACAACACCATCACATTCAAGGATTAAAAGGAAAGGGGCCTACCTAACATGACTAATAATCAATATTAAGTCCTCGGATCATGATCTTATGACTATCACTTTATCACAATGTTTGATCCAATGGGGTGAAATAACATCGAGACCCTAAGAATCCCCACAAAAATGCCAAGTGGCATCTCGCATTTGGCATTAAATATTTTAATGAACTTAAAATTGACATTTGTGTGACCATCATCCAAACATTCAAAAAGATGAACTTGACACCCACATGATCGTCAACTTTAAGCCCCATAAAATTAAACTTCACTGGCTTAAACTTGGCATGCACGTGACCATTAATTGACACCTATCAGGGTGTATTTGACGTATGCGAGACCGTTAGTTTTAAAATAATGAAATATATTACTTAGTGTTTAAATGACATTCCAAAATCCTATTTTAACTCAGAAGTGGCTTCTTAATCTAAATAAAATGCTCAAAAAATGTTCAATAATGGGAGCCCTCAACCTGAAAAATATGGAAATGGTCTTATAATCTAAACACTTTGGCTAGATATATATGGAAGGATCTTCATGGATTTTTGTATAAAAATCATGAACCTTAAACTGTGAGCTTATGCTAAGTCTTATGTTAAAAAGGGAAACCCTTGCCACATGAATTGTAAGCTAACCAAAGTTTTCTCATATGTAGCAGCCTAAATTATTTATACCTTCATCCCTTCATTACAAATTCAGAAACATAGGCATATGTTGCTTAGCCTAAGGTTTATTTAATGATTGATAAAAATGAAACAAACCTTAGCTTAAGGAATTTAAGCCTAGATCATGACTTTAATAATAGAATAACTTAATGTTTGGGCATTATTTATAGATCAACGGTTCATGCCCCATCGTTGGATTTGACTGAATAGCATGAGGGCAACAATAATTTTAAAAGGATCATAAGATTTCTACGTGGTTGATATTTGGTCAATGAATGACTAACCAAAATATTTGGAGAAAAAAGGCATTTAAAGTGACAAGTATCACAATCATAGAGTTTGTAACAGAGAAACCAAATCACATCTAAGGGCCCAGATTATAATCAATGCATCATGATAATATAGGATTTGGATCCTATAGTGTGAAATGAAGGAGGTATTTTTAAATACCAATGGTTAGTGTTAAAATGATATTTATGAAAAATGTTGTGAAATGTCAAGACTAGTGCCACATAAGCCCCATGTAAGTAGAAATGGATAAAATTTGAGATCTCGTGGGCTTGAAAACACAAAGGTATAAAGGTAAAGGTCTAAATCAAATCCAAAACATGTATAAATTGAAGACTAGATATCTTCAACCATTAAAGCCTAAGACCCTAAAACCTATATAAAAATAACCCAAACAGATTCAATTGGTTAGAATTCGATCAAAGGATAACTTGATTGTGTTTTTGAGCATAAGAGATGTTTTGTAAAGGTTGTCTACAATCTGTCATGATCAATTATAAAGTAATAGAGACCATGGTAGCTATTAGGCAACAATTTAAGGAAGATACCAAGATCTATTTGATAATAGACAGTGAAGGCTAGATATTCAAGGATACAAAATTGGACCTCATAACATTGAACATCTAGGGGATTAAGAATTGGTTCGAGCTCTTCTTCATGATAGAAGATTTGCAACCCATTTCATAAGAAGAATAAAGGAATGTCATCATGAGTAGGAGATACTATGACCTGGTTACTATCCAAATGATGAGCCTTCATCATGTCATAATAAAAATAGAGGTATTACATTATATTGACATCCTTGTACCCATATTTATTAATTGTAGAATAGATAATGAATGGATCATTAGGGAAGGGAACTCAAAAGGGGTAGATTAAATTCCCCCTGTTGCTTTTGAGAAGTAATACAAGCTCCCCCTTCCACATGTGGAGCTTTTCAAGGTCAAGGAGTGGACTAGTAACCATGCCCTGGACTCTGTCCCCAGACCTTGGCTACACCAAGGACCTCACATCTTTAGAAGCCTTGATGGAAAAATACCTATCATGCAATTCAAAGAAGGCATTATGGTAATAATGACCCTGTTGAACTGAGCCTTTGGTTTCCTTTTAACTACTTATGTGAATAATATCTGGGTCCCATATGTACACTTCATGGTGGAGGAAAAACTCACCCCTCTAGTTGGAGACTTAATCAGTATATTCCTAAGCAGATAATTCAATGCCATCAAGAGAAAGACCCCAAATCAATTATTTATGATGTCATACCTACTTGATGCCCTTATAGCCTAAATCACCTTCCTTAGGATTAGGAATTGGTCTATAGAGGGCAAGACAACCATCTCATATTATTATTTCAAGTTGCACATCTTCAAGTATAGGAATCACATGAAATTTGTTTATGACTACATTTACCTTGCTATAGTGGAGGCCATCATAGGTGTTCCCATGCTTAGGCTACACCCCCTTATCAAGAGATATGTTGAAATGATAGGGGACATATGTTATTATCCTGATTTCATAGTCATCATCATAGAAAGAATCATGACTCAACCTTAAAAAATGCCAATATATGTACCAAATAAGCTTACATAGTAGGAAATTGCTTCCTAGTTCATCCATGGCATTGATATGACTTTCAAAGAGAAAAGGAAGAGCCTACTCCACCCCTTCCCTTTAAATATTAGGAAAACCATAATAAAGGACTAGAAATAGGTAAAGGTTATGTCCACACATAGGGATTCATTTGGCTTCCAACTGGATGAAATCTAAATGTGGGATCCAAAGAATGTATTTGGTGACCATTTAAGGGACAAGAAGATCTCAAATCCAAAATATGCACATCAACTCAGTGTTCATGACACCATATATATCAGGGCTAAGAACTATGAAGAGGCATTGACCAAGATCTAAGGCCATAACATTAAGCTGAAGCACAGATTGGTTAGGGACAACAAGACATCTAGGAAAACATGTCAAATGCACCCTTTGTAATACCATATACTACCTAGGCCATCTGGAACAACCCATGATCCACCTTAGATAGAGAAACCACAACCCTAATAGTAAGATGAGAAAATTCAGGGTGAACATTGTAGAGGGAAGGAGAAAGTTAGACAGGTCAAGCTAGAAGAGAGACCTGGGGAGGGGTATCCATCTTCAGCACTACCCCAAAGGAAACCTTCCCCAATTCAAAACATAAACATGATAGCATTAGAACTAGAATAGATAGTCGAGGGTGATCTTAAGGAAATTATAGAAGCCTATGACTTTGATATGGAAGAATAACCCAAGGAAGACATAGGGAAAGATATGGTCCCAATAGTAGCCCATGAGAAGAGAAAAGTAGAACTTGCACTGGTCCCTATGGGACTACAAAAGAGATCAATATTTACTTTCACTCATCCCACTAGTGCAATAAATCTACTCAATGACAAGTTCCTACTCCATTGACTAATCATTCTTGATTAGCTCATCTATGTGAAATTATGAATGATCCCCTCTCTATCTCATTCTTGGGCCATGATAAGGGTCACTAATGTGGGAATACAAGATGATATGAATCTTTGGATAAGGGATATAATGAAAGAGGAAGAAGAAATAAAAATTGTGATCATTGAAGGGACAAAAGGAAAGAAGATAGATTGTCCAGTAGCATCTGCTAGCCCAAGTGTGGAGGTCCTAGAACCTCCCCAATTTAAGGAACTAGTCACTACTATCCATTTCAACCCTGAAATAGTTGGGTTGGAAAAAATAATAATCAAGATAACTATGGTTGGGTTAGAATAATTCACCTTTCAAAAGGGGGAACCATTTATAGGACTAACCCTAGTGGGTGGCCAACATCTTGGAGAGGCTACAATTCATAAGGAAGATATGGAAAGTCTAATTGAAGCCCACTCAACACAAGCTAAATTTGGAGTCCAAGGTATGAAGTAGAGGATCCAGAACATGGAAAGAGAGAAAGAAAACTTGGAAAATTAGGAAATTATATCAGTGTTGGATATAATAATCAATCTACTTGACAATTCATTTTATGACATGTTTGAGGCACTTAAGTTGATGAAATTAAGGAAAAGTACATTATAAGGGAAAGGTTAACTAGACAAGAGTTTAGCCACCTAGTGGAAGGCTTTTGAGGATAAAATAACTCAAATCCTCAATATTCAGGCAAAAAAGCATATCTCAAACTTTAAGACCATCAGTTTGGGGCATTTGAGCACAATTATGGGAATTATGGTTGAAAAGGTTCAAAGTTTGATTGCATGGCACAATAAAATGGAAAGGGTTCTAAAAGAAGACAAAGAACTAATTTCAAGAATTGAACAGCTTCTTGGGACCATGCTAAAATATCCTGCACAACCTAATGCTCTTGGGATCATGTGAAGAAGTGGCTAAAGTCAACTTGAGGTAGAATTGGTGAGTACTCTAGAGGAGTTGAAGTTCCAAAGAAGTAAAAACAACAAACTAAGATCATTAGTTAAAGACTATGAAGAGTAGATTGGTTTATTTGAGGAGAGACTAAGTAACACATCCAAGGAGTATGATGAAATCATCATTCAGATTAAAGCACACATGGAGATATTCAATGCTAGATTAAAAGCTAAAGAGCAAAGATGGAGTGTGATTACAATATTCATTTCTAGATAAATTATTTACAACTAAGAGACAAATGGAAGATTAAAATGCTCAACTTTAAATACCAATCAAAGACACATTTTAGATTGACAATACTTATTGTATCTATGGGCAAATAACACTTGAAATATTTAACAATGTATATTACTAGTATGGGTATGATAGGTAGAATGAGTTAGGTATATTTAAAAAAGCTATGTTGGATTTCAAGATGGATAATTCCTTAAACAATCATGCTATCATTCATTCTTGGATGTAAAAGACTAGTAAACAAGGTAAATAAAACTATCAAGAATGTTTGACATTCATTAATGCCAATCCAATGCAAACACTCAAATGATCCTTGAAAGATCAAAATCATACATTACAAATAAATCTTCAATCACTTTATCCTATCAACTCCATAAATCCAGGGTATCCTTAAAAGATTATCAAAAGAAATTTCCCAAATCAAAATTTAGAAAACAATTGAAAATCAATATTCATGCCCAGAATTACTACCATTAATAGACATAAAATTATATACCCAATCAGTAATGCATGAAGAATGTGCCATTACACTTCATTGACAAAAAAGAGTAGGAATCCCACATATTTTCCATTATCTTGAAAGTAAATATACATACATCAATGTTCAAAGTGCATAACAATGGTGATAAACATGGTGGATTTGCTCTAAAATAAGGGTAACATATACAAAATGATCTTAGATTTTTTTAATGACTATACAAATGCAATCACGTTGGCAACACAGAAAAAAAACACAATAAAAATCAAAAATCAAAAGCCTCCATAAAGAGGATATTTATACAAGTTGAGGAAGCCTAACCCCAAAAAATCCAACCTATGTAAAGAGGAAAAACTCTCTTTAATCATACAAATTTCTCACCCATAATATTCTTATAAGATGCTCCATCTAAAATATGCCTTTGAATATGCCTAGAGACTCTCATAATCTTTGAGGCAATGATTCTAGTAACATGGTTATCCACGTCATGATGAAGTTTGATATGCCCATCTGGATATTTGATGTAGTTGAGCTTGAGGGAGAATATTCTTCTTGAGTGCAAAATAAACTTTTTTATTCATGTGTAACCATCTTGAATTGTTCCCCAACAAATCATTTGCCCACTCAGGTTAAGGATGACCTACTAGCTAAAGGTCATGTTACCATTTTCCATATAAGGAATAAGGAATGAAAAAATGGAGGGAAGAACAAATAATAATTTTTTTATATATTCTAGCCAATCATTTTTAAACTCAGGCCTCCATGATGGCTTTCCTCCTCCTTGTGCATGTCAAAGAATGCCTTTAGCTTTGTCATGATATCATCAAATGGTATTGCATTTTTTGCATTATTTTTATAAATATAATGTATGTAGTGTGGGATCCAATGCCATTTGGATCACGTGGATAAAAAAATAACTTCCCCTCAAAACTTGATTCTAATGGCCCATTTTTTACCTTAAAACCCTTGTAGTAATTATTTTCATCAATAAATCTTATTTGACTTTAGTCAAATATTGATATCAACCATGACACTTATCCTCTTATTTCTTTAATGCTTTGAAGGTCACTATTTAACCTAATAATGACGCGGCATATTTTACCTTTACTTTGCCCTGGTAGGTTTTTGGAACCCAACTATAATTTTACACCTATCAGGTTTTCAGAACTCAAGTTCACATTTACAAGTTGGTAGGAACTCAGAACTCATCAACATTTTTACAATTTGAAAATTAAAGTTTCAAATCATTATTGTATTCTTGATTAAAATGTCTAATATGATTTTCCTTTTAAAATATTCCACTACATTTGGACATCCATATTTGAGTTGACTTTGAAAATTTGAGGATCCTTTGTGATGGAACTTTGACACGTCCTATGAGATGTGGACCTTTAATTTCACATTTCATGTAACATTTCATTATAAAGGTGTAGAATATCCCCTCATCCCTGAACTTGCAATCTCTTTTATAAAACTTTGCTTTTCAAAATTTCTTACATTTTTGCAAAGAGTTTGTAATTGATTGTATGTAATTAATGATGTAGCATAACCTGAATCTTCCATCTTTTCTCTACATGCCTTTACTTTTTCAGTAAATTTTGTTGTTGTATAAGAGTTACATAATGCACCAAAAGTGGGTTAAATCTTTGCATTATTGAGAAGACTTATTAAAATATTCTTTAGCATTGACTATGCCATGAAATTTAATGATCAACTCCAAGCAAATGACATGGTCAAACAAATACAGTATAAAACTTGTGTGCTCATCAATCCACTCAAAAATATAGAGAGCATGAGTTGAAGTTCCCAATGAAGATGTAGGCACCATTAAATAATATATTAGAAAATTCCCTTATATTACTCTTCCTCTACCTCCATCTAAATCAAATAGTATTAATATGTCCTATTCTCATCATTAAACATTACATTTTCATTAGAGCCTCCTTTTCTTCTAAAGGTGCTTCTACCAATAATATTTCTTCAGAAGAATCTATATCAAAGACTTTTATATTATAATCATTAGGCATAGATTGATCAACTCATTAAAACATAATATATCAACACCAGGATTCAAACTATCTCCAAAATGAATAAGACATGTCTTTCTCCTATAATTCCTATGTTATTAAACCAACAAAGGTCTTTAATTTTCATGAGGATATAGGACACTTGGCATACCCTTCCTTACACTAAAACAATTGGTGACACATATGCCACGTTGCCTCTAATGGGATTTATGCCCTCATTTAAAAATTTACATTTTATGTTATTAGTGGTTGTCTAGGACTTGGATGTACATTTACACATTTGCAAACATGCGCAAAATCTCCATATTTCCATAAATAACCACTAATTCAATGCTTTTTGAACACTTGATTTTCAACTCCATCCATGGATTTTCAAAATTATTTCTCCTTTAAAGATCTTCACTGGACTTGTTTCATCTATGGATCTTTTTGTTGGCATATGTCCCATGGGCCAGGATTTAGACTTTAATAGAAAAAAACAAATTTTCAAGTTTTAAAAGAGTTACATTCCCTTTGAATATGTCTATTTTACTTCCATGTGGACATTTGAAATAGCTAAGGCTTACCTTTTGTTGTCATGTGAGGCAGGTTGTGGGGTTATGTATGCACTTTGCAAATTGCAAGTTAAATTTATATCTTTATGTTGTATTCCCCTCTCAAATCTCCACTTTTTGCATTTAGACCATGAATTTCTACTTGGATAAGACTAAAGACTTTAGTGTGGACTTTTGAAACTTTAGCAACACATCCTTTTAGAACCTTAAGAGGTGGCTGACATTGGAATACAATTTGCATATTGAAGTTCTTTTGTGATGTTACATCCCCCCACTCCTTTTCTCTCTCTTGATTTTTAATAATAATCTTTAGGTTCCTACTAAAAATTTTCAAATTTTCAATTTAAAGTTGCAATTACAATTTTGCATTCCACCATTAAAACTTCACATTCTTATCCCCTTTTAAAATGAAAAACATTAAACTTAGAATATTTAACACCTAGTCACATTTTTATTCTTCACATCTCTAATCTATCATGGACCCTGCAATCAAAACATTATCAAAGACATGAAAACATTTAAGTGCTAGTAAAATAGAATCTTATGGGTTTTACAAAACATAGCTGCAAGAGTGTATTTTTTTCTAGATGAACATTTCTGTATATTCCTTTTAAGGGGAAATAATATACCTTTAGATACTTATTTCTTAGGAAAAATGGCAAAAATTACTTGGACATATTTGGTAACTAACATTGGTTCTCACCTGGGGATGTACACCCCTTGTGGGTGTACAAAGAGCCCCAAAAAATAAGACTAGGTACATATCCCTTGGGCCATAGAGTTTAAATTGTGACAACTTCATAACAAACCACTTTGGAAGTTTGATGAGACAAGGGTAACTGATAAAAGTAGATCAAGAGGATATGAGATGAACACACAATGAAAAACAACAAAATCAACTATACAAACAAAACCCAACATAGAAGGGAAACAAAGAAACAAAACTATACATTGTACATTACTTTACAAAAACATGGATTCAATCAAGGAAGTGCTTCAGATGCATTCCATTGATTAGAAATTTCATTATTTCACCATCCAAGTCTCTTAAGAAGAAGGAATGCTCCCCAATTCTGTAATCAATAAACTAAGGGCACATCCACAAGGCATCAAATTTTCCATGTTTGCCTTTCTCCTCATGTCTACTGTGCCAAAGTAAAACTAGATCTCCTACTTGAAAATTACTTAGAGTGACCTTTCTATAGAATATTCTTTTAAGTCTTTCCTTAAACTTTATGTGTCTTTCATGATCTTGTCTTTTAGTTTCATCAAGATCAATAATCTAGTTCATTTTACTTTCATAATGGTTAACTTCATCATTTGCTTCTATCTATTACATGAAATGATAATTTGGTAACTGTACCATAAACAATCTCAAAATGGATCTTACTTTTAGCTTAGGCATGATCCTATCAGCCCACAAATTAAATTTTAGCTAGTCACCCCACTTCTTCTTGTTATCTTCCAATGTAATCCTATTGATTTTGAAAAAGTTTTTATTACTGGATTATGCTTACCCATTCCCTTGAGGGTTGTAAGTATAAGCATAATTTAATGTGATCCCATATTCTTTACATAATGCCACCAGAGGTTTATCTTTGAAAATCATGGCATTGTCATCTTTTATCTTGATAGGCACACAAAATCTATAAATAATATGATTCAACATAAATTCCATGATCAACTAATGTGTGTCCTTTTTTATAGGGACCACCTCATCACATTTTAGGAAGTAGTCGATTACAAACAATATCCACCTATGCCCAATGCTTGATGAATCAATGATCTCTACAATGAAATGCATCCCCCATTATCTAAATGGGCCTTCAATCATTACAATTTGCAAGGGGAGAGAGAGAAAGAAGAATTTAACCTTCTAATAAAGCGCTGAAATTTCTCACATTTTCTTAATTTATGTGCATCATCCTTAAATAGTGATGGCCTCCAATAACAAGATCTTAAAATCTATTATGAGTTATGACTTTAGGTAAAAAGTGACCACCACATACCCCACTATAAAAGTCTTTAATTATATCAATAGTTTCTTCTTCTACTAGGAATCTTAAGAGATTCCCATATGGACTCTTCCATGCCAATCCATATTCAGTCAAGAGATACTTTTGGGATATGATTTTATGAGTTATCCTTTGATTCTTATACAATTTAGGGGGACAATTCAAAGTTTGTAATAAATAAGCAATATCTGTATACCATGAAGACATGTTAATTATACTCAAAGCATAATCAATATTAAAATTAGTAATGTTTACCTCTAAATATTGCAAATTGGTCTCAGCCTTGAGTTTGGCTAAGCCCATTCCTCCCACCAACTTGGTATTTTGGATCTCTATGTCATACTCTTGCAACTTGTTGATCCACATGCACCTCTTGCTTGAAACTTCAATCTGAGTCAATATGTCCTTGGCCATTGTATGCAAGACATATGCAACAATATTCTAACTCATAATATAAGGTCTGAATGTCTTAACAAATTTCAAATTGGTGAAACCTTGATTTTCAATGATAGTATAACTCAATTCAAATCCCTACATAGCTTTACTAAAGAAATTTATGGGCTGCTCATGACCATCATCATTCTTCTGTAATATTACATCATCTACAATACTCTATGATGCAAAATAGAATATTTAAAAATCCCTAGTGTAATCAGGACTGACCAAGATAGGGGAAGACTTTAAGGCTCCATTTATGTCATTGAAAGCTTATATGGCCTTCTCCTCCCACTTGGTGGTTTGTTCCTTTTTAGCATGTAAGTAATAGGTAAAGTGATCTCTATAAAGTTGGACACAAACCTTCTTACAAAGTTGATTTGTCCAAAGAAGGATTAAATTCCCTTCTTAGATTATGAGATATGCACTTTGTGAATGTCTTCCACTCTCTCTAGATCAATCATTACACCATCCTTAGACACTATGCCTCTTAGAAACTTGGCCTTTTATACTCCAAAGTGACACTTATTTGGATTAAGGGAAATACCAAATTCCCTGAATCTAAGGAACATTTTTTCTAGATGATCCAAATGTTCTTTTCTATTTTTGGAGTACACTATAATATCATACTGGTAGACAACAATAAAATTGTTAATTGCCCCTACAAAAGTGACATCCATAGCTCTCTGAAATGTTTCACTGACATTCACTAACCCAAAACACATCTTCGTATAAACATAAGTTCCCCAAAGCATGATAAATGTAATTTTAGGTCTCTTAGATTGTTTCACTACAACTTTGTTATACCCTAAAAATCCATCTAATATATAAAACATTTATGATCCTATAACACTCTGCAATAGGCTATCCATATTAAGTAAGCGGTAATTATTCTTAAAATAAGATTTATTCAAATTTATAAAATCCACACATAAGTGGATGTCATCATTTTTATTTCTTATGGGGACTAAGTTTGCCACTCATGATGAATAACGTTCTTTGGTTTCTTTAACTCTTTCCATATCTTTGTGGCCAAGATGGGGTTAATAGGTCTCTTATTTTTCCTAAAAGGTTTACTACTAGTATATAATGGGGTGATGTGTTGAAACAAATCCTCTCTATATGCTTTCAATTTATAATAAGACCAAGCCAAACAATCCTAATACTTCTTTATCAATTGCATGTATTCTTGATTCTCTTCTACACTCAAGTGAGTACCAAGACATAACTTTATTGGACTTGATTTAGATCCCAAATTACTTTTATTCACATCTTTTGAGATAAAGAGATCTATGGTTTTGATTATGTCTGATGTATCAAAAGATGCCTCTAAACTCACTAATCCTCTTAGGATTGTGTTTGTCTTGAATTAAATGATATCTTAGCCAAAAAAGGTTTCCTTCCCATCACAAATTTAGACCATGGATTTTAAGTCTTTGACTTGACCTTGAAATTCCACATCACAATTAATAAATCTTTTGATTTGATCATCATTATCAAAAACTTGCCAATAATGAATGTTGTCTAAGATTGAAGGTCTGAGAAGTACCTCCATTTGATAGTGACAATGACAGATCAAATTATCACTTTCAAGCTGAGCACCCAACTCTAAAAATCTACTAGCTTACGAATTGAAACTTTTATCATGATAATAAATATTTAAAGTGCCAAAAAATTCCATCAAAACCCATACAACATTTCTATATTATTTTAACCTTTATTTTTTGGTGGCATAAAAATTTCAAACATGCTTAACCACTAACTCAAAATCACTTAAACCAAACAAGCGTGCCTCATATTTTTTAATGTTGTTAGTGTACTCAAAGGACAACTTGAAAGAAAACTTAAGAGATTTTTAATTGGGGGCATAAAATGCAACCCCATATCCATTTCCAATACTGGAGCAAGCCCCATCAAAAGACCTTATCCAAACATCATCACTTCCATTTTCAGGTTCAACATCAAGAACAATAAATTGTTCAACACAATCTATGTTCCCAACAAAATTACCCGGCTCTACATCAGTGTATGAAACCTCATTTAGATCACATCTTGGATATTCAAGCATATGTAACATTCTAGGATTTGTATGAAGTTTCAACATCTTATCCTCCAAAGGAATGGTACCATAAAAAAGGTCCATCTGAACATATCCACCCATGATGGCAACCCATTTTCTTGACAATAGCATCCCCCACCTGGGAGGAAAATCCACAACTACCACATCCATGTTCATGAACTTAACATGATGAACCTCCAATTGAACTACCAATCCTTTAACTTGTATAAAAAATAGTATCTCTCTTGATTCCATGGAATATCACTTACCAAAGGTAAATGTTATTTGTACTTCAATATCAATAAGGACACCTAGGGGCATCACATTGCAAGAGGATCCAAAATTAAACATATAGTAATGAATAATTAAACCATTGATCAACAAGGTAGTGTAAAAAGGGTCAACATCTAGTTGATTTTATATCAATATAATCATTGAATAAACCTCTAGGGCTAGTTTAACAACCTCATGTGACTCTTCAATGTCATCTAAGGGTATTGGGGGTGAAGTAATCTAATTGGAAATTGTATTCTCATTAAACTCTAGATATTCAAATTCCCTCCTTCTATGTTCTAGTATTCTTAGCAACTCAATAAGTGGGATAGGGATTTTTAATTGACTCAATAATTGGGCCATAACACACACACTATAATGAAGAAGGGGAGTATTTAGAGGAAGGGTGACAACACCTTCAGTAGGAATATAGTCATTTAAATTAAGATGGGGAATAACATGGGATGAATTATCATTCTTAGCAACATTTTTCAAGGGTGTATTTCATCTTACATCATTTGCACCCTTATGAATATTGGATAACAAAGGTTATTTATTCTTGGATGGAGCAACTCTCTATTTCACAGTTTGGGAAGCAGGTGATAGTTTGGGGGAACTAGGGAGTTTTTTAATTTTATTAACTTCTTTACTTTTATCCCCTATCCTTAGATCAACAGGAGTAGTCTCTTGTGGAGAATCACCATGTTTTTTGCTTCTCAAAATATATTCTTTCTCTTGGATAACTACAACATTAATTAATAGCTACCTATCCTCAACTAAAATAATTACCCAATCATACTTTTTAATCATCATAGTTCTTAAAAACTCAATGTCATGATTGGGTAATGATATGCTTATGTCATGTTTACATCACAAATAAATTTAGGAGTTGGGACACATACATCTTTTATTGTACTCCAAATTTGATCAACAATAGTAGCACTCAATAATTCTATGGAGGCAAACATTTTACTTCAAAGGATTTGACAATCAAACATCATAATCTCATCATTTTAAGATGCAAACTTAGGTTCCTCTACATCACCATAAACTCTTTTAGTAGTATCACAAGGAGGATGGGGGAAGAAACATGCATCACACTAGCCAATATCAAGATCATAGTCTAAGACATTAACCTTCGCATTCAATAGATCAGGAACCTCCTTCCCAGATACCATGTTCTAATTTATGTCATTTCATTGATCTTGGGTAGGGCTCTTTCCTCTATCATTATCTCTATTATGGAAAGAGGATCTCCCTTGTGCTTGATTGTGGTTTTGATCTCTCTCCTAAAAATAATATCCATGAAGAATAATTTTCTCAGCTCTATCCAACATGTATGACATCTCTTTGATAGTAGTGGCTAAGGTTTTGATAGTCTCCTCAAGGTTGGTAGTCTTATTGGACTGAGTATTCTCAGGATTGGTTATCTTTACATCAGTCCTTTTATTTAGTGGTTTTATCACAGACTTTATAATATTTTCAAGAAGAATGGCCATGTTGAATGCCAACCTTATATTTGTAGGAACCTTATGTCTCAAGTAGTAGGTTGCCTTCTTGTCAAATGCATCATAATATTTGATCAAGCAAGTAGTATCACTTGGCTTGATATTATTAAGCAATCTCATCATAGTCTTATTAAACTTTGTATTGAAGTCCTACACATATTCATTAGGGTTCTTCTTTATGCTTTCAAATTATGCAAGAAGAAAGCTAGGATCAATTCTATCACCATATTATATTTTAAAAAAATTATTCATTTCTTATCATGAATCCATACATCCACTAGGAAGAGAATTGAACCATTAACATATATCTTCTTATAGTGTGTACACAAAAAGCTTAATATAAACATCCTCATGCTCAAACTCATAGTCTTCAATTACAATGTGAAAATCCCTCAAATGTTTCTCTCCAATCACTGCATTATTTTTGACCAAATTTTGGTCTTTCAAATCAAAATTGGCCACCCATATTGAAAAAAAACTAGTTGTTTGTTCATATGTTTAGATGAGTCTAGTCTGTATCTTTGTCTAGAAAAAAGCTTTGTCAAAATTTCAAGGTGAAGGTTCAAATATTTCCTTTTAGAAAAGATTTCTTCAGGTTCTTGTTCAAGTGTTTTTCCTTTCAAACTTTATTCCAAGCATAAGTGAATTATTTCAGACTTTTGTACAAGACTATTTCTTTTGGGTTTTTTCGCCTGAAAGAATTCTTTCGAAAAGTTTTGCTAGACCCTCAAAGTCTTTCTTTTGAAATTTTTATTTGAGATAAATCAAGTGAATTCTTATGGACTTTTTGTTTGGGACTTTGTTTCTAAAGGTCCTTTTCAATTTCTATGAAGGATATCCTCCAAGCTGAAGAGTACTTTGTAACTTTCCTGAAGGGATCTTTTCAAGCTAAGTAGACCTTTTCAATTATTTTGAAGGGTAAATTCTTGAGGGAAAGTCATTTAAATTTCTTATGAAGGGCACATGGACATTTTTCAAAAGTCTGAAGGGATCATTTTAGTTTTTCCAAAGGGTAGGTGCACCATTGTGACTTTTCTGAAAGGTGTTTTCAACTTTCCCAAAGGATCATTTTGAAAGATCCAAAGGAAAGTGGACGTTTACAATTCTTTTGAAAGGACAAATAGTTATTTTGAAGGGTAATTTTCAATATTTATAAGGGTATGTAGACTAATACATAAAAGCCAAAAAGAAACATTGAAAGGTTGCTAAAGGGAAATTTTCCAAAGAAACTGAGTAAGAATATTTCTTGTGAGAAAATTATCTGGGATAATTTCCCCATAAATGAAAGAATTCCTTTGAAAAGTTTGCCCGAAGAAAATAATACAAAGAAAGGCATGGACAAATTATCTAATGGAATTTAACTAATGACCCGTAGAAAATCAAATTCAAATTGTGAGGAATAGCCATTGAAGTTCAAACAGAAGAAATAAAAGATCCAAACAAATTATATCAAGAAACTGCAAAGACAAAAGTCCAAAAGATGACAACTTGCAAAATGTCAAACTCCAGTTGCAATGAATAGCCATTAAGTTTTAAAATGGGAATTTGAATTCAAAAAAAGGGAATAAAAAATGTGAGAAGTAAATAATGAGTCAACAAAGACCTAACTACACCAAAATAAGATGGACTCAGTAATAGTAAATGTCATTCTTGTAACTATCGATGGTAACTATTCCTATTTCTGATTGACACATGTCCAATTGATCTGGCAATCTCAATCATTCAATCTCCCTTTAGAAAACTATATATATGTATTTAGCCTATTCTTAAAGTAACCTCCATTGGTTAATGACAAAACTTTGACCAGATTTGTATTGAAAACTCTTGAAGAAAGTAATATAAATTCTGCCACTCACACACTACATTTTATGTATTGGTTTAATATATGTTGTTCTCATTTAGTGAAAGTTGTCTTTCCTAACTTGTTATCTTTGATTACCCACCAAATGTGCAAAGAGATATTTGTTATAGGTCCTTGTTAGTATTCTCTAATAAGTGTATAGACATTTTTGAAGAAGTTCAAAGTCATATTCTTTTCTAGAATTGTCTGTTTCCCTCGTGAATGTTGAATATAACAAGAGAAACACTGATGTAATAATGCATAAAGGGTCATGAGTTTTGTGCAAGCAAACCTTGTCATTCTTTAAGTAGTGATTATAGTCAAAGTGAGAGGATAATACATATTGGTGCATCACTGTTAATTTATTTTTGTTGTTCATTTTCTCTCTTTTCATTTATAGTTGATTGATTAGGATGGATAGAGCTTCACAAGTGCATCGAGGGAGCTAGCCCTTTTATCTAGAGATTCATCTCAAGAAAATTGTCACCCATAATAAAAGAGATGATTCAATTATGCCATTTAGATGAAGAAGACTAAGTTTTTTCTTCAAGGTTGCAAATCCAAGTGTCAATAGTTTTTGGAAAACCTAGTGGGAACTTTTATCCTATAAGATTGTTCAAGATTGGTGCTGGTCTTGACATTGTTGAAGAAAAGATACATCCGTATTTATTACCTGGTGACTCCATTATAGAATCCAAATTCTTGGTTGATGATCAATTTTTTTTAATGCCAAAGGTGATAACTAGATCCACTGCTGCTCATCTACCTTTAACATTTGAAGAATTGCTTCCATATTCTACTAAAAGGTCCAGGTTTGGTAACACTCATCCTTATAAAAGAGATTTTATGTATAAATCTTCCAAGTCTATATTATGTTCCTTTCCTAATACTCATAAATATCTTGATAGGCCTTTTATGCCTTTCATAGGGGCATCTCCCTTACATCTTGCCCAATATGATCAAATTCTAGGATTTGCCCTCAAAAGTGTCCCATATTTTAGTGTAGATGGTCTAATTACTACCATTGAACACATAAAAAATATAGAAAATCTTTGTAATATCCATAATATTACCCAAGAAAATGTGGCTATTAGGTTGCTATCTTTGTCCTTCAAAGGAAAAGTTTTGGACTAGTATGGGACCCTACCTATAAATTTTGTTGGTTCATGGGATGATTTGGGGACCTTATTGACTCATAGATTTAGAGAAAAGAGTGATCACTTGTCTCTAGCTGAGCAATTCACCACAATAAAGAAGGCACCTCATGAATTCATGCAGGATTTCAATAATAGATTTCAAAAATCATGGGACAGGATTCTAATTCTTGTAAGGCCAATTGCTGTTAGATTAATTTGTATTGGTCCAAAGTATTTTAATATTTTTTAGTTTACTTTATTAAATAAGTTGGTAGTTCATGGGAAAAGTTAGTTTTCTCCTGTAATCACCCGTAAAATATTTTATAGCTTTTACCCTGCTTATAAATGTAATCTGGAATATACAATCTAATTTTTGTGTGGAAAACCTTTGCTCATGATGTAATTTCACTATTATTTCTCTTGCTCCCTGAGCCAACCTAGGCCAATAGTGGTATCAGAGCCACCATGTATAATAAAGTGAAGCGTGATCTAGTGAAGGTGATTGGTAACATTATTTTTTAGTAATTTTTAAAAAAAATCTATGAACTATCTCAAAACACAGTCGTGGTATTGTAAAGGAGCTTACCATTGATGGTGTGGCATCAATGATCTTGGTTTTTGGGTCTTTTTTTATTGTTTTTAACCATAGGAGTTTATGTATGAAAACTTCCCAGACTTTATATGATGCTTTCAAAATTCACAACACTTTCACTAAATTTTCACGACATCATTGTAGTTATTCTGACAAATCTTGGTTGTTTAAGAAGGAATGAAAATTAAAAAAGTTTGATTTGTATGGCATAAGAGAAGACCAGCAGCATTGCAGATCTATACCACAACATTTCAAACTATTTCCCAAGTTTATTCACTATAGAATCTAGATAAATTTCAATGCCAAGTAGAAATCTCAGAGTAAGCACACACTTGTACGATGACTGAGGTTGAAGAGAAGAATTAAAATACAAAGCACCATAATCTGAAATTGAGGACCAAAAAATATATACCTATGTTGTACTTTCTCTCCTGTTACATGCCCCCTGTAAATAAATCCTCAAATACGGTGGTGAAGTATATATTTAATCTTGCATTGATTCCATTTGGTACGGTAACATAAATTAATTTTAGATTCAACATAATTTCTAGTAGAGCTAATATAAATTCAAAACAAAGACCTGGAATGATTCTATAGTGGTACTACAAAATGTAGTAATTTTATAAATTAGGTTATATTTCCCTTTCCTGTATTGAAGTGGGTCCCACAAGGAAGGAAAAACGAAGAAAGATACTTTATATTTCTCATATGCAAGTGAAAAAGAGAGTGAATTAATATTACATGTAAAAATATTTGTAAGTCATTGTCACATAAGGAGGGTCAAGGATTCAACCCTCAAAAGTGACAAAAAACTTTTTTTTTACAAAGAGGTCATTTGAATTAATTGTGAAAACTAGGAATATTTTCACCTATTATGACAAATTTTACCATATCTTGAATGCATATTTATTTTATTTTGTAAAAGTTATTTTTTTTGAAAACTAGCCTCAAATAGCTTTCCAACGAATATAAGCAAGGAGGGGTCCATCATGTCTTGCTATGAAATTTTAATCCCTGTAGACTAGAAATTTTATTGGGGAGGGGGTGGGGTCTGCCTACCCTGATAGAGGAGTGAAATTTCAAACTATCATATCTTCTACATACGATGACCAAATTCTTCATATGACCACTTTTTTTTCATGGAAATGGATTTATAAGAGCATCAGTGTAAGTATTTTTTTATTTTAACATGCGTAAATATCTTTTTTCCACATTTTTTGAATAAACTATGTATTGTAATGAAATCGGGTGCATTTTCGGTGGAATCTAACACCCCAAGTTTTTCTTAAATAGTAAAAATATGTTGTATAAATCAAAAAAATATTGTAATGATGTGTCCCATTGCTTGTGTTGTCAGTGATGATGGTATTATATTTTGACGTTTATAAGTCCCTTAGGATCTAAAATAGAGCAAACTAGAGGTTGGAGGATCCACAAAGGTTGGAGGATATTTTCATTTCTTCAGTTCGCTATTCGCTCAAAGTATGGGTTTACTTCTGGGATATTAATTTTTGGCTTGTGTACTTTGTTTTCATAGATGTAGTGATGATATGATCTTTGATGTGGAGAATTTTAGTGATTTGTACTTGGTTTATTTGTTTCAAAGATTATCACCTCTCACCTAATAGGGGGAGAAGATATTGCATATTGGTTTTTTGATCAGTCGTCAGTGATTTGTGGTATGAGTCAACATTGTGTTGCTAGCATTGTTAGTGCTGAGCAAAGGCTTATGGGAGATGTTGGTGATTTTTGGGTATTATTTTGAGATGTGTCAGACACAATACAGAGGTAAGTCACTTGTTAGATAGATTCTATGTGAGGGTCAATGTAGTTAGACAATGCGTGATCATGTTCTACTATAGTACGGGGATGATCAGGGTGTGGATTAGTTTAGGATGCACAGTGTACCAGTTGTAGTTGTGACAAAGTCTACTTAGATGACTCATAGTTAGTTACTCCAGTCTTTCTATACCTCTTTGGATCAAGGGGGAGTTTTTTGGATTAATTTGTATTGATCTAAAGTATTTTAATGTTTTTTAGTTTAATTTATTAAATAAGTTGGTAGTTCACAGAAAAAGTTAGTTTTCTCTCGTAACCACCCGTAAATTTTTTTATAGCTTTTACCTTGCTTGTAAATGTAATCTAGAATATACAATCTAATTTTTATGTGGAAAAACTTTTCTCATGATGTAATTTCACTATTATTTCTCTTGCTCCTTAGGCCAATAACTACAAATTATGCATTTTTGTACTATTTAAAAGCATTGAATAGTTACATTATTGTGAGGATCTAATCTATGGGTGAAAACACATTTCCTACTATATATGAGATAGTCATAAATATTGAGAATTATCATATACATGCAGGAAAGATAACTCCTAAACCTCCAATGCCAATTTATCATGATTTGCCTTCTCTTAGTCAAAGTGCATTACCTTTTGTAGCCCCTTTACCTACTCAAGAGAGATTTGTTGTTGCTCCTTCAAATGAGATTCATGAAGTCAAAATTGGTTTCTCTCAAAAGGCAATAGCCTCAAGGTTATATTCCATATCAAACATATAATCAATTTGGTGGGCAAACAAGTAGGCCACCCTTCCAAAATAATAATCAAGGACAAGGTCAAATCACTCATGTCAAGCCATACCATAATGATAATCCAAATTATACCTCATCCTCCAAAGCCTTAGTTCCCACTCAAAACAATTTGGTTTAAGAGCAGCCCAACTATCCATATTTTGAACATGACCAAGAACAAGTGGCTTAAGCCAATGAAATGCAAAATCAAGGTATGTCCACACAAAGTGATCAAACATCTCACTTTTCAAATTTTGAGATGCCAATAAATTTGGGATGGATAATAGATATCCTCAGTCTAATTACACCCTCATAAATCATTTAGAGGGTGAATTTTGTGCAATCAATTATGTTGGGAATGATGGCAATCAACATACTAGTGTTATTTCCAACACTAGGTCTAAGAAGAGAGCTGTTGATGAAGTTCAAGGAACTAGTCAAGGAATAAACCAAGGAACTAGTCAAGGACCTATTATGATCCCTACATTAGCTCAGATGAGAGGTGGGCTTGTTTCAACTCCTAAACCATAAGAAAATGAAAAAATTCCAAGTTTCAAATCAGCTTTTACAACTCTACCTCCATATACTACATCACAAGGTGAAAATGTTCAAAAAGAAAATCCCAAAGTAATTAATCCTTCTATTAATGTTGTAGATTAGATGAAAAAGATTCATATGAAAATTTCATTATGGGATTATCTAGCACTTCTAGGATAGAAATATTTGTTGCAAAAGGAATTGCATGGATTGGGTAAACAAGTCGACTCACTACGAAGTGAAAATGTAGTTTTGGTCAATGAAACTCAATTTGAAGATATTCAAGTATAAAACGATAAGAATAATCCTCCTTTATACTTATCCCTAATAACTAGTGACTCTTTGTTTCATAATTATGTTATAGACAGTAGAACAAGTACTTCAATTATGCCCAAATGCATAGTAGACAAACTGGGTCTCAAATATGAGCCAATGACTAAAGGGGTTTTGCAATTAGATAGATCACTAGCCAAAACTTTGGGGATTGTGAAAGGTTTAAATTTAAACCTTCATGATTTTCCTACTTTTTTAATCCCTCATGATGTGGTGGTAGTAGATTTACCTCCTTATTTTGCCCTTTGTCTATCAAGGGACTTCACTTCTAAGATAGGTGGATATCTGGCAACCAACTAGTCATACATGGTGTTTAGAACAAAATATGGTACCAAAGTGAAGATTGATTATAAACCCATTCATAGAGATCATTGGAAACCATATGCATCTAAGGTAGAAAATGTCAACTATGCTATCATTGATGAAGAAGACTTTCATATTGACCAATCCCCATCATTTTGCCTTGAAGGAGTTTATGACTTATTCCTAGATGAGTGGGAGATAACAACTATAAACATGATACATACAAATTTATTGAAGAATATAGTCTAGGAGTCTAATATATGCATGAGAAAGACTCTTTCATGCCTAATTTGATGAAATCAAGTGAGGATGTGAATGGTGTTTGGCAACTTTTCTTTTTTGGATCTAAAAACAAGATTGGTGTAGGTGGTGGAGCTATGTTGATTTCACCTTCAAGAGAAAGGTATTTTTTGACTTTCAAATTTCAATTCTCTTGTACTTGTAATATAACTAAATATGAATCCCTCATTCATGGTTTGGAATGGCCAAGGAGAATAGGTGTCAAAGCGCTACAAGTATTTGGTGATGGTGAACTAGTTGTCAATCAAGTAAGATGGAAACATTTGACTAAATACTCCTTGCTCAAATTTTACAAACATAGAGTTTGGGATCTTGTATAAGACTTAATACCATTTAACATTACCTCTATTCCAAGAGAAGATAATAAATATGTTGATAGGTTGGCATCTATTGGTGCTCAATTTGATGTTCCAAAGGGCATAAGAGAAGATAGGAACCAACCCCATCTGAAGGTGATTGTGAGACCTTCTATACCAAACAATGTCACCAATTGGCAAGTTTTTGATAGTGATTAACAAATAGAAATTTTCCTACAAGAAGAAGATGAGTTCTCTACCAAGAACCAGTCTATGCTACAACAACAATATGACAACTAGATTATCCAACTAAAGTATAATAAGCTTCCTAAAGGTTTAGTGACTCTTGAGAGTATTTTCAATAAAGATTACCAGCTCAAGAAGGAAAAGGCATGCATGCCCACTAAGAAATAAAATTATGAAAGGATATAAATCTTTAAATATAAGCTGCTTGAACTTGGGAAGATATACATCAGTTAGGAAAAACATGATTTCATTAGACTATGCAAGGAGTTTAGTAAAATTTTTGCATGGGAGTATAGTAATTTGAAAGGTTTTGACCCAAGATTGGCTCAACATACCATAGATTCAAATGAAAATGCTAAACCCATCAAATAAAGACAAAGTCCAATCAATCCCAAGAACTCCTCATGAGGAAGAGTTGACTAAATTGATTGAGTCTAGAATCATTTTTCCTATCAAGCATTCTTCTTGGTTGTCCAATTTAGTTCTTGTTAGAAAGAAAAATGGAGAAATCAGGTTGTGTGTTGATTTTAGGGACTTGAACAGGGTATCTTTGAGAGATCATTATCCTCTCCCTTCTATGGAGAAAATTCTATAGGTTGTAGTTGGTAGTGAAATATTTTCTCTACTTGATGGCTATTCTGGATATAATCATATTATGGTCAATGAAAGTGATCAATATAAGATAGAATTTACCAAAAAATGGGGCACATATGCCTAAAGGAAGATTCCATTTGGATTATCAAATGCTGGAGCCACTTTCTAACATGCACTGGATATGGCTTTCCAAGGGTTGATTAATGACATTGTGTTAGTTTATTTGGATGATGTAATAGTTCTTTCTCAAGATTTAAATGACCATTTGAATCACCTAAGACATATCTTTGAGAGGTGTAGAGAGTTTGGGATATCTCTAAATGTAAAGAAGTGTGTATTTTTTGTTCATGAGGGCAAGCTCTTGGGCCAAATTATTTCAAAGAAAGGTCTATCCATTGATCCAAAAAGCGTAAGTGATATTTTAGCATTGTCTTTGCCTAAACATAAAAAGGGTCTACAAAGTTTCTTTGGAAAGATTAATTTCATTAGGAAATTCATTCCTGATTTTGCTAATCTGGTCAAACCCTTGACCTCCATGTTGAGAAAAGATGAGATATTCACCTAGAAATGAAGGAGAAATTAAAATTTTGAGGAAATCAAGCAAGCCATTGCCCAAGATTCTACTCTTGAAAGTCCTAACTTCTCTAAGGACTTAAATCTGTACACTTTGGAAATGAAGAGGTAATTTTTGCCATGCTAACCCATGTAAATGATTAAAATTTGGAACAACCTATTGCCTTATTTAGTCAAGGTTTAAAAAGATATGAGGTAAAATACACATACATTGAAAAACAAGTGCGTTTTGTGATCAAAAGTTTAAAAAAATTTAGGCACATGATATTTAGAAATAAAATTCACATTTTTGTGCCTCATCTTGGTGTGAAAGATTTTCTGTTGAGTAAAGACTTGAATGAGAAAAAAGCGGGATGGATCACCAAAGTAATGGAATATGATGCAGAGATCAAGACAACTAAGCTGGTGAAAGGGAAAGGATTGTGCGAGCATCTTTCCTTAGATTTTAAAGAACAAAAGGAGGTTGTTTTGACATTTCATGATGATCTTATAATAACTGCACCTTCAATTATGAGAGGTTGGACACAGGACATGATCCACTTCCTTCAAACTGGTGAGTGTCCACAAAGTCTTGATAGAGCCAAAATAAGGTATTATAGACTACAATCTATTCCCTATGTACTTGTGGATGGAGTAATTTTTAGAAAATATTTTTCAGGTGTAATTTTGAGATGTATTGAGTTGGAACAGATTGATAAGGTATTGCATGAGTTTCATGATGGCCCAATTGGTGGTCATTGTTCTCCCATAACCACCACTGCTAAGATCATGAGGGTTGGTTATTTATGGCCTAGTTTTTTCAAAGACACCCATGTTTGGGTGATAAAATGCCAAAAATGTGCCCTATTTGATGGTAAACAGAAACTAGTTGTTTTGCCTCTTCATCCAATCCAAGTTGAACAACATTTTATGCAATGGGGTCTGGATTTCATAGGTATGATCAATCCTCCTTCTAGTGCTGGTCATAAGTAGGTGTTGACAGCCACTGATTATTTCACTAGATGGGTTGAAGCTATATATCTTACAGAGGCCAATGAAAATTCAGTCCTAGATTTCTATGAGAACATAGTAACATGGTTTGGATCTCACTCAACTATCATCTCAGATAATGTATTGGCATTTTTAGGAGCAAGGACTAATGAATGGGCCTTGAAGCATGTCATTTACCTCAACACTTCCTCTAACTACTATCCCCAGGGAAATGGACTAGCAGAGTCCACAAACAAGAATTTGATTAGGATCATCAAGAGGATAATAGAGGAAAATCAAAGGACATGGAATTATTTTTTAGGTTGACATAATCACTCCAAACAGGGGAATTGACAACTCCCCATATATACTTGTGTACGTAAGGTAAGCTATACTTCTTATATCCCTCAAATTTCTAGCTTTAGATCTCACTCATCAGTTGTAGTTGATGAAGAATGACAACATGGGAATCAAATTGTGTGAACTGATGGAGCTTGAAGAGGCAAGAGATCAAGAAATGCATACCTTGACTACTCATCAGTAGTAGACAAAGAGGCATTTTGATAAGAAGTTTATGCCAAAAAAATTTAGATGAGAAATTATTCTTAAGTGGGATGAAGATAGGGCCAAGCCTAGGAAACACACAAAGTTTGATGCTTTGTGGAGTAGTCCATACATGATCACATAGTGTAAACAACACAATGCTTTCTAACTTTCAAAGTTGGATGGAGAGGATCTACATATTCTAGTCAATGGGATTTATCTAAAGAATTATTACTGAAGTTTTTCTTTCTATTGTACATAGTTATTATGTTTTCTTTATATTTTCTAAGTGCTTATGCACTTGTGTGTATTTTTATGTGTCTTGTTATATTCTATTGGCTCTTGTGGTTTTCATCTATGTTTTCCTTGTGTTTCGTGTTGCTATAATCCTTGATAGTCATGCTCAAGAATTCATTGACTCCATTGGCCCTTGAGTGGATAAGGCTACATGGTCTAATCAGTATAGCAAGCATACTTCCCCTTTAAGTTGCCATTTTTATTGACAAAATTTTGATCCTTAAAATCAAAATTGGCCACCCATATTGAAAAAAAAATAGTTGTTTGTTCATATGTTTGGATGAGTTTAGTGTGTGTCTTTGTCTAGAAAAAATCTTTGTGAAAAGTTCATGGTGAAGGTTTAAATATTTATTTTTAGTAAAGCTTTCTTCGAGTTCTTTTTCAATTGTTTTTAATTTCAAAATTTGTTCCAAACATAAGTGAATTCTTTCAAAATTTTGTACAAGACTATTTCTTTTGGGTTTTTTGCTCGAAAGAATTTTTTTCAAAAAGTTTTTCTAGAGCCTCAAAGTCTTTCTTTCAAACTTTTTGTCTGAGATAAATCAAGTGAATTATTGCACACTTTTTGTCTCAAACTTTGTTTTTGAAGGTCCTTTTCAATTTCTCTGAAGGATATCTTCCAAGGTGAAGAGTACTTTACAACTTTCCTGAAGGGCTTTTTTCAAGCTAAGTGGACCTTTTCAATTCTTTTTAAGAGAAAATTCTTGCGGGAAAGTACTTTAAATTTCTTTTTAAGGGCACATGGACATTTGTAAAAAGTTCAAAGGGATCATTTCAATTTTTTTAAAGGGTAGGTTCACCCTTGTGACTTTTCTGAAAGGTGTTTTCAAATTTCCTGAAGGATCATTTTGAAAGAGCCAAAGGAAAGTGGACATTTGAAATTCTTCTAAAAGGCCAAACATTTCTTCTGAAGGCTAATTTTTTTTATCTTCTAAAGGGTATGTGGACCAATACAAAAAAGCCAAAAAGAAACATTGCAAGGTTTCTAAAGGGCCATTTTCCAAAGAAACTAAGTAGGAAGATTTCTTGCAAGAAAATTGTCTAGGATAATTTCCCTATAAATGAAAGAATTCCTTCAGAAAGTTTACTCAAAGAAAAAATACAAAAAATGGCATGGATAAATTATCTGATGGAATTTACCTGACGACCAATACAATGTCAAATTCAAACTATGAGGAATAGCCATTGAAGTTTAAATAAAAGAAATAAAAGATCTAAACAAATTCTTTTGAGAGGTGCAAAGACAAAAGTCCAAAAGGTGACAGCCTACAAAACATTAGAATCCAATTACAATGAATAGCCATTAAATTTTAAAATGAGAATTTGAATATAAACAAAGGGAATAACAAATGTGCAAAATAAATGAGTCAATAAAAAGCGAGCTATGCCAAAACAAGATGGACTCAGTAATAGTAAAGGTCATTCTTGTAACTGTCAATGACAATTATTCCTATTCCTGATTGACACATGTACAATTGATCTTGCAATCTTAATCATTCTATCTCCCTTCAAAAAACTATATATATGTATTCAGTCTATTCTCAAAGTAGCCTCCACTGGTTAATGATAAAACTCTGACTAGATTTGTATTGAAAACTCTTAAATAAAGTAAGACAAATTCTTTCACTCACACACTATATTCTGTGTATTGGTTTAATATCATGTTGTTCTCGTCAGTGAATTTTTTCTTTCCTAATTTGTTATCCTTGATTACCCACCAAATGTGCAAACATATCTTTGTTATAGGTCCTTGTTAGTATTCTCTAATAAGTGTATAGACATTTTTGAAGGGTTCAAAGTCATATTATTTTTTGGAATTGTCTATTTCCCTCTTAAATGTTGAATACCTTTTTAATCTAACAAACAAAACACTATTGTAACAATGTATAAAGGGTTGTGAGTCTTGTGCAAGGATACCTTGTCATTCTTTAAGTAGTGATTGTAGTCAAAGTGAGAGGACAATACATATTGGTACATCACCATTTATTTCTTTTTGTTTTTCATTTTATCTCTTTTCATTTACGGTCGATTGATTAGGATAAATAGAGCTTCATAGGTGCATCAAAGGAGCTCACCCTTAAATCTAGAGATTTATCTCAAGAAAAATATCACCCACAATAAAAGAGATGATTCCATTGTGCTGCTTGGATGAAGAAGATTGAGTTTTTTTATTCAAGGGTGAAAATCCAAGCATTAAACATTATTCTCTTTAAATTTAGGGAGTCAATTCCTTACATCATTTGGAACTTCAGTGGGGTAACCCTCTATTTCACTAAATTTAATAGGTTTGAATATAGGAATTCTAAATGTAGGTCATTCATTGCCTTCTTGATCTCTATGCCTCATTATTGGTTCTATGGTGGGCTCAAGACCAGATGGCAAAGGGCTATGAGGGGGTGAGTGAGGTAGACTTGGGGGATCAAACCTAGGAGGAGATTCATCTTGTTGAGAAGGTTCTTGGTAATATACAAGATTGTAAGACTCTGGGTTATTAGGAAAACTATGATAATCTTCAATTATATAAATTTCAATAAAAATAAGTTTAGGTGTACTAGAATTATGATGGTCCAAACACTCCCTTCCCATATAATTTTGTCCTTCGATTGACCTTCAAATCTATATCTTTTTTCTATCATGAATATTTAAATCAGAGACAAGATACTTTGATGATTCACATTTGAAGGAGGATCTCAATCCTTCCATTTTTTCAAATAAGAGAACACTCAAAACTTAATTAATTAAAATGGGCACTGATCTTTCAAAACTAGATAAAATTTTGGAGTCACCATTATAAGAAAAATTCTAGGGTTGAAAAGATCACAAATATGCAGTGATATATTCTTAAATTACACTTTCTAACCTCAAATTTCAAATCCATAAAAGGTTAATTGATCAAATCTTTAGATTCCATAAAAACACAAGAGTTAAGGATGACTCCTCGACAATGGTGCCAATATATTCTTGGTTCTCAATTTTACACTTTTAGAATTCAGCCTTACACACTTGAGAATATGGAAAACATAGATGATAAACCTTAGTTATGTCATTATAGCTAAAGAAGGGTTAAACATCTACATATACTGAACACATATAATGATTAAAAGACACCGATAGAGTGTATGGTTTATTCCCAGCTACTTTTGGCTCTACTTGAATCAAGGTGAGAGGACCTATGAGGTAGCTTGGTCATAAGGACTGATACTACAATTCAATCCCAAGGGGATTATTGGCACAAACACAGGACTGACCAAATGTAAACCAAACTTACATAGTCCTCTTGGGAAGAGTTGACACATAGATTGAGCAAATGATTTTAGATTAGACATAAGCTACTAAAGATAGATGGGGGGTGATTACAATGTTCATTTCTAAAGAAACTATTAACAACCAAGAGCCAAATGGAATATTACAATGCTCAACTTCAAAGACCAATCACAAACACATTTTAGATTGACAATACTTATTGTATCTATGGGAAAATAACACTTGAAATATTCAATAATGTGTATTACTTGAAGGGGTAGTATAGGTAGGATGAGTTAGGTATATTTAAAAAATTTGTGGTAGCTTTTAACATTAGGAATTCCTTAAATGTTCATGCTATCATTCATTCTAGGATGTAAAAGACTAATATACAAGGTAAAGAAAATTATCAAGAATGATTTGCATTCATTTGTGTCAATAGAATGTAAACATTCAAATGATCCTTCAAATCTCCAAAGCATACACTACAAATAAATATTCAAGCACCTTCTCCTATCAACTCCATAAATCTAGGGTATCCTTCAAATATTATCAATGAAACATTCCTAAATCACAATGTAGAAAGGAAGTTACAATCAAGATTCATGCCCATAATGACTACCACTAATAGACATAAAACTAGATACCCAATTAGCAATGCATTAAGAATGTGACATTGTACTTCATTGATAAGAAAGAGAAAGAATCAAAAAAAATTTACATTAAATTGAAATTAAATCTACATACATAAATTTTCATAATGCATAAAAATGGTTAAAATCATGGTGGATTTTTTCTAAAATAGTGGAGACATATACAAAATGCTCTCAGGGTTTGTTAATGACTGTATATATGCAATCACCTTAACAACAGAGACAAAAATACAAAATAAAAATTTGAAAAAAAATCCTCTGTAAAGAGAAGATTTTTTCAATTTGAAGAGGCCTAACCCTAAAAAACCAAACCTCTATAAATAACACAAACCCTCTTTACTTATATAAATTTCTCACTCAAAACATTCCTAGAAGATGATGCATCTAGAAGATGTCTTTGCATACACCTAAAGACTCTCATGGTCTTAGAGGTAATGACTATCATAACTTGGTTATAAATTTCATGATGAAGTTTCATATTCCCATGTGGAGATTTGATGCAATTGAGCTTGAGGGATAATTTTATTCCTGTGTGCAAAACAAACTTTTGTCTTCATGTGCAACCATTTTGCCTTATTCCCCAACTAATCATTTTCCCACTTAGGCTGATGATGACCTGCTAGCTAAAGATATGGTTACCATTTTCCATAAAAAGAATAAATAAAAAAATAATGGAGGGAAAAACAAAGACTATAATTTATATTACATTTTGGCCAGTCATTTTTAAACTTGTGCCTCTATGATGACTGCCCTCCTTTTTGTACACATCAAATAATGCCTTTAGCTTTGTCATGATAGAATCAAATGGTCTTGCATTTTTTCCACAATTTCTCAAGTTTCAATGGAGGTAGTGTGGGATCCATGGCCATTTGAATCATGCAGAGAATGAAAGAACTTCCCCTCAAACCATGCTTCTCATGGCCCATTTTTTGCCTCAAAACCCTTGCAACGATTATATTCATCAATAAAACTCATTTGACTTTATTCAAATATTGATATCAACTATGACACTTAACCTCTTATTTATTTTCCACTTTGGTCATTGATTCTGAACCTAATAGTGGCATGTGGCATATTTTACTTTTATTTTGCCTTGGTGGGTTTCCATAACCTAGCTATAATTTTACACTCGGTGAGATTTTGGGACTCAAATGCACATTTAGAAGTTGGCAGGATTTCAGAACTCATCAAAACTTTTGTAATTTGTAAATTAAATTTGAAAGTCAATGTTGTATTTCCACTTAAAATCTCCACTTTGCTTTTCCTTTTAAAATATTCTACTATAGTTGGACTTCCACATTTGATTTGACTTTAAATTTTTTGAGGATCTATTATGAAAGCACACACACCCCTTGGGCTACATACCTTCATATTCACATTACAAATTGAATGTAACATTGCATTGTAAAGGTGTATAAAATCCTTGCATCCTCGAACTTACAATCTCCTCTAAAATATTTGCTTCTCAAATTTTCTTACATATTTGCAAAGAGTTAGTAATTGATTGTAGGTAATTGATGATGTAGAATAACTCAACTCCTCCATCTTTCCCTTGTGTGACTCTACTTTTCTAGTTATTTTTTTTGTTTCATAAGAGTTTCATAGTGTACCATAAGTGGGTTGAACCTTTGCATTATTGAGAAGACTTATTAAAATATTCTTTAGCACATACTATGCCACAAACTTTAATGATCAACTCCAAGAGAATGGAAAGGTTAGACAAAGATAATGTAAAACCTATGTGGCCATCCATACACTCTAAAATCTGGAGAGCATTAGTTGAAGTTCCTAATGAAGATGAAGATGTAGGTGCCATTAAATAATATATTAGTAAATTCCCTTATAAGACTCCTTTGTCTTCATCTAAATTAGAGAGTATTAATATGTCCTATTCTCATCATTAAACATTACATTTTCATCAGGCCCCCCCTTTTCTTCTGAAGGTGATTCTACTAAGAATATTTCTTCAACAAAAACTCTATCAAAGACATTTATGTTACAATCATTAGGCATAGATCGATCAATTTCTTCAAGTACAATATATAAGAAACAAAGTGTCTTCAAATGCTCCACGTAGTACATCTTCTTGAGCTCAAATCATTTTCCATTTGTAACTTCCTCATGACATTATAGCCTCAAAATAACACCAATATTCAATCTATCTCCAACCTGAATAAGACATATGTCTTTCTCCTTTAATTTTTATGTTACTAAAATAATAATGGTATCACTTTACATGAGGATATAGGACACTTGGCATACCATTCCTTCCATTAAATTGGTCTGTGACACATATACTACATTACCTCTAGTGGGATTTATACCCTCATTTGCAAATTTACATTTTTTGTTATCAGTGGGTGTCTAGACTTAGTTGCACATTTAAACATTTTCAAATGTGCAAAATGTCTCCACATTTCTACAACTAACCACTAAGTCAGTACTTTTTGAACACTTGTTTTGTAACTCCATCCGTGGATTTTTAAAATTGTTTCTCCTTTAAATATTTCCACTATAATTGTTTAATATGTGGATGTTTTTTGTTAAGACATGTCCCATGGGCCATGATTAAGAATTTTAACAACAAAATTCAAATTTTAAAGTTTTAAAAGAGTTTCATTCCCTTTAAATATGTTTGCTTTACTTCCATGTGGATGTTTGAAACAACCATGGCTTACCTTTTCATGGCACATGATACAAGTTGAGGGGTTTGAAATGCACTTTGAAAATCGCAAGTTAAAGTTTTATCATGATTTTATATTCCCCTCTCAAATCTCTTGTTTTTGTATTTAGACCATGAATGTCCACTTGGATAAGACTAAAGAGTTTAGCATGGACTTTTGAAACTTTAGCAACATGTCATTTTATAAACTTAGTTGATGACAAACTTTGGAGTGAAATTTGTAATTTTCATATTGTTATTATTATTTTGATGTTGCACTTCACCCCCATCCATTCTCCTTTTCTCTCTCTTACTTTTTGACAATGAACTTCTAGATCCTACTAGCAATTTGTAAATTTACAAATGCAATGTTGCATTTTCCACCTACATCTCTGCATTCTTATCCCTTTTCCAAATGAAAGATATTAAACTTAGCATTTTTAAAACTTATTCACATTTTTATTTTTTATAGATCTTTTCCACCATGGACCCTACAATCAAAACGTGTTCAAATACATGAAAACATAAGCATTAGTGAATTAGAATCTTACGGGTTTAACACAATATAGTTGTAAGACTAGATTGTGTCTGAGACGAACATTTTTGTGGATTCCTAATTCCTTTTAGGGGGGAAATAATTAAAATTTTAGACATTTATTTATTGAGAAAAATGGTGAAAATTTCTCAGGTAGATTTGGGTACTAAAATGGCTTCTCACCTGGCGATGTACACCCCTTGCATGTGTATAAAGAACCCCATAAAATAAGACCAAGTGCCTATCTCTTGGGACATAGAGTTAGATTATTGACAACTTTATAACAAACACCTTTAAAAACTCAATGAGACAAGGACAAACCAATAAAAACAAACCAAGACAATCTAAGAGAGAACATACAACCAAAAATAATAAAAAGAATTATACAAACAAAGCCTAATGTAGAAGGGAAACAAAGTAAATAAACTATACATTATATAATAATTTACACAAACATGGACTCAATCAAGGAAGTTCTTCAGATTTCTACCATTAACTGGTAGTTCTAGTATCTTAGCATCCAAGTCTCTTAAGAATAAGGTATGTTTGCCAATTTTGTAGTTAATAGAGTAAGGACCCATCACAAGGCATCAAATTTGCCATGTTTGCCTTTCTCATCATGTTTATTATCCCAAAGTAAAAATAGATCTCCTACTTGAAAAGTTATTTGATGTGACCTTTTTGTTAAATATTCTTTTGAGTCTTTCATTAAACTTTATGTGTCTTTCATGACTTTATCTTCTATTTTCATCAAGCTTAATAATCTAGTTCATTCTACCTTCATAGTGGTTAAATTCATCATTTTAATCTAGCTATTGGATGAATTGATAGGATGGAAACCGTAGATTCATAGGTAAAATATCTTGAGCTCTATAAACAAGCTCAAAAGGGATCTTACCATTAACTCTCTTAGGCATGATCCTATCATCCCACAAAGCAACTTTCAGCTTTTCATACCACTTCTTCCTGTTATCTTCCAAATTCCACCTAATTATTTTGAACAAAATATTATTTTTGGATTCTATTTGCCAATTTTGATCAGAAATTTGGTTCTAAAAAAGGTTTCAATTTAGAGTTTTAGTGGCGGTACACTTTATATCTCATCGAGAGATTTCTGACACTTTTCATGATTTACAAAATAGAGTCCAGATGCTCAAGATATGGTCATTTGAAGATTTTTCAAAAAAATAACTTGCAACATTTGGCATGTGTTTCGAGAACGTACCAACATTTGGACCTATCAGAGGTTGAAATGTGGCACTATTGAAAATCCAAGTGGGCCAATAGCCATTTGACACATGACAAATAATGAGGGGGTAAATTTTTTTTGGTTAAGTATTTTTTTATACACATGATATTTGACATTTTCAATGTATATAGGCCAAACCTCCACGCCACAAACACTCCACCAAAGAATCCCTCATTCCTAGGCATTTGACTAAGCATAGGTGGCAGCCAAAGTTGGCACCCAAGCCCTTGCCATTTGAAAATCTCAACAACTTTGCTATTTTAAGCCCACATGCCAAACAAAAAGGAAGAGAGAAGAATTCAAATGCGCTAAAGGTGGAGGAAAACGGTTTCCAAGGTGCCAACAAGGAGGGAAGACAAATTCAAACTCAGTTAAAGCACCTAGAAAGGTAGGCAACCACTTTTGAACCCCTCACCTTGTGGCAAAAAGATAGGAGGCTTATCCACTACGCCATAGGCTTCAAACTGAGTATAAAGGCATGAATTTGCATTTGAATTTATCAGGTTCTGGACTGTGTATTTGTATTTTAAGAGGCCGAGAGTTTTTTTAAGCTTGGAGATAGCTGCCAAATGGGATTTTCTCCAATATCTGACCTTATACATAGAGGGTAAGCCTTTTTAATTATGTTTTGTAATAAAAAAGAGAAGTATTTCATTATTATTTGGATATACCAATGGATTAAGTGAAGGGACCAAAGCACATTTAGAAGGGGTTGAAGACTGAGGAAGGATTCTGTGTGATCGAGCTTGAGTATATCAGTAAGGTGGAGTTCTTGGATAGAGATCAGGCATGAGAGAAGTTGTGCAGCATTTCAAGAATTTGTAAGCCATTTGTTGTGCAAATTTAATAGAAATGGTCCTCACTATTAAGCAGACCCAGAGATGTAGGCAAAATATGCTGAACTCCGTTATCAATTTCGGATGGTAATTTGTCATTTGCTTGCATGTTTTAATTTAGTTTTCTAATTTTTTTAATTATGAAATCATGAAAAGATTAAATTTTGACAATTTATGACATTTGATGTAAAAAACAAAAAACCGGTTTAATTGGTAAATGAAAGTAACAAGTCTTTTGATCATTCCAATGCAACCAAACAACCAAGAACATTTTTGCCAAATTTTTTTTCAAGTTATTTTGAGAATTTGATAAGTTTTGAGAAATTTAGTATTAATATTTTGAACTTCACTTTGAGTTTATCAGTGGATTTTACGGATCAAGTTGGTATCAGAGTAGTTAGAATGTTGGGTTAGCTTCTGATTGAATTTTGACAGTTGCTTTCAGTTTATTGGTTTTCAATATCACTTGATTAGATTGCAGTGTGCAGTTATGGAATTAGTGTGTTTGCAAGAAAACATGGGCAAGTTGTCACATAAAGCCAAGATAGAAGAGCTTGAAAGCATTAATAGCCAAATTTAGGATGAGAATGCATTCCTGAGATGCAAGCTCTATTCCCTTGAAGAGCAAATTGCAAGATTGAAATCAGAGCTTGAATCCAAGGATGAGTTCTTGATAAGATTGCAATGTGGTGAGTGTGAAAAGGTAAAGCCTTCAACTTTAGATGCAAAAACTATGACTGAGTGCAGTGTAAGTTTTTCACCACAAGAATCTTCATCTTCTTCTACCATTTCAGATTTAGATTCTAGTAATATTGTTTTTGGTGATTTTGAAAGATACACTAAGGTCATAGGATCTAAATTATTGTTTAAAATGGGTTATAATGGAGGAGGACTTGGTAGAGATAGCCAAGATATAACTAACCCACTTCAAGTTGAGCATAGACCTCTTCATGTAGGTTTGGGTTATACTAGTGTGCAGGTGGATGATGGAGTAGTTTCTTCCATGGCTAAAGGAAGACGAGCTTCCAATAGCGAAGGTTCTAGGCCACTAGTTCAAAGGTGTAAAGGTAAAAGAGGTATTGATATTCCACCTCTTGATTCTTACACTAAATCTTTTGATCCAATTGATACTTTTAAGAAGTTTGGATATAATGTACAGAAGATAATGCAATCATTTCCATGCACTTTTTGTGGGATGAATAACCATAGTGCTAAGAATTTTTGGAAACGAAATGATTTATTGAATTAGATTGCATGTTTGAAAGACCATTTTCATGTTAAATTGGGAATTGGTAAAAAGGGACCCTCACCTAAGAAGGATGCTTGTACTCATTGTAAAGTGAGTGGGCATAGGATTGATAGATGTTTTAAGCTTCATGCATCTTCACATTCAAGTAATGTTAGAACTAAGATGATTTACAAACCTCTCACTAAGGTTAATGAAGCTAATTCAATCCGTAATGCAGTTGAAAATACAACCCAAGATAAGGTAAAACCTAAAATTGGAAATCCATTTAAGAGGTTAAGTCAACAATATGCAATTGATAAGGAATCCATTAAGGAAATCAATTTCACTAGGAAGAAAGAAATGGTTAAGTGGATTATCACTACATTCTTTTTGCAAAGCATGGTTAAGAATTAACCTAAGGGAATAAACAAGATTTGATAAGATGTAGACTAGAGTTGGTGGCAACACTTCAAGACAGGTTTACCATATGAAGTTTTTCAATTCTCACTTTTTGATAACTCTAAGTTTTTGAATCTCCTACTTATGCTGTGTGAGTTGTCTAGAGGACTTGAACTCATTTGATTAGTTGGAGATAATAGCATAAATCATGTTGTAGGTTGAGTTGATTCCTTACAACACTTATTTGACTGATATTTTTAATGTATCTATTTTGACACATGGATGTATAGCTGCATTGTTAAGACCCTATAGACATGTTTGGATGTTAGGCAATATACACTTTGTGTTGTTTGCATTTGCTTAGCATATAAGTCCCATACCAGGGCATTGTATTACAACATGTACATAACATATATTGTATGTTTTTGGCATTATAATCTTGTCTTGCAGTTACATTGGGAGTTGTTTCAATTTTTGGCAATTCACCGCTTTACAGGATGTGACATTTGGGCAAACAATGTTGGTATGTTGTAATCACTTTTACAGTTGCAGATTCACTTACTCATGCCTTTGGATTAGTCATTTTTATAGTTTGATTGTGAATCATTTTAATGTAATTGTTTATACATCTTGCTATGATTGGGTTCTATTTTTATTGATGCAGTAGACCAGTTATAAGATTTTAGGGCATATTAGACTTTTGGAGACCAAAAGCCCTCCATTAGGGAGTTTGATAAGAAATTTGGTTCTCAAAAAGGTTTCAAGTCAGAGTTTTAGTGGTGGCACACTTTAGATCTCATTGAGATCTTTTTGATGCTTTTTGCGGTTCGCAAAATGGAGTCCAGATGCTCAAGATATGGTCATTTGAAGATTTGTCAAAAAAATAACTTACAAAATTTGGCACGTGTTTCAAGAACATACCAACATTTGGACCTATCAGAGGTCAAAACGTGGCACTGTTGAAAATCCAAGTGGGCCAATAGCCATTTGACACATGGCAAATAATGAGGCGGTAAATTTTTTTTGGTTAAGTATTTTTTTATACACATGATATTTGACATTTTCAATGCATATAGGCCAAACCTCCATGCCACAAACACTCCACCAAAGAATCCCTCATTCCTAGGCATTTGACTAAGCATTGGTGGTGGCCAAAGTTGGCACACAAGCCCTTTCCATTTGAAAATCTCAACAACTTTTCTATTTTAATCCCACACGCCAAACAAAAAAGAAAGAGAAGAATTCAAATGTGCCAAAGGTGGAGGAAAATGGTTTCCAAGGTGCCAACAAGGAGGGAAGACAAATTCAAACTTAATCAAAGCACTTAGAAAGGTGGGCGGCTAGTTTTGAACCCCTCACCTTGTGGCAAAAAGATAGGAGGCTTAGCCACTACACCACAGGCTTCAAACTGAGTATAAAGGCATGAATTTGCATTTGAATTTATCAGGTTCTAAACTGTGTATTTGTATTTTAAGAGGCTGAGAACTTGTTTTAAGCTTGGAAATAGCTACCAAATGGGATTTTCTACAATATCCAACCTTATACACAGAGGGTAAGCCTTTTTAATTATGTTTTGTAATTAAAAAGAGAAGTATTTCATTATTATTTGGATATACCAATGGATTAAGTGAAGGGACCAAAGCACATTCAGAAGGGGTTGAAGACTGAGAAAGGATTCTGTGTGATCGAGCTTGAGTATATCAGCAAGGTGGAGTTCTTGGATAGAGATTAGGCATGAGGGAAGTTGTGCAGCATTTCAAGAATTTGTAAGCCATTTGTTGTGCAAATTTAATAGAAATGGTCCTCACTATTGGGTGGACCCAGAGATGTAGGCAAAATATACCGAACTTCGTTATCAATGTCGGATGGTAATCTGTCATTTGCTTGCATGTTTTAATTTAGTTTTTTGATGTTTTTAATTATGAAATCATGCAAAGATTAAATTTTGACAATTTACAACATTTGATGTAAAAAACAAAAAAAACTGGTTTAATTGGTAAATGAAAGTAAGAAGTCTTTTGATTCCAATCCAGCCAAACAACTGACAACAATTTTGCCAAAACATTTTTCAAGTTCTTTTGAGTTTTTTTGAGAATTTGATAAGTTTTGAGAAATTTAGTATTCGTATTTTGAACTTCACTTTGAGTTTATCAGTTGAGTTTATGGATCAAATTCCCCTAAGGGTTGCAATTGGAATAATAAGTTAATGTGATCTCATATTCTTTACACAATGGCACTATAATTTTAGCTCTAAATCTCATGGCATTGTAATCTATTATCTTGACAGGCACACCAAATCTACAAATAATATGATTCAACAAAAATTCCATGATCACCTACTGTGTGTCCTTTGCATGGACTGCCTAAACCCATTTTGTGAAGTAGTAAATTGTAATTAATATCCACCTATGCCTAGTACATGACAAATTAGTGATCTCCCCCAATAAAATCCACCCCCCATTGTTTAAATGGGACTTCAATCATTATAGGTTATAAGGGGAGAGACTGGAAGATTTTAACCTTCTATCAAAGCACTGACATTTCTCACATTTTCTTACTTTTTGTGGAACATCCTTGAATAGTGATTTTCATAAATAAGTAGCTCTCATAATTTGATGAGTTGTGAATTTAGGTGCAAAGTGACCACCAGATACCCTGCTATGAAAGTCTTCAATTAGATCAACAATTTCTTTTTCTACCATGCATCTTAAGAGAATCCCATCTAGATTCTTCCATTCTAGTCCATTTTAAATCAAGAGATACTTTTGGGATATGAGATTAATAGTTATCCTTTGATTCTTATCCAAGTCAGGGGACAATTTAAAATTTACAATTAATAAACAATCTCCATATATCATGGAGACATGTTAATTATACTCAAAGAATCATCAATATTAAAATCAGTAATGCTTACCTCTATAACATGAAAATTGGTCTCAGCCATGAGCTTGGCTAAGCCCATCCCTCTAACCAACTTAGTAGTTTGAATCTCTATGTCATACTCTTGTAACTTGTTGATCCACCTAAACCTCTTGCTTAACACTTCAATTTGAGTCAAGTTGTCCTTAATCACTGTGTGTGGGACATATGCAATCATCTTCAAACTCAAAATATAAGGTCTGATCATCTTAATAGCCATCAAGGGGGTGAAAGATTGATTTTACATGATAGTATAGTTCAGTTCAGATCCTTGCATATATTTACTAAATAAATTTATGGGCTTCTTATGAGCATCATCATTCCTTTACAATAGAACAATAACTAGAGTACTCTATGATTCAAAAGAGAATATTTGAAACTCCCTAATGTAATCAGGACTGGCTAAGATAGGGGCATAATTCAAGGCTCCCTTGATGTCATTGTAATATTATATGGCCTTTTTATCCCACTTGCTGATTTGGTCCGTTTTTAGCATGGACTAAATAGGTAGAGTGATCTCTGCAAAGTTTGATACAAACATTCTTACAAAGTTGATTTTTCCAAAGAAGGATTGAATTTCCTTCTTTGATTGTGGGATAGGCACTTTTTCAATGGCTTCCACTCTATCTAGATCAATTATGACACCATCCTTAGACACTATGTGTCCCAACAACTTGGCCTTTTGTACTCTAAATTGACATTTCTTTAGATTAACAAAAATACCAAATTACCTGCATCTAAGGGACACTTTTTTTAGATGATCCAAATGCTCTTTTCTATTTTTTGGAGTACATTGTATTATCATCCTGATACACAATAGTAAAATTGTTAACTACCCATACAAAAGTGACATCCATAACTTTCTAAAACATTGCACCAACATTCATTAACCTACAATGCATTTTCATATAGACATAAGTGCCCCAAGGCATTGTAAATACAGTCTTGGGTCTCTTAGATTATTTCACTACAACTTGGTTATACCTTGAGAAACCATATAATGTGGAAAACATATATGATCCTATTACACTCTACAATAGGCTATCCATATTCGGTAAGGTTTAATTATCCCTCAAAGAAGTATTATTCAAATTTATAAAATCCACACATCAGCGGATGTCATTGTTCTTCTTTATTGTAGTGGATAAGTTTACCACACATGATGAATATCTGATGGGCTAAATAATCCCACCATCCCTTAATTTATTTAACTCTTCCCACATCTTGGTGGCTAATACGGGGTTAATAGGTATCTAATTTTGCCTAAAAGGTTTAGTTTTAGACTGTAATGGGATGATGTTTTGAAACATATCCTATCTATATGCTTTTAATTTATAATAATTCTAGGCTAATAAATCCTGATACTTCAACAATTACATGTAGGATTGCTTCTCCTCTTCACTCAAATTAGTACTAAGCCAAACCTTTTTTGGACTTGCTTTAGATCCCAAATTTCATTTATTCACATATTTTGAGATAAAGAGATCTCTAGTTTTGATTTTGTTTGTTGCATTAAAATATGCTTCTAAACTCACCAATCCTCTTGGGATGGTGTTTTTCTTTAACTAAATGATATATTTCACAAACAAGGTTTCCTTACCATCACAAATTTAGACTGTGAATTCCAAGTCTTTGATATGATATTGAAATTCCATGTCACAATTGAGAAACCTTTTGATTTAGTCACCATCATAAAAAACATGCCAATGATGAATGTTATCTAGGAATGAAGGTCTGACAATTACCTCCACTTGATACTAATACTGAGGGTTCATATTCTCACTTTTAAACTGAGCACCTAACCTTAAAAATCTATCAACTTCTTCATTGAAATTTCTATCATGATAATATATATTGAAAGCGTCAAAGAATTCCAATAAATCCCATATAACATCTCTATATTATTTTAACATTTTATTTTGGTGGCATAAGCATTTCAAACCTGCTTAACCACTAACTCAAAATCACCCTTTACAATTCGAATTGTAATTCCATGTTCTTGGGCATTTCTTAAACCAATCTAAAGTGACTCATATTATGCAATTTTGTTAGTGCACTCAAAGGATATCTTGAAAAGAAACTCAAAATATTTTTTATTGAGGGCATATAAGATAACCCTAGATCCATTTCCAAAATTGGACCAAGCCTTGTCAAAGTACATTCTCCAAACATAATCACTTTCATTATCAAGTTCAACATTAAGAATTATAGATCATTCAACACAATCTATGTTCCCAATAAAATTACCCAGTTCCACATCAGTATACAAAACCTCATTTAGAGCACATCTTGGATCTTCAAGCACATGAAACATTTTAGGATTTATATGAAGCTTCACCATCTTACCCTCCAAATGAATGGTGGCATAATAAAGGTCCATTCTAACACAACCACCCATGCTAGAAGCCAATTTTCTTGATAATAACATCCCCCACTTGGGAGGACAGTCCATAACTACCACATCCATGTTCAGGAACATACTTGGATGGACCACCAATTCCACTACCAATCTTTTATCTTTTCCAAAAACTAGTACCTATGTTGAGTCCATGACATAACACTTACCAAAGATATATGTTATTATAATTCCAAGCTCATTAAGGATACCTATGGTCATCACATTACAAGAGGCTCTAGAAACAAACATACAGTTGTGAACTATTAAACCATTGACCAACAAGGTAGTGTAAAAAGGGTCAACATCTAGTTGAATTTATATCAATGCAGTCCCCAAATAATCCTCTAGGGCTGGTTCAACAACCTTATGTTAATCTTCATTATCATCTAGGGGTATTGGGGATGAAAAGATCTCATTGGTAGCTGTATTATTATTAAACTCTAGATATTCAAATGCCCTCCATCTATGTTCTAGTATTCTTAGAAGTTAAAAAAATGGGACAATGATTTTTAATTGACTCAATACTTGGGCCATATCACACATGCTATATTGAAGAAGGAGAGTATTCAGAGGAAGGGTGAAAACACATTATCTAAGAATATAGTCATATAAAGTCAGAGGGGAAACATGATGGGATGAACTAACATTCCTAACAATATTTTCCAAGCGTGGATTTCATCTTACGTCACCTATACCCTTAGGAATACTAGATAATAGAGGTTATCTATTCTTGGCTGGAGCACCTCTCTATTTGATAGTTTGGGATGTAGGTGATAGTTTATAAACATTAGGGAATTCTTTGGTATTCTTAACTTATTTTTTTTAATCCCCTACCCTTGGATCTATAGGTGTAGTCTCTTGTAGAGAAACACCTTTTTTGCTTGCTTCTTAGATTGTATTCTTTCTCTTAGGCAACTGTAGCATTAATTTATAGCTGCTTGTCTTTAACTAAAGGAGTTCCCCCATCATATTTTTAAATTATCATAGATGCTATAAAATCAAGGTCATAATTATATGCTTATGTCATGTTTATATCACAAATAAATTTAGGAGTTGGGACATATACCTTTTTCATTGCACTCAAAAATTGATCAACAATAGTAACACTTAGCAATTATATGGAGGCAAACATTTTACTTCAAAGGATTTGATAGTCAAACATCATAATCTAATCATTTTCAGACGTAGACTTAGGTTTATCTGTATCTTCATCAAATCTTTCAATAGTATCACAAGGAGGATGGGGGAGGAAGCATGTATCACACCAGTCAATATCAAGATCACAATCTATAAAAATAACTTTGAAGTTCAATGGATCAAAAACTTCCTTCTCAACTCCTTTGTTCTAATTTATGTCATTTATTTTATCTCAAGAAGGTATCTTTCCTCTACCATTATCTCTATTGTGGAAAGAGTATCTCCCTTATGCTTGATTCTAGTTTTGAGTTCTCTCATGACTAGAAGATCCATGAGGAATCCCCTTCTCAGCTCTTGCCAACTTGTATGACATATCTTTGATAGTAGTGGCTAAGGTTTTCACATTCTTCTCAAGGTTGGAAGTCTTATTGGATAGAGTCTTCTCAAGATTGGTCAGATTTACATTAGCGCTTTTATTTAGAGGTTTCTCCATAACCTTTATATTATTTAAAATTTGAATGTCCATTTTGAAAGACAAAATTAGATTTGTAGGAACCTTATCTCTCAAGTAGTAGTCTTCCTTCTTGTCAAATGCATCACAATATTTGATCAAGAAAGTAGTATCACTTAACTTGATAGTATCAGGAAATCTTATCATAGTCTTATTAAACCTTGTATTCAAGTCCTACACACATTAATTAGGGTTATTCTTTATGTTTTCAAATTCTGTAAGTAGAATTAATTAGGGTTATTCTTTATGTTTTCAAATTCTGTAAGAAGAAACCTAGGATCAATTTTATTACCATAATGTATTTTAAAAACATTCTTCATGTCTTCTTATGAATCTATACATCCATGGTGAATATAATTAAACCATTCACATGCATCATCTTCTACTGTGTACACAAGATGTTTAATACATACATCCTCATGCTAAACCCTATATTCCTTAATTATAATGTGAAAAGCTCTCAAATGTTTGTCTCCAATCACTACATTATTCCACTGAAACTTACAGAGTTGGTTCCTTACCTAATTTGGAACTTCATTAGAGTAACCCTCCATTCCATCAAAATTAATAGGTCTAAATTTGGGATTCCTAAATGTAGGGAATTCATTTTCATCATAATCTATATGTCTCATTATTATTTTTATGGTGGGTTCAAGATTAGATCATAAAGGGATATGAGGGGTGAGTGAGGTGGACTTAAGGGATCAAACCTAGAAGGAGATTCAACTTGTTGAGAAGATGCAAGGTAATACATAGGACTGTAAGACTCTAGGTTATTAGGATAGCTATGATAATATTTAACTAAAGGAATTTTAACAAAAAGAAGTTCAGGTATACCAAAATTATGATGGTCTAGACACTCCCTCCCTGTAGAACTTTGTCCTTCGATTGGCCTCCAAATTTGTCTCCTCAATCTATGATGAACACTTAACTTAGAGACAAGTTAATTTGGTGAGTCACCTTTGAATGAAGATCTTATTCAATCCATTTTTAAAAACAAGAGAACACTCAAAACATAACTAATTAAAATGGGCGCTGATATTTCAAAACTAGATAAAATGTTGGAGTTACCACTAGAAGAAAACAACTAAGATGGAAAAGATCACAAAAATTTAGTGATACATTCAGAAATGACACTTTCTAACCCCAAATTTCAAATAAATGAGAGGTTAATTCTTCAAATATTTTGATTCCCCATTAGTAAAAGTGCCAAAGATCAATCCCTAGTAATGACACCAATAAATTGATGTGTAGTTGATGGCCTAAAATAGCAAATTAGTGAAAAACTTCAAATAGATAACTTTAGAACCTGATCAAATAACAATCCTCTACAAGAGTCCCTAAAAACATAAGTGCCAAGGATCATTCCCTAACAATGGTGCCAATATAGTGTTGGTTCCCAGTTGTAAACCTCTATAATTCAACCTTGCACACTTGAGAATATGGAAAGCATAGATGATAAACCTTAGTTATGTCATTATACCCAAGGAAGGGTTTAACATCTAGATAGATAAAACATAAATAATTACTAAAAGACACCAACAGAGGGTTTGGTTAGTTCCTTGTTAATTTTGGCTTTGACTGAACCAAGGTGAGAGGACATACGGGGTAGCTTGGTCACAAAGAATGATACTACAATTCAATCTCCAAAGGATTATCTGTACACATTCATAGTCCACTTAAGAAATGTTATCACATAGATTGAGCAAATGCTTTTAAATCAGACACAAGCTACTAAATATAGATGGAGGGTGATTAAAATCTCCACTTCTATAGAAACCTTTGACAACCAAGAGCTTAATGGAAGATTACAATGCTCAAATTCAAATACTAGTTATAGACACATTTCAGAATGACAATACTTATTATATATTTAGGCAAATAACACTTGAAATATTCAATAGCATGTATTAATTGCAGGGGTAAGATACTTAGGATGAGTTAGGTATATTTAAACATGTTATGGTGGATTTTAACACTAGGAATTACTTCAACAGTCATGATTTAATTCATTCTAGGATGTAAAAGACTAGTAAACAAGGTAAAGAAAAAAATCAAGAATGATGTGCATTTATTGATGCCAATCTAGTGCAAACATTCAAATGATCATGGAAGGATCCAAAACATACATTGTAAATAAATATTGAAGCACCTTATCTTATCAAATCCATAAATCCAAGGTATCCTTAAAACATTATCAATAAAATATTTCCAAATCACAATGTAGAAAGGAATTTACAATCAAGATTCAATCACATAATCACTATCATTAATTGACATAAAACTAGACACCCAGTCAATAATGTATGAATAATGTGTCATTGCACTTCATTGACAAGAAATCTCTGAAATCAAAGATGTTTTCCATTAAATTGAAAGTAAATATACATACATTGATGTTCAAAATGCATAAAAATGGTGAAAATCATGGTGTATTTTCTCTAAAATAGGGGAGACATCTACAAAATGCTCTCAGAGTTTGCTAATGACTGTACAATGCAATCGCCTTAGCAACAAAGACATAAAAACACATTAAAAATTTGAAAATCAAAAGACTCTTTAAAGAGGATATTTTTGAATGTTTAAAAATCCTAACCCCCAAAAGGATAACCTTTTTAAAGAGAACAAACCCTCTTTTCTTATACAAATTTCTCACCCATAATTTTCCTAGAAGATGCTCCATTTAGAAGATGCCTTTGCATATGCCTAGAGACCCTCATGCTCTTTGACATAATGATTCTGGTAATTTGGTTATCCATGTATTGATGAAGTTTGATATGCCTTTCTAGAGATTTTATGTAGCTGAGCTTGAGGGAGAATATTATTCTTGAGTGCAAAATAAACTTTTATCTTCATGTGCAACCATTTTGCCTTGTTCCCCAAATGATCGTTTACCACTCAAGCTAAGGATGACCTACCAGCTAAACATCTAGTTACCATTTTACCTACAAGGAATAAAGAGTGAAATGATAGAGGGGAGGACAAAGAATATAAATTATGTTACAATCTATCTAGTCATTTTTAAACTCATGCCACCATGATGGTTTCCCTTCTCTTTGTGCATGTCAAAGAATTCCTTTATCTTTGTCATGATAGAATCAAATTGTCTTGCATTTTTTTACAAAATTACTCTAGTTTTAATGGAGGTAGTGTGGTATCCATGGATGTTTGAATCATGTAGAGAATGAAATAACTTCCCCTCAAAGCATGTTGCTAATGGCCCATTTTCTACCTCAAAACCTTGCAGTGATTATCTTCATCAATAAAGTTAATTTGAATTTAGTCACATATTCACATAAACCATGACATCTAGCTTCTTATTTATTTTCTTTTTTATAGGTCGCTACTTAACCTAATAATGACATGTGCCATATTTAACCTTGGCAAGTTTTTGAAACCTAACTACAATTTTACAACTGGTGGGATTTTAGGATTGAGGTACATATTTTTAATTTGGTGGTATTTTGGAACTCATCATCTCTTTTGCATTTTTATAATTAAAGTTATAAATCAATGTTGTATTCCTGCTTAAAATTTCTGCTTTGCCTTTCCTTTTAAAATATTCTATTGTAGTTGGACTTCCACGTTTGTGTTGACTTTGAAAATTTTAAGGCTCCTTTTTTATGGCACTTTGACATGTCCCATGAGATGCAGAGCTTTATGTACATATTGCAAATTGCATGTAACATTGCATTGAAAAGGTGTACAAAATCCCCACATCCTTGAACTTTCAATCTCTTCTAAAATCTCTAATTCTGAAAATTTCCTACATTTTTATAAAGAGTCATTAATTGATTGTAGGTAATTGATGATGTAACATAACCTAATTCCTCCATCTTTTCCCTATGTGCCTTTAATTTTCTAATCAATTTTTTTGTTGTAGAAGAGTTTCATAGTGCACTGCAAGTGGGTTAAACCTTTACATTATTTAGAAGTCTTATTAAAATATACTTCAACACTAACTATGCCATGAACTTTAATGATCAACTCCAAGAGAACGACATGGTCAGACAAAGATAATTTAAAACATGTGTGGTCTTCCATCCACTCAAAAATTTGGAAAGCATGAGTCAAAGTGCCCAATGAAGATGAAGATGGGGGTGCCATTAAATAATATATTAGAAAATGCTCTTATATCACTCCTCCTCTATCTTCATCTAAATCATTGAGTATTAACCTATCTATTCTCATCATTAAACATTATATTTTGATTAGGCCATCCTTTTCTCTTGAATGTGTTTCTAGTGAGAACCTTTCTTTAGAAGCAACTCTATCAAAAAAAGAAATAAGAAAAATAATTTTAACTTTTTTGAATAAACACAACCAAGTAAAATGTAAGTATTCAAGAGAAATCAAGAACAAATAAATATTAATATAACCAAAAATATTGGTATAGATTTTAAGACTATATAGTTGTTATTTCTACATGAGTTAGCTAAACTTGCTTCGCCACATATGTGTTATATTTTTCAAGAGAGTTACCTTGGTATGATTATTTGTCGAGCTCCTGAAGGGCATGTTTGTAGTACATGTCATCAAGAGAAAGGTGTGCACTAATTTTCTAAAGCAATTAACAAGGATCCTGGGCCCCAACTACCTAACTTGACAAACTTAATCCAAGTGGAAGTGATGTTTATTTTCCATGTGAATCCAATTTAATAGGTGACCTATGCAATAGGAGGGAAATACAAATACAAAGGGCATATTATTTGTTTTCCACAGGAAGTTCAGGAAATTCCCAAAAAATTACCACATCATATTTCAAATCTTCCAATTATCATAGTGTGAAGAAAACAACAATGTGAAACTACATACAAATTTACTATGAATAAAGATCATTATATAATGCACTTAAATATAAGATTGAACACAATAAGTTCTATAAAGATGTCAAGATTGATGAAGCAACACTAAAATATCTCCCAACTAATTTGTCTACAAATGTGTTCAAAAAATTGAACTCAGTTAACATGGAATTTAATAAATATTTCAATGAATATGTTTTTCTAGGTCCTATACTTGAGACAAATGAAGGTAAAATTGTAGATCACACATCATCAATGGTAACCAAACCACCCAATGCCCTTAGAGAGATGAAATTAAATTGAACTTGGGTAAACAATCCAGACGTTGATTCAAGTGAATTAATAGCTTAGACAAAAATTGGTACATCTCCATTGAATGAGTATGTGACATAAGGTTTATTAGACATGGCTTTCTCAACTCTATTCCCTGATGGAAGATGTGATTGGTTAGATCCACGACTAAAACATGTACATCTGCATAAATATGTGAAACATCTGATTTGATATCAAGATAATACATGAATATGTGTACATTGCCCCCTTCTACTACTTGTTCCAATAGGAGTTGCCATATTTAACATTGGTTCATCAACAATACATACAACCTTGCAAATTCCTATTTTAGATTTTGAAAAACTAAAGTGAATAAGGTTAACAACCTTTCAAAAACAAATTAAACATGTTAGATATATTTTGATTGATTATATGAGCTTTATAGGTCAAAATATGCTTGAAAATATAGATTATTGACTCCACCAAGCATTTCCAAAAAATGTTGATATGTGCTTTGGTGGAAGGTCAATGATTTTTATTGGGGATTTGGGATAGTTACCTCCGGTAATGGATAGACCTCCATATGTAAGTACAAGACAAGTAAAATTATTATGGGAAAATTTTGTAACTATTTTTATACTTGAAAATTTTTAGACAACATGGTCAAATTGAAGAACAATAATGGTTTCAAGAACTTTTAACAAATCTCAGAGATGTTATAGATGCTTCACTTGAAACAGTTAAAAAGGAGGATTTTAATGAACACATGCATTTATTTACAATAAATGAGAATGTGCATCAACATAATAAGAGAAAATTGTATGCATTGAATCAACCTATCGCTTGAAGCATTGCAACCAGAGGACAAAACAATACTATTATAGGATTGGATAATGAACAATTTGAAGTTAAATTGTTGATTGTTTTTAGTGTGGTGATGCTCACCACAAATTTATGTAAAGAAGTAGGTCTTGTCAATGGTGCACTTGGATATATTTGAAGCATTGTATACAAACCAAGGATAAAAATTGAATAATAAAATATGAATCATTATCAATTTTACTGCATAATTAACTCTAGAAGAGCCCAATTAAATTTTATATTATAACAAAACTAATCTCACAACAAACACACATATATAATAAAGAGCTTAAAAATATTTTCAGTAATCATAATGCTAGACTTCCATTAGTGTTGTACCTATAATACAATTACATTGCATCTCATATATGTTATCCTTCTACTAAATCTATTAAAAATTGTAGTGTATAATCAAAAATAATTTATGGATAGATGTGTGTACTTTATTTTTATTAAATAAATTTTCTTTTATTTAAAATCTTGATTGTTTCATTAAATAATTTATTCTTTTTATTAATGGTGTTATACTATTTAAATGTTAATACCTTTGTTGTGGCTTTACCATCCATCCATACATGTTTTTGGAATCTATAACAATAGCTAATGTAGAGTATATGATAGACTTAGAACATATTTCCACTCAATATTTAAAACATGCATGTTTTGGAAGTTTCCTCTGTGTGTGTGTGTGTGTGTGTGTGTGTGTATAACAAATGTTTCCTTGTTCGTATAAATTATAGTATAAAAAAACTTATAATCGTGTCATAGGGTAGCATTTAGTTTCTCAACTTGTTCAACAAGAGGGTTAATTATTTTAATTTAAATCATATTTGAAAGGTAAATTTCATGCTTTGAACACATAACCCACCACTACGAGACATTTCTAAAGGGGAATTTCATGCTCTACAAAGGAAGTTTAAGATTTGAACACTTATTGATAGTGGTGGATAAAATATTGAATAATATAAGATTCTCTATGAGTCTGTTTCCATCCTTAGAGATGACCTAGATTTATTAAATCAAGTTGTTGGATCATAGCATTTGAAAAAACTCATTTGAAGCTTTGTCACTTATCTTGAGTTAGAGGAGCCTAACTTTGACTTTTGCTCCCAGGGCATTGTAATTGTCTACTATCTAGATGTGATACCATAAGGAAGAAACTCTGACTTGTAAGATATCATTGAAAGTATCTTTTTATAGCAATAAATCCACATGGATAAGCTCTAAGAAAGTAGTAGAGTAAGAGTGCCTTCAAATTTTAGCAAGTTGACAACCATAGATTCACAGAAAGTGAGAGGCCGTTTTGATGGCATCATCCCACCAAAGAATCCAACTAGATTCCTGGGATGGACAAGGATCCAGACTCCCCATGAATGTGTGCAACCATGGGCCCATGCTTAAGTAGAGAAGTGTTGACAAATAATTGTGTTTTGTGAACTTTGGATTTCATGAACTACTATGTCACTTATAACTAAATAGGGGAGAGGCAAAAAATCCCAAAATCCAACAATGTCTATACTGGAGGAGAAAAACTATTATAAAAGGAGAAGTATGGTTGGGTGGACATCATTGCCCTATCTACGTTCTTCAAAATCCAAGAGGGGACCTCCAAGAGATTACTCTAGGTGTACCAAATTTTGTTTGTAGGTCAATGGATTAAATTAGGGTCATAAAATCCCCATTTAATGCATATATAGTATCATGCCTCCCTTTCACCAACTACCCAATGCATTGGTAGATGGACCACTTTGTCTTCAGGAGATGACACCATAATAAAGCCACCACATAAGACCCAATGGGCATCAAGGAGATCATCCACAATCCATCACCATAAATGGACACAATCTAAAGCATCATTTGAGACATAAATGTTAATAAAATTAAAAGAGTGGCTTTAAATGCTAAAATGGGTCTATACTAAATGGTTGGTGGGGTCTATGCTAGATTACACTAAGTATGAACACCACCTTGGATAAGTTATTATGATCACCCCTCTACATACTACTTCATGATTGCTTCGAAAAATAATACTATCATGCCAGATTGAATTAATGATAGTTATTAATACAAAATCTGACACCTTGACTTCTTATAGATAAATAATGTCCATCTCGAGAAACTTCCTTCTAAAATCACACACAATAAACTTGAATTTTGGTTATTTAAGACCCTGAACATTACATGAAAAACAATTCATAGATTATAGGTGTTGAGGGACATGTCCTCAGAGTCTCGACCTTCCAAGGTATTGTTGACGCTGGAAAGTGCACCCAGCAGCAGGAACACGGATTCCTGCCCTCTCCCCGCAACATGGAAACCCCTCTCTCGCCTGTGGGACGGCGAAGCAGGAGAGGAGAGTCTCTAGATATGGGCTAGTTCCCTCTGATGTATCTTGTTTGTTTCAGGTAATGCAAAATATAGATATATAGGTATACACTTGGGGGGGGGTGAAAAGAGAGAGAAAAGCTTGAAAACAAACAGCCTACTCTAAAAGAGGTGATACACCAAAAACATGAGTGACCTTCTAGATCCACTCTCAGAATCAGGGGAAATGCAAGTATACTCTACACATCTGGTAGAGGGATCAGGCTGCTAAGACAAAGGGGGAGGCTATAATGGAAAATACGTCACAGAGGTTTACCGAGGTGCTGTGGAATGCACACTTGCAAGCAACTTACTCTGTTCTGTCCTTCTCAAGTATTGCTCTTCTCCTTTCAGCCGTAGAACCGGTCCCTATAGATAGCTGGTCTGTTGGTATTACCTGTGAAAGCATGAAAGATAATGACTAAACATAGATGATACTCAGAGCATACACAACAAATCAATCCAAGATGGAGGTAAAAAACTGTATTTTTATTGATTCAGGTGGGAAATTTGCAGAGCAGTGCTCTTTACAAAAGTCAGGAAGATCCCTAGAAAATGACTAAGTCCTTGTATTTATAGCAGAAGAGCCAAGAGAAGTCTCATTGAAAAGTGTGAAAAACACTATTGATGATGTCACAAGTCTACCAAGACCATGCTAGTTGCCTCGTTTTGCGTGCTGGTCTTCTTCTTTGGCGGCTGGGCGGGTTTTTTCTTGTGCACTGCAGGGGAATTTTGCCGCCCTTATAGTGGGCGGTGATTTTGCCGCCCTTTGCATGAACTTCATGTAGGAATACCTGCCGACGTCGGCCGATAAGCTGCCGACGGCGGCAATCTTGCCGACGTCGGTTAAATTAAGCTGCCGACGTCGGTAGAGTTATACTCTGCACGGCAATTTCCCTTTCCCCGCCATGGGGCGGGGTTTTCCATTTCACCGCCATGGGGCGGGGTTTTTCAATTCACCGCCATGGGGCGGGGTTTTTCAATTCGCCGCCTTGGGGCGGGATTTTTCAATTCGCCGCCTTGGTGCGGGCTTTCCTGGTTTTTGTGCCTGCCCTTGTTCTGCCGACGTCGGCGGTTCTGCCGACGTCGGTCTCTGTAAGGTGTCGACGACGGCAGTATTGCCGACGTCGGCCGATGTCTTTGCTTTTCTTTGTGTTGTGGGCGGCGAATTCGCCGCCCTCTGCATTTTCTCTGTAGATGGGCTCATTTTACCCGCCCTTGTAGTGGGCGGCGAATCTGCCGCCCTCTGCATTTTTTCTGCCTCTTTTTTGACTAAGTGTCGAAACTTCGTTTTTTCTCCCTTTCTCTCTTGCGGACGTCTGAAGACTCTATCCTTCGCTGCCTATTCTCTGCAACGGCGCTGTCAAGACCTGAAAGTGGACCTTGCAACCTGAAATGACTGGGCCTGTGAAGCAGGTGTAGGAGGTGACCGAGATTTTGCCTGAGGGGCAAAATTGGGTCAACAAATTGGCGACTCACGGGGGAAGCGTGCCTGCTATGCCTAGAACCCAGTTGCCTTACATATCCATTGGGTGCGGAGTCGGATGGTGACTTTGAAGCGAGTTCACAACAACTTTGAAGACCCCAAAATCAAAAATACAGAAATTACCCCCACTGCCAAGGGAAACACACAAGACTAAAAACAACTAACTGTGCAAACTGCACTTAGGGAAAACAGGGAAGAAAACAAGGGAAACTATGTACGGCGGAACCAAAATTCAGTGACAATGCTTCAGGTGTATCCCGTTGACTGGGATACGCAATTCTTCGTCGTCCAACCTGGAGAGCTGGAACGCATTATGCTGCTTACACTGAGTAATTATGTAAGGACCGCTCCAGAGGGCATCAAATTTTGCATGTTTTCCAGGCTTAGCTCTATCTTCGTCCCATTTTAAGACAATGTCTCCTTCGACGAAACTCTTTGACGAAGACTTCTTGTCGAAATGCTTTTTCACCTGATGCTGGCGACTGATCATAGAGACCATGGCCTGGTTCCTTACCTCCTGGAGCTCCATTAGTTCACATAATCTGACCTCCATGCTGCTTCCTTCTTCTAGCTGCAGCTGATGTGTGAGGTCCAGCGCTGGCAATTCGAGTGAGATAGGAAGCCTTGCTTCCCTTCCATACACGAGCGTATATGGAGAATTTCTGATTGATCTTTTTGGAGTGATTCGATCGGCCCATAGAGCTGTTTTCAACTTGGCATGCCAAGTTTTCTGATTTTCTTCCATGGTCCTCTTTATAATCTTGATCAAATTTTTGTTAGTAGACTCAGCCAGTCCATTCCCCTGCGGGTAGTAATTTGACGAAGTGCTGAGGTATATACCATACCTTAGTGCCCATTCACTAGTTTTGGTTCCTAGAAAAGCCAAGGCATTATCTGAGATTATAGTGGCTGGGACCCCAAAACGTGTCACTAAGTCCTCATAGAAATCCAAGACTGCGCTCTCATTTGCTTCCTTCAAAGCAATGGCTTCCACCCACCTGGTGAAATAATCCGTAGCAGTCAGGACCCACTTGTGTCCGGCGCTAGAGGGAGGGTTGATCATCCCTATGAAATCCAGGCCCCACTGCATGAATGGTTGCTCAACTTGAATGGGCTGTAGGGGCATGGCAGCCAATCGCTGCTTTCCGTCAAAGAGTGCACACTTCTGACACTTCCTTACCCAGGCATGGGTATCCTTGAAGAGAGTGGGCCAGAAATAGCCAGCTCTCATTATTTTTGCTGCTGTGGTCTTAGGGGCGAAATGGCCACCTGCTGGCCCATTGTGAAACTCAGCCAATACCTTGTCAGCCTGACTGGAGTCAATGCATCTCAAGAGAACCCCAGAGAGATCCTTCCTAAATAATACTCCGTCAATCAAAACATAGGGAAGAGACTGAAGTTTAAAATACCTTCTTCCGGCCCTATCGAGACCCTGTGGACATTCGCCCGTAAGAAGGAAACGCCTCATGTCTAGTGTCCAATCTCTTACGACAGCTGGTTCTTCTGCAGTGGCTGCGTCATGGATCAACAAGCTGTCTTCACCCCTTTGTCTCAAATCTGCGGCTAGCTGTTCACACAGGCCCCTTCCTCTAACCAACCTGGTGATTTTGATGTCTATGTCGTACTCCATTACCTTGGTGATCCATCCCGCTCTTTTCTCGTTTAAGTCTCGATTGGTTAAGAAATCCTTGACGCCAGGATGTGGAACCATGAGATGGATCCTGCTGTTTGACAACATATATCTGAATTTCTTTAGGCTGCGCACTACTGCCAAGACTTGCTTCTCTACATAGGTGTACCTAGTTTCGAAGTCCTCTAACCCTTGGCTGAAAAAAGCGAGTGGTTGCTCGAGGTCATCACTGTTTTCTTGGGTAAGCATGGCAGATATCACTTCTCCGTTACTGAAGGTATAGAGATTGAGGTCTTTGTTGAAGTCGGAGCTGATCAGAGAGGGAGCCTGGGTCAAAGCCTGTTTGATAGCTTCAAAGCTATCCTTTCTTGGCGTTGTCCATTTGAATTCTTCACCCTTCTTTAGCAAGGAGGTTAGGGGTTTAACTATTTCAGCAAAGTTTGAAATGAACCTCCGAATGAAATTTATTCGGCCAAAGAAACTCTGCAGGGCTTTCTTGTGCTTCGGTAGGGACATCTCCAGAATGGAGCGGACTCTCTCTGGGTCAATAGACAAACCTTCCTTGGACACAATGTGGCCAAGAAGTTTCCCCTCATGAACCGCGAATACACATTTCTTTGGATTTAGGGAGATGCCAAATTCCCTACACCTCTCAAAAATCTCCCTGAGGTGCTTCATATGTTGCTGCCTCTTTGGAGAAAACCGTTATATCATCGAGGTACACCAGCACGTTCCTATTTATCAAACCACTGAAAGCCATGTCCATGGCTCGCTGGAAAGTAGCACCAGCATTGGATAGCCCAAAAGGCATCTTTTGGTAGGCGAACGTTCCCCATTTAGTGGTGAAGGCTGTTTTGTATTGGTCACAGTCACGCACCAGAATCTGATTATATCCCGAATAGCCATCCAGGAGGGAGAAGCGTTCGAAACCAATTACCTTTTGAAGGATCTGCTCCATGTTTGGAAGGGGATAATGATCTTTTAAAGAGACTTTATTAAGGTCTCTAAAGTCGACACACAGCCTGATTTCCCCATTTTTCTTTCTAATTGGAACCAAATTAGCCAACCATGAGGAATATTTGATCGGAAATATAATGCCGGACTCAATCAACTTGGCCAATTCTTTCTGCATAAGGAGCTCGACCATCGGGTTAACAGGTCTCTGCTTTTGTGTGACAGGTTTTGCGCCTTCATCTAATTCAATGGTGTGTTGGGCGAGCCTTGGATCGAAGCCTTTCAAGTCGCTATAATTCCAGGCAAAAATATCAGCGAACTCCTGGCACAGCAGAATGAAAGCCCGTCTTTCTTGAAACGTGCAGACCTTGCCAAGCGCCAGCAACTTATCCTTGAAGATTTCCACTTTTTCATAATTCTCCTCTTTGGTAGTGATGCATGCTTTGTCATCTCTTAGTTGGTCCTCTCCGTTGAAAATACTTTCAAGTGTGATCAGACCCTTAGGGAGTTTATTGTTCTTCAATTGAACAATTTGATTTCCATATTGCTGCTGCAATTTTGCCTGATTGTGGACCGCAAATTCAGCTTCCCTCTTTAGGAAAAGGGCTATCTGTTGGTCGCTTTCGAAGACCTGCCAATTTGTAACATTGTCTGGAATTGAAGGCCGGACCACCACTTTTAAATGGCGTGAACTACAACCCCTGCTTATCTCTTTTGAAACATCAAATTGGGCACCAACAGCTGCCAATCTGTCAGCCTGCTTATTCTGTTCCCTGGGGATAGAGGTAATGTTAAGAGCAAGGAAATCCTCCATCAAGTCCCAAACTCTGTGCTTGTAAGATTTCAGTAAGGAGTTCTTGGTCAGGTTCAGGCCTCTGATTTGGTTCACTATTAGTTCACTGTCCCCCAGGATTTGCAATTTTTTGATCCCCCTCTTTCTTGCCCACTCAAGTCCGTGAATCAAAGACTCATATTCTGCAACGTTACATGTGCAAGAGAAATGGAAACGAAAAGCTGAAAAGTACCTTTCTTTGGAAGGGGAGACTAACATTACCCCACCACCAGCGCCCAGTTTGCTTCTGGAACCGTCGAAATATAGCTGCCACAGGCCAAGATCTTCTTTGTTTTCCTTCATTATATTGGGCATGACGGCACTCTCTTTATGCAAGCAATAGACGCCAAGGTCTGCCTCCTCAATAAACTTATAAGGATCGTGTTCAAAGTTATCGCTTCCCCACTCATCTAAGAGTAGATCTGCGACTCCTTCAAGAGCAGAAGATGAGGACTTGTCTATTTGAGAGTCTTCTGGATCAATGATAGTATAACTGACATTCACTGCCTTGGGTGAATATGACTCTAGGTGGTCCTTATAGAGTGGCTCGGATTCAATTTTCACTTTGGTCCCATACTTGGTTCTGAAAACCAGGTATGACCAATTTGCTGCTAGATAACCACCTATCTTGGACGTAAAGTCCCTAGACAAACAGATTGCAAAATATGGAGGAACGTCTGCTACCACTATATCTTGAGGGATTGAGAATGTCGGGCAGGCATGCAATGTTAAACTCAATCCTTTCAGGACTCCGACTGTCTTAGCGGGTGTCCCATCTAGTTGTAAGACTCCTTTGTTCATTGCTTCGTACTTTAACCCCATCTTATCAGCAATGCATTTAGGCATTACTGAAGTGCTGGCCCCGCTATCAATTATGCAATTATGTACTAAGAAATCTCCAATGATCAAAGATACATAAAAAGGGGGAGTCTTTTCTTCTTTCCTCACCTGACCTGGAGCAGAAGGCTGCCCATTCATCATTAGGACATTATTAGTGTCTGTTGGGATGGCCTGGCGATCTAGCTCATGCAATTCTTTCTTCAATACCTCCTTTTGTCCCGGAAGAGACAATGAATCCCATAGAGAAATGCTCACATGCAATTTCTTCATTTGATCAACTATATTAACTTGGGGACTGACTCCTTTCGCGTTTTCCTTTGGGCTGATCCCGGCTGGAGCTTTAGACTGAGGAGCTGGGGGTACAGATGGTTCACCGGAAATTGGGGCCTTTTAAAAAGGGTGTGGTGGAGGATTCGCTGCTGCCCGAGAGGAAGCCTGCACTTCTCCAACTGCTCTTCTTTTAAATCTCGTATTGGCCGCAACGCAATCAGCATGATTGCCTGCAGCGCCTCCATGATTAATTGCACAGAGCTCACCCTCTTCGTGATTTATCAGGGTAGAATCCGGCTGAGTCTGATTGTTGCTTGTGCTGGTTTGAGCTGGGAACTCAAAAAATTGAGAAAAATCAGCACCTTGATTTTCTGAATTCTGAAAAAAATTCATCATGTCATTCGGGTGGACAGCTTGCTCTTGACCTTGTCCCATGTTTGAACAACCTGGCTGCTCCTACACTAGATTGTTCTGTATAGGTACCATGGCTTTAGATGACGAAGGAGGGCATGGGTTATAATTTTGATAAGGCCTAGTTGTAGTGAGCTGCCCCTGACCTTGGTTATAATTTTGAAAGGGGGGTCTAGGGCCATAATTTTGATAACTCTGGTTTGGCTTGTGGCTTTGAGCTTGCTGCCTTTTAAGGGCAACAAGTTCATTCGACATGCTCTGCAACAGGCCCTTAACTTCACTTAATTCATTGGATGGAACAGCAGTTGGCTTTTCAATGACAGGTAGGGGGGCAATTGTAGGAGAGACTGCTTGAATTGGGGGCAGCGATTCTGGGAAAAGTGGCATGTGAGGTCTAGGGGCGATTTTTCCAGCTTGAATCAAGCAATTTTTGGCCACAATGGCTATGTCATACGCAGCGGGCAGTATGTGTCCCCCCATAGATTGAATCATCATAGCAATGTCACTATTTAATGCTTTTAGATAGCATAAGAAAGCGTAGCTGGGGGTCGGCCTTACCAGGATGGGAATTCTATCCCAAGTCTTTTGAAACCACGTATTGAAGTCCTGCATATATTCATGCGGAGCTCTTTTTATAGTTGTCAGCTGCTCAGCAAGAGAGAGGCCATCACTTTTTTCCCCAAAACGATCAGTTAAACGAGTGCCCAATTCTTTCCAAGAATGTATGGAATCCACAGGCAAGGTGCCGTACCAGTCGAGAGCTTTCCCTTTCAGAGACAAGGCTAACAGTCTGATGGCAATATTTTCTTTTGTTATATTATGAATATTGCAAAGGTTGGCAATATTTTTTATATGCTCAACAACTGTAATAGGTCCCACTCCATCAAAAAAAGGCACATTTTTTAGAGCTGTTCCGGGGATCGGATCATAGCGTGGGAGGTTTAAAGGGCTTTCACCATGAAAAGCTGCAAAAGGCAAGGCCATGGCTGGAACAGGTTGTATTTGTGGCTGAGCTGGGTTGGTGTTCCTAGCAACAGGTCTAGGAGGATTTATCAGTGGATAAGGGTGAGTTCTTCCAAACCTGAGTCTTTTAGCGGAGTTTAAAGGTAGTTCAACGAACTCAAAGGGGACCCTTCTTGAAGCTGACCTGGTGGTAACTTTTGGCATATGAGTTAAGTAACTGGTCTTTTAAAAAAAAAAGAACTGAGCTCTTACCAGTGGAGTCGCCAGATGCTGGAAATCTTTGAAAATCACTGTAGCAGGACCAACATCAATCCTGAAATACTACTGTGTTAGAACTTGATAAAATTGCAGTCCCACCGGGCGTGCCAGAACTGTTGACGCTGGAAAGTGCACCCAGCGGCAGGAACACGGATTTCTGCCCTCTCCCCGCAACATGGAAACCCCTCTCTCGCCTGTGGGACGGCGAAGCAGGAGAGGAGAGTCTCTAGATATGGGCTAGTTCCCTCTGATGTATCTTGTTTGTTTCAGGTAATGCAAAATATAGATATATAGGTATACACTTGGGGGGGGTGAAAAGAGAGAGAAAAGCTTGAAAACAAACAGCCTACTCTAAAAGAGGTGATACACCAAAAACATGAGTGACCTTCCAGATCCACTCTCAGAATCAGGGGAAATGCAAGTATACTCTACACATCTGGTAGAGGGATCAGGCTGCTAAGACAAAGGGGGAGGCTATAATGGAAAATACGTCACAGAGGTTTACCGAGGTGCTGTGGAATGCACACTTGCAAGCAACTTACTCTGTTCTGTCCTTCTCAAGTATTGCTCTTCTCCTTTCAGCCGTAGAACCGGTCCCTATAGATAGCTGGTCTGTTGGTATTACCTGTGAAAGCATGAAAGATAATGACTAAACACAGATGATACTCAGATCATACACAGCAAATCAATCCAAGATGGAGGTAAAAAACTGTATTTTTATTGATTCAGGTGGGAAATTTGCAGAGCAGTGCTCTTTACAAAAGTCAAGAAGATCCCTAGAAAATGACTAAGTCCTTGTATTTATAGCAGAAGAGCCAAGATAAGTCTCATTGAAAAGTGTGAAAAACACTATTGATGACGTCACAAGTCTGCCAAGACCATGCTGGTTGCCTCGTTTTGTATGCTGGTCTTCTTCTTTGGCGGTTGAGCGGGTTTTTTCTTGTGCACTGCAGGGGAATTTTGTCGCCCTTATAGTGGGCGGTGATTTTGCCGCCCTTTGCATGAACTTCATGTAGGAATACCTGCCGACGTCAGCCGATAAGCTGCCGACGGCGGCAATCTTGCCGACGTCGATTAAATTAAGCTGCCGACGTCGGTAGAGTTATACTCTGCGCGGCAATTTCCCTTTCCCCGCCATGGGGCGGGGTTTTCTATTTCACCGCCATGGGGCGGGGTTTTTCAATTCACCGCCATGGGGTGGGGTTTTTCAATTCGCCGCCTTGGGGCGGGCTTTTTCGATTCGCCGCCTTGGTGCGGGCTTTCCTGGTTTTTGTGCCTGCCCTTGTTCTGCCGACGTCGGCGGTTCTGCCGACGTCGGTCTCTGTAAGGTGCCGACGACGGTAGTATTACCGACGTCGGCTGATGTCTTTGCTTTTCTTTGTGTTGTGGGCGGCGAATTCGCCGCCCTCTGCATTTTCTCTGTAGACGGGCTCATTTTACTTGCCCTTGTAGTGGGCGGCGAATCTGCCGCCCTCTGCATTTTTTCTGCCTCTTTTTTGACTAAGTGTCGAAACTTCGTTTTTTCTCCCTTTCTCTCTTGCAGACGTCTGAAGACTCTGTCCTTCGCTGCCTATTCTCTGCAACGGCGCTGTCAAGACCTGAAAGTGGACCTTGCAACCTGAAATGACTGGGCCTGTGAAGCAGGTGTAGGAGGTGACCGAGATTTTGCCTGAGGGGCAAAATTGGGTCAACAGGTATCATATCGATTCTATAAAAAATGCCCACTATTGGCATTTAAAAAATCATCAAATTGCTTCTTCATTGCAGGGTCAAATTGATACTCTCCTTCCTCCACCTCATATCTCCTCTGAGGATGGTTGTGATAGTGTTTGGATGCATCCCACTAAGTAGAAAATGGAAGAACGGTTGGTTATGAGTCTAAAAATCTAGAAGAATTGGGCAAGGGAGCCTCGAGACCCTAAGATAAAATGTTAGTAGCTAGAGCAAAGTTAAAGACCCTAGATTTTTCTAAATTTTTTGGGGCTTCAACCTATGGAGGCTCTTTCTCAGAAGGAGCATGATCCTGCAAGCTATTACTTGATGATGAATTACCTCCTTTAGGATTAGCACATGAACTTGTGGTTTTAGTATGACTGTTCTTCTTACTTACCATAGTCCATCAGTCCTCAATTAGATTTTTACTAGCTTTTGAAAAGGGTTTGGGGGGAGAAGATGAGTGGTTAGACACATTACTGTAGGCCAACTAGAGGAGACAGTCCTAAATCTTATGGTCTATGGATTTGTAGTAAAAGAAAGTGTTATGTAAGTTGAAATATAGGACTTGATGTGAGTGTTTCATATACCTAAGTTGAATTTCAACAAACTCCTTGAGGTCGAAAAAGGTCTACTTCTACATGAACCCACTTTTGAGGTCTAGCAGAGTAGAATCAGTTTTTCTCATGGTAAGCAACTTGACCTATGGAGGAAGCTATTTGGTGCATAAAGTTCTAGCAGGTGAGTGGAAGGCCTAGAAATTCAACCCAAACTATGATTTTAAAAGCAGTATGCTCTAAGACAATAAAGTCTCATGTCCAAGGGGAGAGAACCATGAGCTTCTTTTTTGGACAAATATATTTCTTGTAGTGATGATTCAAGTAATTTATGTAAACAAGAATATTGGACCATAGTGAGAAGTTAGAAAAAAGATGTCTTATTATTAATTTTCCTTCCAAATACTTCATTCTCATAAAACAACTATAAAAAATTGTAGTTATTTCTAATTAGTTTGATCTTTTGATCTAATTTATAAGTTGTTTACCTTGTAGTATCCTATATAACACCATGAACATGCTTACCCTATTAGTTACAGAGCAAAAAATAGCAGAAAATAAAGAATAACAAAAAATAAGACAGACGCAGATTGCTACAGCAATCAAGAAAAAATAATCTTATTAAATATGTGTTTTAGATCTGCAAACAGGCATTACATAAATAGAATTGAGAAACAAACAATGTTAGAAATCAACTAGAATTAAACTAACAGTTCTCTTATGCAAACTATGCTATGACTAAAAAGTAGATCCTGCAAGCTACATGCATGAAGGAAGTTAAATAGGGAGTTTTGTCTATTCCTAGTTTTCTCCACCGCGTGCATGCAAACATGGAGAAATTAACTAATGGTTATTCTAACACTCCCCCTTAATTTCTACCACTAAAAACTTCAACATTTACAATGCCTAAATTTTATCTTAGATAATCAAAAGTCTCCTTTGCTAATGCCTTTGTGAATATATCTTCCAATTGGTCTTCAGATTTGCAAAATTCTAAATGGATTTCTCCAATGTTCACTAACTCTATGATAAACTGGAATCTTGTATCAATGTGCTTGCTCCTCTTGTGAAAAACATGATTTTTTGACAATGCAATTGCTGATTTGTTATCACAAAAGATTGGTGTTGACTCCTGTGCTTGTAATAAATCTCACTAACTCTATGATAAACTGGAATCTTGTATCAATGTGCTTGCTCCTCTTGTGAAAAACATGATTTTTTGACAATGCAATTGCTGATTTGTTATCACAAAAGATTGGTGTTGACTCCTGTGCTTGTAATAAATCTGTCAATAATCTCCTCATCTAAGTTGTTTGACATGCTGCTGATTTGGCTGCTACATACTCTACTTCAGCTGATGAAAGTGTCACTATAGGTTGCTTTTTGGATGTCCATGTGACCACACCTGTTCCAAAAAGAAAGGCATGTCCAGAAGTACTCTTTCTGTCATCAATGCTACCTACAAAATCACTATCAGTATAACCAATCAAACCAAAATCATTAGTTGTGGAATATAAAATTCTATATTTTGTTGTTCCTACCAGATATCTCAATATCCTCTTTCCAACTTGCCAATGTGAGTCTTTTGGTGACTCCATGAATCTAGAGATTAAACTGACCCCATACATGATATCTGGTCTTGTAGCTGTAAGATACATCAAACTACCAACTAGTCTTTTGAATGTTGTAGAATCAACATTAGACCCTTTGTCTTCTTTGCTAATTTTGGTCCCTATAGCAACTGGTGTAGGTGCTGATTTACAATTCAACATCTTAAACCTCTTTAACACATCCTTTGCATATTTAGTTTGACAAATAAAAATTTCCTTCTCAGATTGTACAACTTCAATGCCCAAAAAATACTTCATTAATCCCAAATATATCATTTCAAATTCTTTCTTCATTACTGATTTAAATGTGTCTACAGACAAATTTCTAGTGAAAATCAAATCATCAACATACAAACACACAATCAAAATATGACTTTCTTTGTTGATTTTTGTGTACAATGTAGGCTCACTATTGCTTCTACTGAATCCATTATTTGTCATGTATGAATCAATCCCGCTATACAAAACTCTTGGTGCTTGCTTGAGACCATAGAGGACATTCTTCAATTTGTAGACATTTTCTTCATGTCCAAGCACTTCATAACCTGGTGGTTGTTTCACATACACTTCTTCATCTAGAAAACCATTCAAACAAGCTAATTTGGCATCCATTTGATATACTTTCCAATTATTTTGTGCATCTATTGCTAAAACCATTCTAATAGTATCAAGTCTAGCAACTGGAGCAAATGTTTCATTATAATCAATTTCATGTTCTTGTGCAAAACCTTTTGCCACTAACCTTGCCTTGTGCTTTTCAACCTTTCCTTCTGCATCAAATTTGGTCTTATAAACCCATTTGACTCCTATGAAATCCTTACCTTCAGGTATATTAATTAGATCCCATGTTTGGTTTCTCTCAATGGCATTCATCTCTTCATCCATTGCTTTTATCCAATGTTCCTCATTAACTACTTCTTCATAATACATAGGATCATGAGAGAAAAGAGCAAAATTTGAAGATAAATCTAACTTCTCTTCTTCTTGTTTATAAATCTCATTCAAGTTTCTCATTTTCTTACCTTTAAGTTCTGATCTTAAAATGGCAAGACTTGGATCTGATTCATCACTTACTTGTGAATTGAGAGTAGGATGATATGCATGACCAGATGATTTACCTTGTGCTAAGCTCCTAGGTGTTCTTATTGGAGTGCTTGTTCTTGCTTGTGAAGAGGATTGATCACCTTGCAAATTTTGTTCTTCAGATTCTTCTTCATTTTGGGAAACTGGTGCTCTAATTGTGATGGTTTTATCAATGCTTCCATCCCATGCTTCTTCTTCCTTAAATTCCACATCTCTGCTAATAATCAGTTTCTTTGAAATGGGGTTATACAACTTATAAGCCTTGGATTCTTCACTATAGCCAATAAAAATGCACTTCTCTCCTCTATCATCAAGTTTTATTCTTAATTTAGATGATATAAGAGAATATGCAATACAACCAAAAATTCTGAAATGATGTACACTATGCTTCTTACCACTCCAAGATTCTTGTAGAATTCAATCCTTAACACTTTTTGTTGGGCTTCTATTCATAATATATACTGCACATGCTACTGCTTCTTCCCAATATTCATTTGACAAATGTTTAGCCTTCAACATGCTTCTCGCCATCTCCATGATTGTTCTATTTTTTTTTTCTGCTACACCATTCTACTATGGTGTGTACCTTGTAGTCAGTTGCCTTATAATGCCATGATATCTAAAAAAATATTGAAATTCATTAGACATATATTCACCTCCTCTATCTGATCTAAGTACCTTGATGTAAAGGCCACGCTACTTTTCAACCATAGCCTTGAATTCTTTAAATTTTCCAAAGGCTTGAGACTTATTTTTGAAAAAATATATCCAAGTCTTTTTGTTAAAATCATCAATGAAGGTTAGAAAATAAGAACTACCTCCAAATGATGGAATTTGCATTGGTTCACATAAATCACTATGGACTAGCTCCAATATTACCCTTGCTCTATATGAGGCTCTTACTGGAAAGCTCTCTCTATGTTGTTTTGTCAGAATGCAACTTTCACATGAACTTCCTGGCTATTATATTGGTGGTAATCCCTTCACCATATTTTTCTTTTGTAACAAATTCAAACCTCCAAAATGCAAATGTCCATACCTTAAATGCCATAGCCATGATTGGTCTAGATGCATGGTTTTGAAGTGGGCTTCCTCTTCTCCTTGGATGCACTGAATTCAAAGAGGGAACATCCAATTCTTAGTCATCTCCACTCTTCCTATCACCTTGTCATTTGGAAATTTGTCTAGTATTGTGCAAACATTTTCCATAAAAGATACTCTGTAACCTTTCTGTACTAATTGTCCAACACTCATAAGATTATGCTTTAGTCCAGGTACAAAATAAACATCAGGAATAAATCTTCTTTCACCATTTTTTGCCAAAACATTCATTACTCCTTTACCCATTACATCCACTTTGTTATCATTTCCTAATTTCACTTCAGATTTTAGGGAATCATCAAGACTAGCAAACAATTCTTTATTTCCTATCATATGGTTACTGCATCCACTATCTAAAAACTAAATATCTCTAGCATTTTCTTGAGCAACATGACAAGTGAGAAATAAGCTTCCAAAATTAGAACTAGATTCATTTGTGTAATTAGCATTCTGCTTGTCCACATCTCTTTGTTTCTTTCTGCATTCACTTGCATAATGTCCATAAATTTTGCATTAATAACATTGAATGTTAGATTTATCAAAACTTTGTGAATTTTACTAGAAGTGATTATTGCCACGTCCTCTATTGTTGTAGTTTTGATTATTATTTTCACCTTGATTTGGATTGCTCCTTCCATTTCTACCTCTGCCTCTTCCTCTGAAGTTTGACCTTCCTCTTCCTCTGCCAAATGATACTTGAGACTTAAAAGCATTCTCAAAAGAAGTATTGTTATTCCTATTCATTCTGGATTCATGTGTTAACAAAGATCTCATTAATTCATCTATTGATAACTGTTCCAAATCTTTGGTTTCCTCAATAGCTACAACTATTGCATCAAATTTGCTTGGTAAACTCCTGAGTATTTTTTCTATGATCTTCTGATCTGTTATTGTTTCTCCATTAGATCTAATTTGATTGACAATATTCAATACTTGACCCATAAACTGGTCTATAGCCTCTAAATCATTCATTTGCAAATTTTCAAAATTTCTCCTAAGAGATTGCAATTTAGTTATTTTCACCTTTGTATTACCTTTATAGGTGGTCTCTAAGATTTTTCATGCCGATTTGGATCTCGTTGTGGTTGCAACTCTAGAAAAAATGGATTCATCCATTCCCTGTTGGATTAAGAATAGAGCTATTGCATCATTTTTCTTGTTCTCTTTAAACTCTTCTTTTTGTGCTCGAGTTAATCCTTGATGGGCAGCCTCATCCTGTGGTTCTACAAAGCCATTTTCTACCAAATCCCAAACATCTTGTGAGCAAAACAATGTTCTCATTATAATTCTTACCATTGAAAACAGGAATCTGGATCTGAGAAATGCTATTGTTTGTTGCCATGTCTCTCTCTTGACTTCCAACGGACTGCTACTTTTATGTAGAGCGTTGATTACAATTTGATGTGCTAAAGCCTTGTAAGAAGAAATGGCTCTTGTGCGCTCCTTTTGTTTCTCCTTGTCTCATTTACAGGGTGGCATCTCCTTTGGCAACTACGGAAACTAAGACTGCTGCTAACAGGCAATGAAACTACTCCTTGGCTGCGCTAAACTTTGTTATTTGGCTGTCATCTCTTCTCCCACAGAGACTACCTTATCTTCTATGACCCCCTGGCTGCGCTTCTCCACGTTCACAAATTGCCAGCTGCCGTCGACCTTGGATCCTTCTGGGCTCGATGCGCTGCACTCCCAGCTGTGTTTTCTCCTAAGTCGCTGCACCTACGTCTAACTGCTGTGCAAGCTTTTTCTGGTAAGCTAGCTGCTAACCAGGACTTCGTCACTTTCACTTTGCAACCAGCTCTGACACCAATTTGTCAGTTACAGAGCAAAAAATAGCATAAAATAAAGAATAACAGGTGCAGATTGCTACGGCAATCAAGAAAAAATAATCTTATTAAATCTACCTTTTAGATCTGCGAACAGGTATTACATAAATAGAATTGAGAAACAAACAGAGCTGGAAATCAACTAGAATTAAACTAACAGATTTCTTATGCAAACTGCACTATGACTAAAAAGTAGATCATGTACGCTGCATGCATGAAAGAAATTAAATAGGGAGTTTTGTCTATTCCTAGTTTTCTCCACCGCGTGCAAGCAAACAGAGAGAAATTAACTAATGATTATTCTAACATACCCTGAATATTTAAATTAATAATTGATAATTCATGTTCTAAATTTTTTAATATTTAATTTTTTATAAGACTCGAAACCCACCAAAAATAATATTTAAAATATAAATTAAAAAAATTAAAAATAAATAAAATTACATATAAAATTATGCCAGTTAAAATTAGAGTTTACATATGATCACGTTATATGATTCTTATAAAAAATCATTTTCTTTGATTTTTAAGAGGGTTCGGTGGAAGGTCATATCGAATTATTAATTTTTTTAACAATTATTTATCGTACGTACATGCCACATGCTAGATGGAACGTGTACAAAGCACACCACTTGTGTTTTTAAAAATATTTTTCTTTCCTTTCCAAAATATGACAGCCAACGAACAACTAGCGATATAGCCGATAACTCTGCGTTTATTTTTCAATTTTTGTTTCTAAATTCCAACATATTATTTTCCTATACATTCCCTTTTGATCAAAGAATTCAAAATATGGACTCATGATAAGAAAATTAGTACCAAAAACGGGTTGCAATCGTATGTTTGCTAACTTATATTATTTCCGCCGCCGCAGCATCATTATTTGGGGCGATAATGTTAAATTTATTCACCAAAGATTAGTGTTCATATATATGACATAAATATACCAACGTGCATATTGTGCCTTTGTAATTTATTTACTTTTTATGTTTTCCATCGGAAAAATATTGATTGTCCAAAAAAAATATATTGAGATATGGTTATACAGGCATTGTTGTAAATTTCTGGTGAATATAAATTCACTGTCCTACTCTGCAGAGTGCTTGCTAATCTCAATTGCCAATTTACATCCTCAAGAAAATATATTGGGAGCCAATGATGGTACCAATATTCTTGCAGTATTTAAGAATCCTATTTTTTAGGTACTACACTCCATTTTGTTTGTAAATTTAGGAAACATTTGAGAGCATTAATAATTTTCTGTTAGAAGGATATATATTCTGAATCATTAAATCATTAGAATTTCGTCTCGTCCCTTTTTATAATCATTAAGAATGGTCTTAAATAATGTAAAGAAAAAGGAAACAGTTAGAATCTACTTCAGAAATTTTACTTGAATGTAGCTGTGGGATTTCTTGCCATCCTGGTAAAAGATTTGAAGACACATTGTTTGAAAAGAAAATTGCAACATAAAATAATAGATCAAATTTCCACGGTACCAACACACAACTGCTGGAATATACATGGTAGTACACCTTTCAGAAATCGCAGCTCCTGGGTTATACATATAGGAGACCCGTGTTTCCTTGCTAGTAGAAATTCTGGTCAAGAAAATCTTATCATCGTGCCATAGGGTAGCATTTAGTTGCTCAACTTGTTCAACAAGAGGCTCAACTAAAGCCCATGCATTTTGGCTCGAATCGTATTCAAATACTCCTGTCCAATGAAAGATTTATATACGGTCCAATGTAACTACCAACGATTGCAGAACTCCCCAAGCAGGATCTATATTATCTATAGAAGTCCAGACTCTAATCTTTGTGTCGAATCTTTCAAAATTATTCCTGGAAAAACTGACAACATAGAACATACCATCAATAAAAACTCCTCTGCTAAATTGTCGCTCTTCGTGCATAAGGGGAAGTATATCCCACTGGTCCTCTTCCACAATATAAGCTGCTGCTTGACGCATACCCTGATGAGGGAAAGAGTGATGATCGGCGAAGAGAATATTGTCGGGTTTGATATCTTCAACACTGCCGCCGCTTCTCTTTCCCCCAAATCAAAGAGATCTCCGCCGGAGCACATCTCCATCCGTACGCGCACACACTCCTCATCCTCATATATATCCACAGCTTCAACGATTCTACTAGACAGAAGAAATTGGCAAGCATATAATGCAGAATATTATTAATTAAAAATATAGAATTTATAATCAGATCTGAGGGGGCTGCGATGAGTTGCATGAGGGGGGTGAGTGATTGATTTATAAGAGATTAGGTAAGTGTAAACAGAAGCTGGGAAGATTCTAGAGAGGAAAGATGCTAGAAGATGGCAGAATCTAGAGGAAGCTGATGGAAGAAGTTAAAAAAAAATTGTCTTATGTCGAGTAATAAACATTATTTTAACACCGTTTTCCCATCGCCCCTTTCATTAATAATATTTATATGAATTACAAGATCTTAATATGGGTCTCGGTAACTTGATTTAATTATGTATCCATTTACAAAGCACATTATTTCACCTAAGATTTTATATGTACTTCTTTAAGAGGAATATTTATAAGATGTAACATATCTCGAAATTTGACAAATTTACTTGTAGATAATGTTTAATGAATATATCTATGATTAGATCTTTTGTTCTAAAAAAATTAGCTCCACCACCTTTTCATCTATAAAGACATGAACAAAGTGACAGTATACCTCAATATGTTTCGATCTAGTATGGAATACAATGTGCTCTAGCATGTTGACCATAGATTTATCTTAGTTTACCTTGAAAGATGGCAAACAAGAAATGAAAGAGAAATCATAATTTTGAAAGTGACAGATCATATTATGTATTATTAGAAAATGAATATACAATGGCGTAAGTAAACAACAATGCAATGTATCGAGTTTGTTAACTATGGACTTGTTTGGTTGGATTAGCATCTAATCTAACTATTGCACCTGCTACACATGTGGATGATGAGTAATATGATATATCACACTTAGGTTGTGGCCATGAAATAATTATTATTTGATTTATATTACCTTTGAAACCCTTAAATTAATTTGATAGCTTGACACATTGTAAGAAAAATAGGGGAGTGTAATGGTTTGTGTTGACCTCAATCGCCCCTTTGATGATTGACCACTACCTATGTATCCAATACTCCAAGGATGAAAATTCATCCCATGTAGTTGTCTCACCAGGAATGAATGCCAAATTGTACTCCTTTGACAATTTGTATACAGTTAGAAACAATGTCAAGAACATGTTATGTGTATCTAGCCAATTACTTTATGATATTTAAACCTATTTAGACCCTGATTAGAACATGTTTATGTTCCCCCAAGACACAAGAGAGTAGATGCTCACTCTTTTTGGCATCTACAATATCACGAGCCTTCACATGATGGATCAGTTAGTTTCTATTCATGATGCTAATAACAACCACAATGCATAAAATTATGCAGATAATTTTATAGATGCCAACACACTTGATGTGGATGTGAAGTGTGGCATGAGTCTTTCTCAGGTTAAAGGATCAATGATCCGTAACCTATGGAAGGCCATTATTGGTATCATTTCCTCTCAACTAGTGGGAGACAAGGGTACTAATAGGTTTCTTTCTAGCTGGATGTTGATTGTATGGTGCATTGAGGAAAAGGGAGTCCACTACTCCTATATCCAAAAGTTACTAGCTCAAACCTACATGGAATTGTACTCCATGGTTCATCTATGAGCCCTTTTGATCAGCCAACCAATAGTTTTCATGGGTTGGATTTATGAATGGATCGTCCCTTACTAGAGGGGAGCATCAATTGGATCACCTAGGGACATTAGGGTTGTTATATGGATGAACACGAGACCCTTTTGTGCTTTACCCTTAGTAGTGGGGACTTTAATAGCAGTTGATTTGATTCCTTACCCTATTGGGACATGGTTTGGTAATGGGCCAATGAGGGGATTTATATTGCAGTAGCCAAGGGGCCACTCATGTCCAGGATAGGATTTCATAGGTTGAGTTACACCTTGTGGATAGGGTGACACATAAGTTTTGTATGCCTTATACATGAAACCTTCTCATCCCTAGGGTTGTCTATAAGTACATACAAGAGGAAGGAGTGGTGATATTAAGGCAATTTATGTGGCACATACTTGTGAAATGGGTGCCCATCAATCGACTAGTTCAACTAAGAGCAGCATAAAGACATCCCCCATAGCTAGCTAGGGCAAGATGAGGCTAGGTTGTATAAAGATAACAACCCATGGGCCCACTACCACCACCACCACCACCATAATAATAATAATAATAATAATAATAATAATAGAGCCTTACCCAGGGGGACCTTGCCAAAAAACATCATCCCAAATGTAGAGATAGTGAAGCTACAGAGATCATTGAGCTAGAAGAGGATATGGATAGAGATGAAGAGGAGGTTGCAGATGATGATTATGACCCTGATTGGTGTGAAGGAAACTCAGGTAAAATGTTATTTTACTCATGTTTTATTATAGCTTAGACTTTGCTTTACTATTGTTCAACTGATTTTACATGTGTTATATTTTTATATTGGTTGGATCTCATGTTGATTATGTATTATGTGATTAAAAATACTGTGGGTGGGTGGAGGCAGATGATGAAGGACACCATGATCAACCTTTTCCATTTGATCACTAGCCTAACTAAAGACTAGCTCTTGGAAAATCCTAGAATCCCTATAGGTATTAGCTGAAACACATATCCCTTTGTTCCAGCGTACCATGCATCCATGATGGTGACAACATTGAGGATGAATAACAATATCTTATTGTCTATAAAGAGGAGAGAGGAGGCCCTGGTAGATACGATGTTGGGTGGAGGAGGAGGCTAAGCCTCCAACCATAGTGTAGGGAGGTTAGTTTCAAAGGGAGATGCTAGTAGGGGTTACCATACTAGCCTTTAGATTAGAGACGGTAAGGTAACCTCCAAGAGAGGTACTATTAGGAGACACTACCAAAGTGAAATCCCCTAACACTCTTCTACATCAAGACATTCTCATAAGAGGAGGATAAGCTCTTGAGACATACTATAGATGTTTTTTCCATACCTTTGTATATGATGATTCCTTGAAGCATGTTGGCCCTCCATTGAGGTGTTTACATTGGACATATTTTTTGTACAAAATTGTCAATTATATGTGTGTGTGTAGCTTAGCCTAGTGATTTTTTGTTTGTGTTGTGGATTTAACTTTCATGTTTTGATTTTTAGTTTGTACACTCTAGAAAACTATGTTTGTGATGACATGTTTGTATCTCTTTCCTTTTGATATAATGTTATGTAAAATGATTATATATGTGGGAATAAAATGTATGCAAATGATGTAGCGTGATGGATAAATATATGAAATTGTAAAAATGCTAACATTTATTTTGCATATGACAACCTAGTTATTTTTTTTATACAACATATGACTTTAAATTTATCGTAAGGAATGAAAAGGAGAGTAGGATAAATGTGATGTGATAAAGAGGGAAACCCATAGATCAAATTTTCATAGGAAAAAAGAAGATGACCAAATCCTTACGAGCAAAAGAGAAAATGTTTTTCTTGTTTGAATTACAAAGCATTAACTTTATTGGTTTTATCTAGAGATAAGTAGCCCTAATAAAATTGATAAATGGGATAAAGTTACCATTTTTTATCATAGGCATGTAGATAAGATTTTTGAATATATTTTTACTTTGACACTTTTTGATTTAATATTGCTTTTGCATTTGAATTTTACTTATCTATATGATGCCCTACACATTCTCATTTGATTAGGAAGACAAATTGGCTCATCACCAAAGGCTAGATGTAGGCAAGTGAGGTCATCTCTCCCTATTGTTAATTCCACATAACCAGGTAAGATGTGAGGTGTCAACATTGAATTTAGTAAAGTGTGATAGATATGAAATTTGATTTTGGTATCTGCATAAACTATCATTTTTCACAAGAATGTCTAATTTTGTATCTACAAGGCATTTACCCCCAAAATTTAGCCCCATGCAATAAGTAAGGTGTAAAGGCTCATCACCGAGGACCAAGATAGGTAGTAAAGTTACAAATTTTGAGCATGCTAAAAATATGATTAATAAGGTACTGTAAGAGGAGGATCTATCATGGACAAGCCTACAATATAGAAGCTAGAATTTTCTAAGTTGTGCAATAATATATAGAGAAAATAGATGTACTATGCTCGTAAGAACTTACACAAGAACCAATGAAAATTTTATTTTGAAAAAATAATAATAGGGTAATAGGGTAATGTGAGAATGAGATGATCTGATATGTCACATTCTGAAAGTCTTTACATTGTGCACACTAACAACCAATTTATCATCGATTGACACATTTGATATGCATATGAAAATACAAACTATGAAAATGTAATTTGTGAATGAAAGTAGTGTGGTAGGAAAGTATTAGATATAGAATCATTTTAGGTGTAAAGAGTTCACAGACTCATCGAACTCTTACTAGAATCAAAAGAAGAGATCATTATGCAAGTACAATATCACTGTACAAGAACAACATTAGAATAAGAAACATTAACATGATCTAGATAAGATTATCATAAGTAAACGGTGACATAATGTGCTCTATTTTGTTGACCACAAACTTGTCTTAATTTACCTTGATAGATGGTAGGGAAGAAGTGAAAGAGAAATAAGAATTCTGAAAGTGACATATCATATACATTATTATAAAATGAATATAGAGTGTTATAAGCAGATAATAACGTAATGTATATAATTTGTTGACTGTGAACTTGTTTGGTTGGCTTTACATCTAAATTAGTTATTGCACCTACCTCACATGTAGATGATGAAGAATATGATATATCACACTTAGGTTTTAACCATGAAAAAATCATTGTTTGACTTATATTATCTTTGAAATCATTAGAGCAATTTGATAGCTTGAAAACTTGTAAGAAAAATAGGGGAGTGTAATGATTTATATTGACCTCATTCAACCCCTTGATTGAATGCTACCTATGTATCGAATACTCCAAGGATGGAAATCAAGCCCATATAGTTGTCTCACCAAGATTGAATGTTAAATTGTACTCTTTTGACTGTGTATTTATCCAGAAAATGGTTTTATGATTATTAATGATATCTCTTCACTTTATTTAAAGGAATATTGGCTAGCCTTATGGTGTTCCTTCATAATAATACTTAATTATGGTAGAAAATGACATAATTTCTCAATATACAGAAGTATGTTTCTTGTACCATACAATTCGTAAGTGATCCATGAATATTTTTAAAATTGCATTTAATTCAACATTATGAAAACAAATATAGATTGTTGGACATTTTATTAGTCATAAGATTCAACAAATGGGACTATATTGGTAAAAAATTGAGAGATAAAATGGGACTCTAATAGTCAATAACTGAGAGACAAAAATGTATTCATTACAAAAATGTAGTTTATTTTAGTGGCACTAAAAATTAATCCATCTTCTACTATAAGGACTTGAATTTATTTTATTATAAACATTTTCTAGGTGAAACTTAAGCGTAATTAGTGAAATTCAAGGAAAAGGGGGATGGCATTTTTCAATTAACATCTATTTCATAAAAAAGATAAAATATAAGCTATTTTCTATAATTACAAAGAAAAATATTTTAAACTACATATCTAAATTTAATCTTAAATTTTATATTGAATAAAAAATATTGTTTTGATATATTAATTAAATGATAAAATTGAATGACTTTAATAAAATCCATTAACACCAATATTTACTTCCCAAACAATGGCCCCACTGACTTCCCTGCCACTATAAAAAAGAATCAGAGATATATGTAGATAATCATAGGAAAAATTTATGCCACCTTCAAGTTGACTAGTTGAAAAATTCCCTATGGAATCATCAAAAGAGTCAGAATCATTTTTTTGGTTTCAATATCTATCATGATTCTTTTAAAATTTACATTCTTTAAGATTTATTATCATGTGTTTCTATTTTTGATTGTCTAATTAGTGTTTAATGGTCAAGAGTTTGAACACACAACTTTTAAAGTGACCCCCCCAGATTTGAGCCCCTTGATATGAATGTAACCCCAAATAAAGACATCTCAACCATCTTTCATTCTAACCTTACAACCTTTCTATAGTGAATTGTTTGTTTGTTTTTTGATATTTTTTCCTTTTCTCTAATGACATAGAGATATATTATATATTTTATAAAAATATTACATGTAAGAAATCAAATATTAATATAGTTAGGTTGAATGATTGAGTGTACATTCAACAAAATATTATAAATGTATGAATAAATTATACAATCATAGCAAATGGGCTAGTTTGATGAAAATGATTTAAATCATTTAATTTTACCTAACCAACATTATATAAATCATCACCTTTATGTAATGAATTTCAATAAGTATTTCACTTATTATTCGCATTAAATACATATGTGTTATCCAAGGGAACTACTTACATGCCATATAGATATGTATTAGAAGGACAATTGGCTAGGGAAAAGGGTGAGAACTTGTCACATCACTCTTGTTAGAATCTACCACATCACTAGCCTTCCTAAGATAGGTTGGTTAGATTTTATTCATGTTATCGATAGCAATCATGATGCATGGAGTTGGGAAGAGAATTTTAGAGATATAAACACACCTAATGTGGATGCAAAGTGTGGCATGAGTCTTTCTCGAGTTGAGGGATTAATGATATCCAACATATAGAAGGCTATTATTGGTATCATTTCCTCCTAGGTAGTGGGAGACAAGGGTACCGATAGGTTGCTTTCTAGTGGGTTGTTAATTATACGATGTAATTAAGAGAGGGGTTACACTACTCTTAGATCCAATACTTACTATCTTAGACTATAGGGACCTATACAACATGGCTCATTTATGGGCCTTTTCGATTAGCCACCCAATAATTTTCATGGGTTGGATTTATGAGTGGATCATCCCTTAATATCTTAGGGGGTACCAATTGGAGCACTTAGGCACATTAGGGCTGCTATATGGATGAATGTGACACCCTTTCATGCTTTATCTTGAGTAATGGGTACTTTGATAGATATTGAGATGATCCCCTACCCTATGAGATCATGGTTGGGCAATGGGCTGATAAGGGGATCTATCTTGTAGTAGTAGTTAGGGATTTTCATGTTTGGGATAGGATTTCACAAGTTTAGGTACACCTTTTAGATATGGTGCCATAGAATTTTGGGATGAAATATGTGGAAAATCTTCCCATCTTTGGTGTTGTCTATAGGTGCATCTAGGAGGTGAGAGTGGAGAGATTGGGATGATTTATGTGGTACCTACTTGTGAAAGGGACACCCATCAATTGACTAGTTCAGTTAAGAGTGGCACAATGACATCCCCCATAGCCAATTGGGGAAAGAGGAGGCCAATTCATAGCAAGACAATAGCTCATGTGCCTACTAACACCACAACAACAACAATAGGGCATCACTTAGGGGGAACATACTCATCAACAACATCTTAGAGGTAGAGATAATGAAGCTTCAATGTTCATCAAGTTAGAGGAAGACTTGGATAGAGATGATGAGGAGGTTGTAGATGATTATTGTGATCATGGTTGGTATGAATGGGACCTAGGTAAAATGTTGATTTACTCATTTTTATTATAGATTGTATTTTGCTTTATTTTTGTTCAACTAATTGTATGTGTTATATTTTTATATCGAATAGATCTAATGTTGATTATGTATTATGTGATTAAAAATACTATGGGTGGGTTGAGGTGGATGATTAGGGATACCCTAATCAACCTTTTCCATCTGAGTATTAGCCTAACTAAATATCGGCTCTTGGTAGATCCTAAATTCCCTTCAAGGATTAGTTAGCACACATATGTCTTCATTCCAGTGTACCATGCATCCATAATGGTGATAACATTGAGGATGAATAATAGTACCTTATTGGACATGTTGGTTTAGGATAATAATTATTTCATTTACCTATTAAATGGATAATTCCTATACTTATAGCTTTAACTTACTTAGGTGTGATAAGAGGTTAAGTGGGTGAGAGGGTGAGTTCCACCTAAAATTGAACTAAGTGACACTTTGATTTCTCCTAGAGTTTCAGAGTGAGTTACACTCAATATATGTATGAGTTCTCCAGTGAGTTAACTACCCCTACTCTTTTATATTCCTCTTTACCATGCTATTGTAATTAATTAGTGTAGAGTAGATAATTGGTAAGCAAAGCATTTAATACATCAGGTAATTATTGCACATCTTGTTCATTTCCAAATATAAGAAAGGTATTTGATTTGTGAAATAATTGTGTGCTCACTCTACTAGAAGATCACCTATTGGCATATTATGACATGCCATGTGGAATATACAGAGTGTCCCTACAATGTTTGGAGCATACTACAGAGTATTTTTGGTGATCTTGCTGAGATTTACATCACACCTCCTCCACTTCCTATTGTCTCCTTTTAGAATATTATACTCTCTCCTCATGATTTTATTTCTTGTGATGATACATCCATGGTGGAAAATGATCTTCTTTCTATTGAGGCCCTACTATAGGATGAGATTCTGCTAGACCTTTGTTATCTCATTACAGATTCTACATACACCCCTATGTATATTGTTGCTCGTTTAGAGCCTTCACAGACTTGAATTTCAGAGGAATTTTTTAGTGAGAGTATACACATTAAGAGTATCGATGACTCATATGTTCCTATAGACATTCATTTTGCATATTTGAGTTCTTCATTTGTAGACTAGTCTTTATTTTTGATAGTTATTGAGCCTTACTCTCCTCTTCTCATGGGCATTCCTTTAGTGAATGTTCCATGTCTATCTTATTCTCTAGTTATTCTCTCCCCTTCATTATATGCTTCTTCATTACCATCTTCTACAGTTAGTCCTATGATATCTTATCAAACTTTGGCACATTTGAGCATTAACATGGAAGCATTTGAACATTTTATAGCGATATACATCATGATTCATATCTACATTCCACTTGAGTGGGAATTCAATAGTTTGACAGCTCATGGTTTATTTCTTTAAAAAGGAAAATATAACATTTATTGCACAAGGACCTACTATAACATTCACTATGTGTCATTCTATGCATGCCTTCTCTCTCTTCCCTATGGAGGCACACATCCATCATATTTTGTAGGATACTAATATCATCACTATGTACTTGGGTCCTCATTAGGCCTCATTGCTAGGAACCAATTCTACATCCCACCTAAGCTATGCTTAAGGGGAGTGTTGGAGTGGGGCTTTCTAGTCCTACTTTCTTTAATTTTTCTCTCTTTGGGGGGAAAGTTTTTTACCACTGGGTTTTCTCCTTTTTACTCCACTTATTTAGAGTTGCATTGTACATGGGTACCTCATCAGGGCTTGTTTCTAAGACCCATATTTTTTCCCACCTAAGCTATGATTAAGGGGGGTTTATAGGTTTAGGATATTAATTATTCCATTTATTTATTAAATGGATGATTCCTATACTTCTAGATTTATGATAAGAGGTTAAGTGGGTGAGAGGGTGAGTTCCACCTAGAGTTCCACCTGCAGTTGAATTGAGTACCACTGTGAGTTCTCCTATGAGTTCTACAGTGAGTTACACTTAATTTAACTATGAGTTATCTAGTGAGTCAACTCCCCCTACTCATTTATATTACTCTTTAACATGATATTTTAATTAAGTAGTGTAGAGCATATGATTGGTAATCAAGGCATTTAATACATCAAGAAATTATTACACATTTTCTTGTTCATTTCTTAATACAAGTAGGGTCATTAATTTGTAGAATACTTGTGTGTTCGCTCTACCAGAAGATCACCTACTAACATATTATGATAGGCCATAGCAAGGAAAGTGGAGGCCTTGATAGATATGATGTTGGGCAGAGGAGGAGGCAGAGCCTCCAACCATAGGGTAGAGAGGATATTTTTTGAGGGAGGTGCTAGAAAGGGTCACCATACTAGCCTTTAGATTGGAGAGGGTGAGGCATGTTCTGAGAGAGATACTAGCATGAGACATTTCTAGAGTGATAACCCCAGACACTCCTCTACATTTGGACCTTCTCATAGGAGTAGGATAGGCTCATGAGACATGCTATAGATGTTTATTTCCATATCTTTGTATATGTTGATTCTTTTTTAAATTCCTTGAACCATGTTGGCCCTCCATGGAGGTGTTTGAATTGGACATATTTTGTTACAAACTCATCAATTATTATGATATATATGTTTTCAACTTATCCTAGTGATTTTTTATTCATGTGTTATGGATTTAAATTTCGTGTTTTGCTTTTAAGTTTGTACACTCTAGATAATTGTGTGTGTGATGATGTGTTTTTATCTTTTTCATTTTGATATATTGATATGGAAAATGCTTATATATGTGAGAATAAAATTTATGAAAATGATGTATTGTGATGGATAAAATTATGAAATTGTAAATGTGCTAACATTTTTTTTGCATGTGAAAAACTAGTTGTTTTATTTACACTAAATATGAATTTCAATATGTAGCCAGGAATGAAAAGGAGAGTAGGATAAATTTTCATGTGCATTGATTTGGGGTAAAATTCTATGGACATTATAGGTAATGTGATAGCATTATTAAATAACATGATCACATTATTAAATTTATGGCTCGATAATTACCGAGCAATAACATATACATGTTTTCAATAAAATAATAATGTATATACATTATTATAAATTAAAATAATTAAGATTCATTGTACAATTCATATGCATTATATAGTATACTATGTAATGCATATGCATTGCATAACACATACGTGTTACTTTGTTATAAGTCTACATTTATATTATTACATTTAATTTCTTATACTTTCAATTTATTTTAGTAAATATAATAAATTAGGGTCACTTAACATTTGATAGAGTTGGTCCCACAATTGCACACCTTATGATTTGGAAAATAATTTTTAAAAATCCAATCAGGTCAGTACCTAGACATTTTTAGGGTCTAAGTATTAAACCTAGGGATTTTAGGACATAACTTTTGTAATTGATATCCATTTTTGGTAAACATAGTCATTTTTAAGGTTTTTTTGCCTTCTATATTGATTATTGGCATTTATAAAAGTCTTAGGTTTGTCAAAATTGAAGTTTATAAATCACTCACTTTGAAATTTATGTAAAGTGGTGTGATTGGGGTAGCATAGGTCACATTGATAACCTACACACATCAAACAACCACTTTGTGTTAATTTCACTTTTTCATCATCCTTCTCTCATCCTTGATCACTTCCCACTCATGCCTTATCACCCCTAAGCACTCTCTCATTATTATTCATTGTCCCTAATCACTCCCTCATTGACCCTCACTATCCTTAATTATCTCTAATCACCCCTTATAATCCCTAATTACTCCCTTATTTACCCTCATTATGTCTCATCATCCCTAATAACTCACTCCTTTTCCCTCCTCATCCCTCATCACTCCCTCATTGACCCTCACCATCCCTAATTATCATTAATCACTCCATCATCATCCTAATCATTCTCTCATTGGATGTCACCATCCATCATGATCCCTAATCACTCCCTCATTGGCCTTTACCATCCCTAATCATTGCTTCATCATCCCTAATCACTCCCTCCTCATCCCTCATCATCTCTAATCACTCCCTTATTGAACCTCGCCATTTTTCATTATTTATATTGAATCCCTCATTTCCCCTCACAATTCCTCATGATGTAGAGCCATATTACATACTTTACTTGTCCAAGCTCTTTGCCAATATCCACATAGCTTTCAAATTGTCTTTTATTGCTTGATCTCTATCTTTGAAGCCTGCACACATTTCAAATTCACATCTACATTTTATTCATTTCATTTATTCTCTACCATTATTTGGATGGTCTCACTAAACTCTTCATTCTATTATCCTTACTCAATGCATTCAATAACTCTTACTTTGAGACTATCCACCTTACTAGTCTTTATGCTTTGTAACAACTTGGATCAAATATTGTATCTAGTTTATTAGACTTTAATAGGGATATTTAAAACTTACTTCTACTCCTTTTAGTTCTCTATAACTTCTTCTCAACCCTGCTTAACTTCTCAACACAATCCTCATATACTACACTACTTCTTACTCTATCATAGACTCTTCTTGTACAGACTCAAATCATCAAATCAACCTCATTTATGGATACCCTATAATATATACCATTTAGTCACAAATTTTTAGGCTTTAATTAAACTATTTATTAACTTCTTTTGGCTCTCTCTACTCTCAAATTACATCTTTAGGTTTCGTTCTACCCTGTCTACCACATAGTCCTCCCTAATCCATACTTACACAACTTAAAAACAATATATTATCTTTGTGCATAATGAAATCAAATGTTTCACCAAATTTCATGAATTATTGATAGTTATAACTCTTGGAAACTCACTTTGAAAGTAGAAACCCTAATACAGGGTTTGGACTGGTTTCATAGACTCAAGAAGGGTCAAAATGAGATTCCAATTTTACAAAGGTGTTTCTAATGACTTTTAATATTTTATTTGGTTTTATTTTACCCTGTGAACATTTTAAAAGTCTCATATTTCCATTTTTAAGCTAAATTAGATTAATTTAAACAAATTTGAATAGACTGTGTACTCAGTCACAAGTCTATAGTAATTCGAGAAGAGGTTATTTGTTCTAATTCATTCCAAAAAGGGTTTAAAATAAACATTAAGGTTTAAAAACCTCTTAAAAATGTTTACACACTTTAAAAAATCAATTCCTTCTATTTATCACACTCAATTTTCTAATTTCCATGAGATACCACTTTCACTATGTTAAGTTTCTTGATAACTGCAGGACTGTGTTAGTTTTCTTTTTTCTCATCTAAATATATGAAATATAATTGAAATAATATAATAATTAATGATCATATGATAATAAAATCACCAACATATACATTTTAATGTTCACTCCAATACATCCATATACCTTCTCACACAGATGTATACTCAAAACTTTTGCTCATAAAAGACAAGGTTGTGTTGTTTAACATAGAATGTCCTTAGAAAAATAAAAAAATACAATTTTTAAAGACTATTAATTTATTTTTATATCAATTTAATAATTACTCATACATTCCAAAATACCACCAAATATAATCTCTTATTCCACAAGACTCTGACATTCATTCAAATTGCAAGGCACAATTTGTAATTTGAACATTTAAAATATTTAAAACTCATATGACAAATGCTATAATCACCATAAAATAAAATGTATTTTTAACTTACCATTCACACAAATATCAAAAATAACTTGTTACTAATCACATTTCATGATCATGAACACTGTCAATTATCTCTGAACATATTCAATAAGATGTAGGGTCTGTTTGCTTTCTTGTCTATAAATAATCAAAACTTTTCTTTATTAATTTATTTGGGGTTATTTAAATTCATCCTTTTGAATTATACCTCCTCCAAATCTCTTGAATCTAACTATGAATACAAAATAAGACATGCACAAGACTCTTATTACCAAATAACCATCAACTGCATTCTAACTTCTTTTGTATGTTGATAGTGTCCTCAACAAACTCAAATAATAACAAATTTATCAAATATGAGTTTAGGTATATGTGTTATAACATCCTAAAATCCTCACCAAAGTCTAACGACACCAAATTCAAAAATGGACTTCTTGAAACAAGATTAAAGTCTCTATGAAAGTTTAAAAATTCAAATGAAATATTTGGTGGGAAAGTCCAATGCAACTCTAATTCAAAATTTACACAAAACTTAAAACTTAAAAAGAATCTTATAGACTTTTTATGACCTTGACCACCTTATAAAGACTTTAAACATGTAAGTTAGATCACTATTTATATTGGGTAGTATTGATCTTGCATCACCTCATCATCCTTAATCACTGCTTCATCATACCCAATCGTATCTAATCACTCATTCCTTGTCCCTCATCTCCCCTAATCACTCCCTCACTAATCCTCACCATCACTCATCATCCCTAATCACTCCCTCCTCTTCCCTAATTACTCTCTCATTGAACCTCACTATCCCTCATCATCTCTACTTAATTCCTCCTCATCCTTAATCACTCCATCCAATACCTTGATGGTGGTATTTTGTTGGAGTTTAACAATGTTAGGAGATATAAGTGGAGAGTTGAGTATAAGAATAAAATATAAGACATAGTGATCAAAATGATGTGGAGGCAAATTTGAAAAATAAATGTTTAAAATCTATGAAAAAACATGGGCCTATTAGAAATGATGTATTTCATAATTTAAAATCCCCCCAAAAAAGAGAAGCAAGTAAAACCACCATAATACCAAAAATGGGTAATAAATACATGAGGATCACCAAGCTATGAGATATCCTGAAACCAATCAATTGATTTTCATATGAATACATTTTGTGAACTGAATAATTATATTTAAGGCCTTCTATTTGTATGTATATTGATTGAGTCATCATATCGGAGAGTGGAAAATAATTTTCAAATGATTACAACAAGTAATCCAAGATTGGAAAGTAGTGCTTAATTCATAACTTCAATATTTAATCCAATGAAGAGTGTCACATTATGAGCTCTCAACTTGTACATCTCAAGAAGTGGGTATAACTTATCTAGCACTATAAAAATTAAAGGAGATACTATATTATGAACCAAATGGTATGGTCGGTACTAAATATATCTCTACTTCCCCCAAAAAGGATTTATATTAATTAAAAATATTATTTCATTAACAAATTCAGATCAATGGTGAGATAATACATTTCATCACTTCCAATGAAAGTTATAAGAATTTAATTTCTCCTAAATCATATTTTCAAAAATTGAACTTGAAATATATACATCATCCATAACCATACGCTAGTGTATGGTCTAGTGTAGGCTTTGAGAAATGGATCACCTAGTAGTGTCACTTGGTGTATAAAATCAAACTTTTTAAAGATGTAATCCTTTGTGATATCTCATCATTATATGTGTATGATGTTTTACATGTGGTCAACCATGTATTTACCATTTACATGTAGTCTATGAAGTAAATCCTTGAAATTTTTTGATAGATTATCTGGATCTGAAATAACATGTATCATAGTTAGTTCATAAGTTTTCAGTCATTAGTGCTAGGAAGTATAAGAATATTATCAGTTCTAGTAAAAAGTATGTTCTTAATGGCAAGAAGTAAATGTTTAATGACATCCTTATGCCACCATATCATAGTGTGGTTTATTTAACAATAACAAAGATGAAATAATTGAACCATAAACTGGTGAATACAAAGATATCTTTCAGTCACCTAAATAAGTTCTTGCATAATATACACTAAACAATACTATTAATTTGATCCCTTAACTACCTCTACCTCAAACCTCTTTATACAACATATCATTTCTAAAGAATGAATAGATCAAGTGGTAGGTCCATGAAATCATCGATAATAGACACATCATGCCTAAAACATTGCCTTGTAGAAACCCAATTGTGTTTGTGCCAATGTTGTGAATCAATTAAAAAAATCTTAACAAGATTAACATGAATAACTATTATCCTCATTTAAATATTATACCACTTTTTGGCCATATCCATGGTGTAGAAGTCTTTTCTAAAATTGATCTTAAGTTTAGGTATCATCATATTCATGTTAAACCTTTAGACATTTGGAATATAGTCTTAAAAACAAAGGAAGGATTTATTGACTAGTTGATTATGCCTTTTAGGTTAACTCGTATAATGAATTCATTCATTTCATGATGTTGAATGACATCCTCAGTGCCTTTACCTATGCCATTTTTCAATCTACCTTGATGACATCTTAATCTTTAGAAAACATGGGATGAACATCTATACCATGTTGAACTAGTGTTTCACATTTTGCAGAAACATATTTTTGTGATAACATGAATAAATGTTCATTTTTCATGCAAGAGATAAAATATTTGGGACACATTACATACACAAGGAGTGCATGTGTGAACCTAACCAAGATTCAAGTTATACATGAATGGGAAACACTAAATAACTTTACATCTGATTCAAATCTTCTGAGAATTACAAAATTGTATAAGAGATTTGTGTTTAATTTTTATCTTTTGAACCAAAATACCATAATAATTTTTCATTTAGTTAGATACACAACAAAGATAATTTGTTGAACTAAAATTTAGACTCTATTTTATGTTAATACTTATGTTATTTGACTATAAATATGGAAGATCATCCAATTCATTCAATAATAAAATTGACTATCAAAAATGGGTATTGACAACATAAGTCCTAGAAAAGAGTTAATTAATAATATAATGGACTAAACAACATATGATTGGAATCAAATATATCTTTAGAGTATATACTTATGCCAAATTATGAGGGAGTGATTAGTGATGGTGAGGGTTAATGATGGAGTGATGAAGGATGGTGAGGGATGGTGAGGGTCAATAAGGGAGTGATTAGTGATGATGAGGGATGAAGAAAGATTTACTAGGTATTATGAGGGATGAAAAGTGAGTGATTAGGTATGATGAGGGATGGTGATAATCAATAAAGGAGTGATTAGGGATGATAACCCTGAGTGATAAAAGATGATGAGGGACAATTAAGGTCAATGAAGGAGTGATTAAGGATGAGGAGGGATGAGGAGGGAGTGAGTATGTATGAGGAAGTGATTAGGTATGTTAATGGATGAGGAAAGACTAATTAGGGATGATGAAGGATAGAGAGGGAGTTATTAGGGATGATAAGGGATAGTGAGGGTCAATGGATGATAAGAGAGTGAATAGAAATGACTAGGGGTAGTGAGGTTTAATGAGAGAGTGATTAGGGATAATGAGCATTGATGAAAGAGTGATTAGGGGTAATGAGGGATAAGTAGGAAGTGATCAAAGATGAGGGACGCATGATGACCAAGTGAAATTAACATGTAAAGTGGTTGTTTGATGTGTACAAATCATCAATGTGACCTATGCTACCCCAATAATACCACTTTGCATCAATTTGAAAGGAGTGGTTTGAAAACTTTAATTTTGAAAAAATTAAGACTCCTAGAATTTCTACAAATCAATTTGGAAGGCACAAACACCTAATAAATGACTATATATTTACCAAAAATGGATATCAATTACAAAAGTTATGTTTTGAAATCCCCGGGTTTAATACTTAGACCCTATAAATGCCTCATGTGCGAGTCCCAAATTCTCATGGATTTAGTTTTTAACTTATAAAAAATCAACACATTATATAATGTGTACATGTTGTATAATATAACATGTAACACATACATGTTCTATAATGCATATGTATTATTTAAATTTAAATTGAAAGGTGAGTCTTTAAACTCAAAAACAACTTGGATTTTTGAACCAAAGGCTTAGGACTGTGCATCTACAGCCAAGACCAAGAGTTTTAGGAAAAACCAACAAATTTTAACTTCAATCACCAAATACATTATGTATTTCAACATCAAAATTCAAAAAAATATTACCATTATGATGAGCATGTTATCTTTCTGAATGTATGACTTTTATAATTTTTGGGCTATTTTAATGGTTCAAAATATATTAATTTCTAATAACACCTTTTTTATGCCATTACATATTGCACCCATACATTCCTATTCATGTTTATCTAATTTGATTTTCGTTGATCCAAGTGCAAAATAAATTATATGGTAACAAACTAGGCCTAATTCTACACACATTTAAAAAAATCAATTTTAATTTTTTTAGGTAGTTAGAGTGGGCTTCATGGTGGCTATCCAATTTTTTTTCAGTTTTTAGGATCCAAATAATTTTAAAATTAATTAAAAAAATATTCATAAAAAAATATTAAAAAGATCGTAGCACACTAGAAGATCTCATCTAAATATTCACCAAAGGGTTTCTAACAATATTTAATGATTCTAAATAAATGGTGGGCTGCACAACCATCTATCTACCATGTTTTCTTAAAAATAGGAGGTCATCTTCAAATTTTAGATGTTTTACCTATTTATACTTAACCGTTTTTCAAAAAAAAAAAGGTTTTTGGAAACTAGACTTGAAATTCTACAATTCATGTTTGAATACCATCTTCAATTTTTGTGTGTAGCCATCTCAAATTATCTATATAAGTTCAAATATATGAAATTTTAGAAAAATCATGCCCATGGGTGGGTCCTTTTTTATTCCCCAAGTTGGTGCACTTACCGAAATATGAGGCGGTAAAGAGCAAAAACCATAGATCAAAATTTTATAGCATAAAAAATTATGACCTAATCCTTAAGAGAAAAATGGTAAACAAACTTATTATTGGACTTACAAAACACTAACTTTATTAGTTTCATCTAGAGATAACTAGCCCTGACCGAACCGATAAATGGGATAAAATTACCCTTTTCACTGTAGGCATGTAGACAATTTTATTGAATATATATTTAACTTGGACACATTTTGATTTAATATTGATTCTAAATTTAACTTTTACTTCTCTTTTTGAACCCCTACACAGTATCATGTGACCAACAATACACATAGGCTCATCTCTAAAGGTTAAATATAGGTGAGTAAGGGAATCTATCCCCAATACAGACCCCACATAAATAGGTGAGATGCAAGGGATCAACACCAAATATGAGTAAAGGGAAAAATATATTAAATTTGATTTTGGTATTTGTATAAGCTCTTAAATTTCACATGAGTGTCTAATATTCTATTTATAAGGCCTTTACCCCCAAATCTTGGCCCCATGAAACTAGTAATATGCAAGGCCTCATCGTTGTGGACCAAGATAAGTGAGTAAAGTTACCAATTTTGAGAAATCTAAGGCTATTATTTAGTAGGTATTGTAAGAGAAGGCTCTATCATGGATAATCATATAGTATAGAGGCTAACATTTTGTAAGTTGTGTAAGAATATGTACAAAAAAAACATGTACTCTACTCATAAAAACTTACACAAGAACGAATTAAATGTTGATTTTGAAAAATGTTTTACATGGGGTGATAGGGTAATGTGATAATGGGATGATGTGATATGCCACATTTTGAGAGTTTTTACATTGTGTATACTAATAAACAAATTATCATCGAACAACATGTCTGATATGCAAATGAACATAAAATGTATGAAAATTTAATGTGAATGAGAATAGTGTGATATAAAATTATTAGATATAGAAGCATTTTAGGTGTAAATATTTCATAAACTCACTAAACTCCTTACTATAATTTGAAGAAAATATCACTGTGCAATCACAATATCATTGTGCAAACACAATATTAGAATCAAGAACATAAACATGATCTAGATACGTCTATCGTAAGTAGACAATGACATAACATGTTCTAGTATGTTGACCATGGGATTGTCTTATTTTACCTTGATAAATGGTAGACTAGAAGTGAGAGAAATCAAAATTTTAGAAGTGACATATTATATATAAATTATTAGAATTGAATATAGAGTGTTGTAAGTAGACAATGATGCAATGTATCAAGTTTGTTGAATGTGGATTTGTCTAGTTACCTTTTTATCTAAACTACTTGTTGTACTTGCTTCACAAGTGGATGATAAGGAATATGATATATCACACTTAGGTTTTGGCCATGAAAAAAACATTGTGTGAGTTATATTATCTTTAAAACTCTTAAAGCAATTTGATAGCTTGAAAACTTTTTTAAAAAATAGGGGAGTGTATAATGATTTGTGTTGACCTCAATCACCCCATTGATGATTACCCACTACCTATGTATCCAATACTCCAAGGATGGAAATCAAGCCCATGTAGTTGTCTCATTAAAAGTGAATGTCAAAGTGTGCACCTTTGACTATGTGTATGCATCTGAAAAATAGTTTTCATAGTTAACAATGATATTTGTTGACTTTATTTATAGGAATTTTGACTTTTCTTATGAGTGTTACCTAATAATAATACTTAATTTTGGTAGAATAGGAAAATATTTCTCAATGTGTATAAGTATGTATACCTATACCATATGAGTCGCAAGTGGATATAATAAATGCCTCTTGACATATATTTATAGATTAATATTTTGACAATTATATTTAATTTAACATTATGAGAATGATTCTTGATTGTTGGAAATTTTAGTAGTCGTTATAAGATTCCAGGAATGGGACTCTATTGGTCAACAATTGAGAGACAAAAATGCATTCATCACAAAAATGTGGTTCATTTTACTAGCCCTAAAACTTAATCCATCTGCTACCATAAGGACATAACTTTAACTTACTATGAACATTTTTAAGGTGAAACTTAGACGTAATTGACAAAATTCTGAGGGGATGATATTTTTTAATCAAATTCTATTTCAAAAATAGAGAAAATATAAAAAAATTATTATAATCAAAAAGAAAAATATTTTAAACTACATATTTAATTTAATCTTATATAATTTTAACATCCCATTAAATTTTATATTGAATAAAAAATATTGTTTTGAGGGTGTAAGGGTGAGGCCATGTGGTGGGGCTTGAGTAAATTGCCAATGTCCACCAAGGTTCAATACCTCCATGCTCCAAGAATTGGTTATCCATGCATTTACACAGTCGGCTAAATAGTTATAAAAAGGCTTGCCCTATACAAATTAGAGTTGAAAAAAATCCATGATATTGGACTAAACCTCGATTATCCTACTAATAAAAAAATAAAAAATATTATTTTTAAATATTAATTAAATGATAAAATTGAACAATTCATTTTTTTCAAATAATTACTAAATTTATATTTGATTAGTACATCAAAAACAATGACCATTTTATGATGACAAATACAAACATTTATGGTGATAACAATTTTTAAGATGAAATAATAAAGAATTAAACATCTCGTATAAATATTTAAAGGCTTGAATAACCACATTTGAATTTTTAAAATGTATTAAATTTCAATAGTAAAAATATAGTATATTTTCATGAATGGAAGATCTGGTGGCCATGGAATAACACCCCATCTCTGAGAAATCACTATTTCAGGTTTGTACTTATAAAAAATGTGATTCGTTTCAAATTCAGTAGGGTATCTTGTCAAAAGAATAATATCGCACCACACAATATCATTAACCCCTCAAAGTGGTTGAGGGAGCCTATCCACTCTAGTCACATTTTTTTTTAAATCATATGCCATCACGTTGCCACTTTCATAAAATGAATATAATTTTCCAAATGCATATACAATATCATCGTCCACTAGATTTCACAACAAAATTTCCAAGCTCATCCATTCTCTTGCCTTAGGATCGAATCTCTGTGCCATATGATTGAGAAAGCTAATGACCTAAAACATTCCTTCAATATAAATACAGGATGAGGTGATGATACTTTATATCATATTTATGTAATTTTAGAAAAATCATGTCCATAGGTAGGCCCTTTTTTATCCCCCAAGTTGGTATACTTACCCAAATATGAGGCAGTAAAGAGCAAAAACCATAGATAAAAATTTTATAGGAAAAAAAAGATGACCTAATACTTAAGAGTAAAATGGTAAAGGTACTTCTTGTTGGACTTAAAAAACACTAACTTTATTAGTTTCATCTAGAGATAACTAGTCCTGACCGAACTGATAACTAGGATAAAATTACCCTTTTCAGTGTAGGCATGTAGACAAGTTTATTGAATATATTTTAACTTGGACACTTTTTGATTTAATATTGCTTCTACATTTAAATTTTACTTCTCTTTGTGACCCCCTACATAGTCTCATGTGACTAGGAATACAAATAGGCTCATCGCTAAAGGTTAAATGTAGGCGAGTAAGGGAATCTCTCCCCAATATAGACCCCACGTAACTAGGTAAGATGCGAGGGATCAAACCAAATATAAGTAAAGGGTGAGAAATCTAAAATTTGATTTTGGTATTTGTATAATATATTAATTTTCACATGAGTTTCTAATATTCTATCTATAAGGCCTTTATCCCCAAATCTTGGCCCCATGAAACTAGTAATATGAAAGGGCTCGTCATCGTGGACCAAGATAAGCAAATAAAGTTACCTATTTTGAGCATTCTAAGGTTATGATTTACTATGTATTATAAGAGGAGGCTCTATCATGGATAATCCTATAGTATAGATGCTAGCATTTTCTATCTTGTATAAGAAGATGTAGGGAAAATATATGTACTCTCCTCATAAGAACTTACGCAAGAGCCAATGAAATGTTGATTTTTCCAAATGTTTTACATGGGGGTGATACACACTCAGCACCCCTTTGGAACTAGGAGGAGCTACTCTAGCTCTCTCTTCAAGCTCAATGGCTTTCTATCACACTTTTACAATACAGCCCATGAGTCTATTATATAGATCTCGTGCATACAATAATTAGACCCTAATTACAATAATTAGATCCATAGCTTCTAGTCTAAAATTAGCTCTTAATATGCAAACACTCGGTTCGTTAACTAATTGTTCGTGAAACTGGCAGTTCTGAACCGCACAGGTGACTGACGTCGGTCCCTGTCTGCCTGGAGATGACCGATGTCGGTCGATCCCTGACCGATGTCGGTTGCTCTTCCTATCTAATCCTGCTGATGTCAGTTGGCTTGACCGACACCGGTGTATGTGACACTTCAGCAACTCCTCCTATTCGCAACTTGGTGAAGCTTTTAACTCCACAACCTAACAATCTCTCACTTGGAGATAAATAGCTACACCTGTACCTATACCTATACTTGTACATGTACCTGTACCTTCATCTAATTCATTTCCTGGCTTGTATCTCTCTTCAAGCTCCATCTTGAAGACCACCCACCACACACCCTGTGATGCCTTTCTTGTCATCCAAGTAACCTGCCACATCCGAACCTACATATCCATGTAGTGAAGTCCTTGACCCTGCATAACATGTTAACCTGCTGCTAGTCCCTCTCAAATACCTGAGAATCCACCTTCCCCAAATTGGCTCCAAACTCTCTGACAACTCCCACTGCTTGGGAAAACTCAGGTCTACACCAGACCTTATGTGATTTCAAACCCTGTTCTAAGCTCAGCTTGAACTGTCCAGCCCTTGGTGTGCTTACCGATTCTGCATTCTGCATCTTGAACCTCGCCAACACCTTCTTCACATCAGCTCCCATTGGAGACAAAATATCCATGTCTCTTATGCCAAAGAATTTTGTTGCTCCCAAATTCTTCCTGACATACCTCTGAACTAACCTTACCCTTAGCTCAGCAAATCCCTGCATGTACGAACCTGCTACAAGCATACCATCCACATACAGTAACAGGGTAATGTCGCAATTCATCATCCACCTGGTAAGACAAACACAATGGTTACACTGACATTGACTGAAGCCCTACTTTGTCATCCACTTGTCAAACTTGTACCACTGTCCTATAGCTTTCTCAAGACCTTATACTCTGGCCTTCTGTCTCACGTATCCATCCACTCTCTTCTTTAACTTGAGAATCCATTCCTCTATCAATGCTTTTTTTTAGTTGACAACTCCACCAACAAACTCTTATTTGGTTCTTCTCTAAGGACTCACACTCCTCATTCATGCCAAGCTCCCATTGTTTTTGGATTCTACCTGCATTGCCTCTTCACATCTTTCTGGTTCTCAACCATCAGTAAGCAACTAGTAAGAAGGTGAACAACGAATATGAGGTCCACTTACCATTTCAGTCCTCCATATGGGTGTTTGAGACTCATTGACAGCTTATTGTCTGCCCAATATCTGTTTCAATGACCGATCTCAGTCATCTCCCAATCTGCACCCGATCGATGTCGGTTCCCTGCGACTGACCCTGTCTGCCGACATCAGTTTCCTGACCAACATTGGTGTACCTCTTGCCGACGTCGGTCATTGTATGACCGACATCGGTTCCTGCTGCCTGACATCACTGACTCTATTGATCTGCACATGACCGATGTCAGTGCCTGTCTGTTCGATGTCAGTTCCTCCTGACTGACACCGGTACCTGTGTTCGCCTATGAGTGATGACTTTTTACCCGTGAGCTCCTTTTGGGTCAAAACCCTATCTAAATTAACACAGCCTTGCTCAGAATAATTCAGTCTCCTCAGTTGATCTCTGTTTGTTATCTCCTCCATGAACACCAAGGCTTTCTAATTCTTAAGTTTATCAAAGATATATGTCTTCCGCTTAAGAACATGCATTCCCCTCCTACATATGTGACCAAGCCTACAAAGCCACATCTCTACAACAGAAGGTGAATCAGTAATATAAGTAGATAGATAAAGGATACCTACTTTCTTATCACCGTCTAATTCAAGTGCATCTGCTGTGAGAGTTACTGTGCATCTCCCATCACCTAACTTTCTTAAAGAAATTAGACTCATCTCCAAGACTGGTACCTACATGACCTTCTTCAACACCTATGTGTTACCCATCTGCAATTTCAGCTTCACTTCCCTTTTGCCAATCATTTGACAAGGCTCACCAGCTCCTAAATAAATCTCTTCAAAGTCTCCAAAGAAATACCCATGAAAAGATGCTCTATTTCAGGCTGCATGGAAAGAGGCAAAAAAATTTGTAAACCAAGATTCTACTTTATCTAGAGCAACCTATGCAACAACCCTTGCAACATCTGCTTCTACACGTTGATCTTTTACCGACCAACAATCTCCCTTTACCTGCTCTTTCTTTCCATCAATCAGACCATTTGTGTTATTCAGTTTCTCCATTCGTAGCTTACTTTCTTCTACCATTGCTATACTCCCACTCAATCAGAAACCCCTATGAGTAACCTGTAATCAACAAACACTAACTAGATTTGAACCACCTGTTAGTCAACCCAACCAAAAGCTCTGATACCACTTGTTGGTATTAGCGCTGGAACCTACAACCAGGCTCTGATACCACTTATCAGGCACCTAGAACAACAAACATGCTCTGATACCAACTTGTCAAGATCTTGCTCCTCAATTAGAGCACAATATGATTACCTCTTGTATAAGCAACTAAACATGAAATTTAACCAGAATGATAAGTAACTAGAAATATGAAACAACACAGGATATGAGAGACAATACACAATTGTATTAATAATCACTCACAAGAAAATACAATAAAGAAGATGCCACTTCTTCTTCCACCTCTAAGGCTTGCCACACCTCAAGAACTTTTCCTCTCTCTCTCTTACGGTCCTAACACACAACTCAAATATAGAGTTGTTGTTCACCTCCACGAGTCAGTAACAACATTGCCAGTACACCAAGTACACAACCGTACTCCAAGTAGATCTTCATTTTCTTGCTGCCACCTGCAAATCAACAAACCTTACTTACCATGTAGATGTCTCTACACCTTTGAAGAACCCTTGTCCTTGCCTCACCAAGTCCTTATGATTCTTCAACAAGTACCCCAGTGGATCTCATAGTAGAACTTGCACAACCTGCAACTCTCCCTGATCATACACACTCAGCACCCCTTTGGAACTAGGAGGAGCTACTCTAGCTCTCTCTTCAAGCTCAATGGCTTTCTAGCACACTTTTACAATACAACCCATGAGTCTATTATATAGATCTCATGCATACAATAATTAGACCCTAATTACAATAATTAGATACGCAACTTCTAGTCTAAAATTGGCTCTTAACATGCAAACACTCAGTTCGTTAACTAAATGTCTGTGAAACTGACAGTTTTGAACCGCACAGGCGACTGACGTCAGTCCCTGTCTGCCTGGAGATGATCGACGCCGTTCGATCCCTAACCGACGTCAGTTGCTCTTCTTGTCTAATACTACTGACATCAGTTGGCCTGATTGACACTGGTGTCTGTGACACTTCAGCAACTCCTCCTATTCGCAACTTGGTGAAGCTTTTAACTCCACAACCTAACATATTTATGGATTTAATTCCAAATATTAAAATTATCTATGGCCACACATCTCAATATTAAGATGGACAATAATGGTTAATCCTAGACCATTTGGAAAATCTATAAATAGAATGGCATAGAACATCATTTAAGCTTAAAATTGTGTAGATTTATAATGCTAAAATCTCTCCATAAGTCATTTGTGTTTTTATTATTGTGTTATTCGCATTTGGGTGAGCTTCATTTGATAGTCTAGATTAGATATTTCTTATAGTTTGAGTCTAGGTTATGCATAGAGTACTTGAGGCAATGGAGGAGCAAAGAAGCCATTGTTGACAAAGACAAGAGCTCTAGATCAAGGGGAGAATATGTTTGGAGCCACTTTTGGATGGTGGAATCACTTGGAAAGATAATGGTTATTTATTTATTTTTATTTGTCATTCATTGTCATTTGCAAATCTTACATGAATAGTTTGGCTTAGTTTGTTAAGTTCTTTATGCATTTTGATGGATTTTTTGACTAGTACTTGACTAACAGCCTTTGTATTCCATCCTACATTTTGGCACACCCAGTGGGACCATGCATCTCTCTTATGCAAGGAAGATAATTTGAAATTTTTAGAATTTCATTTTATTCATTAAAAAATCCTTTAACAATATTTTTATGCTTGTTTTTCCATGGTTTTTGTGTACTTACGAGTTACACAGTGACTGTCGATGATTATTACTGACCATCGATGGTTAGAGCCAACTATCGATGGTTGGATTGCAAGGAAAATACATTTAAAAATATTCATTTTTGAGCTTTTATTCAACTTGTTACTAACATTTTAGATGTCTTTAGTCTTTGGTCTGAATGTTTTTGATCCAGAAGCTTGTTTTTAGAGTTTTTATACTATTTTAGGATCAAGTAAAGTTTTATTGAAAATCTTTTGTTACCTAAGCATTTTTTTAGAAAATTCAAGTTTTTATTAGTTAAAATTAAACTTTAAGTCTCTGATCTTGTTTTATTTAGTTATTTAAAAGATTTTATCTTGAAATATTTTTGTTCTAACAACTAACAAGTGTTTTTTGACAAGAATGTTGACGTCTTCAAGTCAACAGGTAATCGTTAGCGATTTGGTTTCGACCACTAACAATTGGTAGATCATCAACCATTGACAATCAAGCAAGAATCATTGATGGTCAAGCAATGACCATCAATGGTCACTTTTTTTTCCAAAAACATAAACCTGAGAGCTTACTTTTCAAGTTTGCTTGTCTCAAACATAAAAGAGCTTCTAAACTAAATGACATGGTGATAATTTTATTGCAAAGCCTACTTGAAAAGTGATCAAATCAATCTTAATTAGTATTTTTAAGCCTCTTTTGCATGCTTAAAAGGAATTAGGAATCTTTCATTAGGTGTTTAAAGGAAAAATTGGATACTTATTTGAATAGTTTTTGTAGTTATTTTCAAAGCTTTGTGACTTAAGGCCAAGGGGCCAAAGAACACCACCAAATATTTCATTTTAGTGCTTCAAAATTGAACTCACTTCTAAGTTTTTATTTTATGTAATTTATTTATCATTTTCTTAGTTATATTTGTTTGTATAAAAAATAAGTTATGTGTGTATGCTCTCCTCCCATCCCTTATAGAGAACTTGTGGGATCAAAAGTGTCATCTTAATTACAAAATTATGCCTTAGTCCAAAGGCTTAAAAAGGATGTTGTCAAGGCTCTCCCTAAGACCCACATGGCTTGGGTGATCTAAAAACAACCATAAGGCCTTTTTACTTATTTTTTTTATTTTATTCATTCTTGGCTTGTGAGGATAAATTTATTACCTCCCATGAGATCTTTAGGGAAGCTTTGACTCAAGGTTTCATCCCCTGACATAGTCTTTAACCCCTCTCCACATGAGGGTATATAAATTAATATCCCCTCACTGGGATGATGGTTTGATCGATTAAACAATCTTCATTAGTAAAGGCTAAGTCTAGGATGTATGATCATATTGAATATCACACTACACTGAACAAGAGATGTATGTAGTGGTTGTGAAAATGACTAGACCTTTTCACAATAAGCCATTTTATGCAGACCCAATTGACATGTTGATTCTCTTATGTGCACAATGTGAAAGTTGGTACAAATGAGATCCATCTAGAAACGTGAAAAACTTATAGTTTTAGTCAACCCTACTTTGCCACACCTTGTCAATTTAGACCTTATAATGATTACTTAGTTGGATTTCTCTAATTTGGTATTAGATTACTTGGTGTTAATTTGAGTCAAAACTTTCTTGTTAACAATGATCATAACCAAACACATTGTCCATAATTTATTGAACAAGGAGGCATTACATTATCCAAGTGAAAATCAATCTTTTTCTTGTTCAAATTCATCATTTAAAACATTGTGTCATATCATCTATTTTGGTGCAGTTATGTTGACCATTTGAGTCTAGACCACTTGCCCAAATTTCTTTAAGTCTTTCATTGATAGTCTAAATTCAAAATTGTACTCTTCCAATTTTATAAGGCTGATATGTTAAATTGGGTTCACCATTTGCACTTAACTTGAGGGAACTTGGGTTAAATTTTTAATTTGGATTGAAGGTCATTTTATAGACTCGTTATCACATTATCATCTTTTGGTGGACTCAAGTCATCTTGTGTATCACTTATGCTTTGAGTCTTAGAAAAAAAATTATCCTACCATTCCAATTACCATGTGATGGCATTATGTTGCCCATTTGGTTTTAACTTTATACTTAGGAATTCTTGCATGTTTCAACATCTTGAGTTTCTTAGTTCGCATTGTCTCCTTCCTAATCCAAAGGGCTTTCTTCTAGTTTTCTAATAGTAACTTGTTGAAGTTGAACTAGCTTTTACGATATTCACGTATCTCAAAAGTTTACATTTTAGTGTACTAGTGACACTCTAGGATTTTCAAGTTATCATACCCTCTTCCAATTCATACAATTTCAAATTTACCCAAAAGTTGAGTAATTTCATGAGCACATTTTTCTAATTGTGTGTGGTTCCTCACCACCCTCTTTTTTATAGTCTCTTTGGTACCTTATTCATTTGTTTGGAAGAAGAATCAAAATTCATACCTTATTCAAGCGTTTACAAAACATTGATCCAAATCTAGTCAAACATATAAAACAAACCTTTTTAGACATTACTCTAAGTTACACTCGTAATAGGGTCTCTTATGGCCCTAGTTGTGAGGAAGAGCATTTTTATGGTAGACATGAGCATTTTGTCTTGTTTGAGGATGTTGCTCTCTTTGTGCCCATTTATTGAAAACCATTCCAATCCATGCTGATTGTAGTGCATCATCCTCGTCCTTCCCCTTCGATTTGCACACCATGCTTGAAGGTTACTATTTTAGGATACCCTCCTTTGATTTGTGCATTGTGCTCGAAGGTTACCATTTTGGGCTATTCTCCTTTGGGTTTTGCGATCAATCAAGCTCTATAACATGTGAAGGTTACCATTTTAGGACCTCCTCATTTGGTTTTCACAAGCAACCAAATTAAATATCATCCCATCATTACCATTTTAGTCCCATCACCTATATTTATGAAACCTACTATTGAAGAATATCGATTAGATGAACTAGATTATGTTGATCCCTTCTTCAATAGTCTAATTTTTAGAGATCTCATTATTGAACCACAAACCATTATTTTTGCTAAACCAAATGTTTCCCACATTATAAATTCTATGCCGATCCTTGAGCCAAAACAAGAACCATTACCTCTTCAAGAGCCAACTTTTGAGGATCAAAATGTGTTCAAGATTGTTTTTTGTAACCAATTATTAACTAAAACAACAATGTTATTATTGAAATATCTATTTGTGATGAGTCAACCTATGATGAGTTACCTATTCATATGTTACCTATTTTTAAAGAGCCTCATCTCCTTGATAAGCTAGTCTATGCAGAGTTATTTCTTGATCTTTTCCCACTCATTGAGGAGTATCTTTTTGACAAACAATATTTTATCGAGTCATCCCTTCAGCAATTCCCTCTCTTTGAGGGGCTTCACTTAGACGAGCCAGACTATGTTGAACCTTTCATAGATGAATCACTTTTTATTGATCCCATTATGCTATCACAAGCCATTACTTGTCCAAAATTTAGCATTAAATAGAACATTAAAGAAACAACCATATCAGATGAAGAAACAACATTAAAGCCAAGTTCTATTTTTAAACAAACATCAGATTTAGTGTTATAACTAAAATCAACATCAGTTGTGACATCGAATTCAAAGTCCCTTGTATCGAAATCAGATTCATAAATAAATTACAATATTAGTTGTTACAACATTGGTTGTAATTGCTTTGCAGATCAATTTGCATATATTTGTGATCCTTATATAGTTTTTTAGGATGATTATTTCAACATCGACATAGGTTATCCTAGTATATTCTACGAGGATTATGTTTCCTTTCATCATTCCATTACCACCGCCAAACATAACCATTATATTGGCATTTCACCTCCCACAAGTGTCGATTGGGACTGACAGAATGAGACTTTATTAAATTGCATCCATGACGACATACCATTTACAAAATATCAGGGGGCAAGATCAAATTTTTATATAAGAATAACAATCTTTTAGTGAAACCTTCTCAGAGGCACCAGGGGAGGATCAAAAAACAAACTCAGCATCTTTTAGTGAAACATTTTTGAAGTTGCTAGAAGACAATCAAAGTCAAATGTTAATATCTCTTCCTCAAACCTTCTCAAAGGCTCTAAAGGATAATCAAGTCAAATTCATTGGTGAAAACCTCATCAAGGCACCAATAACTGAGCACAAGAGTTCTTCACTACTTACTGTAGCCATTATCAAAGATCAAATCAATATAGCTTCTAATTTATAGCATAATCAGATGGTAACTACTCTCAAGATCAAACAACAAAACAATATGGTGGTCCTATCAAGAGCATCTTTAGAATTCTTTTGCCCTGCCACAACCAAATTTATGTCAAACTAGCATCAACAATATTACATGTGGCTAAAATTCCCAATCTTCATTTTTATTCCATTCATTATATACTCCATTATCATCCACCTATTCATTATCCACTTATATAATTTATCCTAACATTCATTACCATCACTGACAATATTTTACTTTGTAGAGGCTATAAGGATACCTTATCTAGATGTTTGAAGGAAATAGAATCAATGATTAATGAAGATCATGAACACATTATTGAGATCCAAATCGGCAACAAGTTATTGATAGAGCAAATTTTTCAAAAGAGTAATGGGAATTAATTTTATAATTGATCATTTTTATTGCTTCACTTATTGACTAGGATGTGCATCTCCATGTCAGCAAGAGTAGTATAACCATTTTTCATTTTTCCATTTGCCATTTTATATTACCATGGCTTGTATTTAAGTGGAAACCCTATAGACCATTTCATTATAGGTATTATTATACCATTATGTTCCATTTACCATGTTGTTTGAACTACATTGACTTGAGGTCTTTCAGGATTATGTAGGTAGCATTTAGTTTCTATTAAGGTCAATTTGATCACCCCTTTCTCCACGCTCTTGCCATTTTGTGAGCAATCTAAGCTACGCTCTCACCATTTTGTGAGCATGCTAAGTCGTCATCACTTGAGAGAAACCTTATTTACCCTATATCCAATTATCTTTTGATCATTTTCCTTATACCATTTCTTTATTATTGACCAAAGCTTGTTTTAAGTAGTCCAACTTATACCATTTGATCTTGGTTCCTTCAGTTCTTCCTGCACTTTCTATGAGGGTATTATGATCTAGTTTCAACATTTTTAGAATGTTGTGTTGAATGAGAGTCTATGAGAATAGTGTGGCATTTGATCTGACAAGTTATCTTTCATTAATTATATTATTTGGTATCATTGATTATAATTACCTATGGACAAATCAGTGGTATCCCTGATTATAACTGCCTTTGCACAAATCAAAATGATGATGTTTCCTAATTATAACTACCTATGGGAAAATTAGGTACAAAAACTTTTTATCATGCATTGTTGTATCATCTAGTCATTTATATTATCATTTGCCTTATTGTTTTCCTTTATTCACAAACTTGTTGTGGCTTGATCGATTTTTCATCACTTTTTATGTAGGTAGAATTACTGTGACTTGAGGTCTTAATGGGACTACGTAGGTTGTGCTCAATTCATGTTGAGGTCAACGTAGTCCCCCTTTCACTACACTCTCGTTGTCTTGCAACCATTTTAAGTTGGTGCACTCTCATCATTTCATGAGCTAGATCATTTTATAGCTCATAATTCTCAATCAAGTTGAAATACTTAGAAAATTCCAAAAACATTTTTGTTTATTTGACTGGTATTTTTTTGTTTATTTGATCTTTTGTTTTCCTATTTGGTCTTGATTCTTTGCTTTCTTGATTTTCTTTTTTAAACATTTTTATTGATTTTTCATATCTTGATTTTAAGTTAGGATCATTTATGTTCTCTTTTTTTAATTTTTTCTTCACTTTTTTTTTAAATGTAAATAGTTGTAACTCTGGTTTTGGTTATTTGATTACCATTATCTTTAGTTATAGGTATTCATATTTTAATTGGATCCAGGTGATTAAAATACCATGTCATTATGAGTTATTCGTACTTATGATGCCTAATTTTTTTTTGTTATAGCAAGCACTTTGTGCTCTAGGCTCAAGTCTTAATGTCAAAACAGCGCCAATGAATAGAAAGAACACTATGCATAAATTAGGCTCAATAGGTTTAGCCCCTGACTCTATGCTTAGATGTGCAGCTCTTCACATACATCATGAGTCTAATCAATCTTTGGTTAGTTTTCATCAACCCTCATTCCATTTTTGGGTGAACTATATTGGCTTGAGGTCTATCGGCACTATGTAGGCAGTGCTTAGATACTAGACATATCCTAAGTCAGCTCGACCACCTTCATTCCTCTTTTCATTTCTTTCATCTCTTTATGCATCCTCACATGCATGGTTTTTTGTGGATTTCTAATCCATTACACCATCACATTTATATCTGTGCCCACTCACTTTAATCTATGTAATAGGTTATATCCTTGGTCTATTGCTTGCTAATTTTCCCATGTTGGGTCACAACATTTGAACTAATTAACAAATAAAAATCAGCCCTATAGGGGCAAACCATTATTTATTCTTTATCAATTATCAAAATTAGCTCTTCTGGGGTACAATTGTTTTGTCAAGATCAAATCTTCTATATTGGGTCACTTCTTATTTACATACCTTTGGAGACTACGTTCTCTTTTTCTTCTAATTCCAAGCTCTCCACACTAATGCCCAAGATAGAAATATTTTAGTATGTAACTTGCCTCGAGATTGATCAATGTCATAAGTATGAAGCTTGCACTCTCAAATTGGGTGCGTTCAAAGTGTGTCCCTTACATGTTTGGATTGAATCATTCCCATTCCCCCCATCTTTAGGGCCCATTATACCTCTAATTATATTTTGATCATTGATGGTAATCACGTGTGTAAGCTCTAACTCATTTAGATGTGATCTATTATGTGGGTTAATCTCTCGCTTTCTCTCTTTTCAAGAGTCCATCCTTCTTTTTTATCATATTATGTCCTCTCAAGGGGGCATCATGGGTCATTTCTAATTTCTTCTTGACAACTCTTTTCTTTGAAAAGACATTTCTTTGCTTGAATGTCTCGATACACCTTCTCAAATAAGGGTAAAATTTAGACATCCAATTCCTAACACCATTTATGTTGAAATTGTCAATCTTACTCAAATTGTACTCAAATGCCTAATTTTGGTTAAAATTACTAAAAATATGTTAAATGGTTCAAAATTATTGTATACAAGTGTCGATTTAGGCCAATGCATCCCTAAATGGGGTAATACATTATATGTGATACCTAACTTTGATCAATTCATTTTGAGTCAAACTGATGATTTCACCTTTTTGTGATCTAGAACACTCTTTTATTCTAATTCATTAGTACACGTCACGTACCTTTATTATTTTTTGTTGGTAACATCCTAAATATGAATACGGTCCCAATGCATCTAGCATCACATTTTAATTCTTTCCAAGTCAAATTACGACCCAACAATATGACTTTCTGACTATTTTAATCAATTAAGAGGCAATTTTCAAAGAATTGCACAAATATTGATTAATCTTGTTTAAGGCTAATTAATTCAAATTAAGAGATTAAGTGAATTTTCCATGGAGGTTATTGATTATTTTAATATTAAAAATTGATTCTCAATATTTGCATCACCTAGTGACATCATCTATAAGGTGGCATCCACAAGCCATAAATGCATGAAATATATGAATTATGGGCACCCATATCTAATTAATGCCCCTTCCCTCCGAATAATTATAAGGCTATTTATGGATTTAATTCCAAATATTAGGATTATCCATGATCACACATCTCAATCTTGAGATGGATGGTCATGGTTGATCCTAGACCATTTGAAAAATCAATAAATAGAAGGGCAATGAACATAATTTTTAAGCTTAAAATTATGTAGACTTATAATGATAAAGTCTCTCCACAAGTCATTTGTGTTTTGATTATTTTGTTATTTGCATTTGGATAAACATCATTTGATAGGCTAGATTATATATTTCTTCTAATTTGAGTATAGGTTATGCATAGAGTTCTTGATGTAATAGAGGAGAAAAGAAGCCATTGTTGACAAAGACAAGAGCTTTGGATCAAGGGGAGAACATACTTGGAGCCGCTCTTGGATGGTGGAATCACTTGAAAAGGTCATGGTTATTTATTTTCTTTCATTTATCTTTCATTATCATTTGCAAACCCTGCATAACTATGTTAGCTTAGTTTGTTAAGTTATTTATTCATTTTTCATGGATTTTTTGACTAATGCTTGACTAAAAACCTTTGTATTCCATCCTATAGAGAGTACACTAAACAGTTATACAAACTAAGCATTAGATCAGGTCATATGGAAGATGGCAATGACAAGGTGGCTAGGTATCTCAATGTCTTGAGATACAACTTGTAGGATGAGTTGAGTTTTGATAGTCTAAAGACACTAGAAGAGTGCTATCAGTTGGCATTGAAAGTTGAAGAAAAAGTCAATAAGAAGCAAAACCAATAGAATAGAGGTAAAGGAAAAAAATTTAGAGGTAGGGGAAAACAAGGATGTAGAGGATATTCACAAAAAATCAACCAAGGGGAGTCTAGTACCTCACATGAGTAGCCCTCCAGTTCAAGAGGAGGATTTAAAGGTATGAAGCCTTATTACAGGGGTGGATATGCACCAAGGGGTAGAGGATCAGGTGGATTTTCAATAAAATGTTTCAAATGCAATAAGTTTATTGGAAATAGATCATGGGAGTGCCTAGAGGATCAGCCAATAGGGATTCTAAGAACCGATGGAAGAAATCAGATTGCACAAGGAGTTGAGGAGGAGAGTGTTTGTTCTCCATCACTTGTGAAAGATCCTGAAATAGGAGAATCATTGCTAATAATGAGGGTGTTGATCAAGCCACCTAAGAAGAAGGAGCCACCACAAAGGAAAACTCTTTTCAAGACATGTAAATGCCAAGGTAAATGTTATATAATGGTCATAGATTCAAGAAGTATATATAATCTAATTTATATTGAAATGGTTAATATGCTTGGATTAAATAAGTTGCCTCACCCCACACCATACAAGGTCTCATGGTTGAACAAGGGTTAGCAAGTCTTGGTAAGTGAGCAATGTTGGGTGGAATTCCATGTTGGAAGGTACAAAGATAAGGTTTTTTTTGATCTCATGCCCATGGATGTTTGTCATGTGCTTCTTGGGAGTCCTTGGAAATATAATAGACAAACCACTCGTGATGGAAGAATAAATGTGTACACTTTAGTCAAATATAGAGTTAGTTGGGATTTGCATTGGGAGTCAATTTTAAGACTATTATGATAGCCACAAAGATCAATGAGTTGCTTCAAGAAATCTAAGACATGTTGGATAAGTATGCATAAATTGTAGTTGATGAGATACCAAGTACATTGCCACCTATGAGGAACATCACTCATCATATAGAATTTGTTCCTTGAGAAAACTTACCTAACAAGGCAACCTATAAGATGACCCCTCAATAAAATGCAGAGATTAAGAGACAAGTGCAAAAGTTTCTAGACAAAGGACTAATCAAAGAAAGTCTTAGTCCTTTATAGTGCCTATAGTGTCAGTGCTTAAGATGGAAGGTGAGTGGAGAATCTATACTAAATTTAGGGCCATCAACAAGATCACTATTAGATATAGGTTTCCACTTCCTAGGATGGAATATTTGATGGATTGCTTGAGTGGGGCAAGTTATTTTTCCAAAATTAATTTCAAGAGTGGGTACTATCAAATTAGGATCAGACAAGGAGATGAGTGGAAACCCATTTTCAAAATAAATGAAGGCTTGTATAAATGGCTAGGTATGCCATTTGGTTTGACCAATGTATTAATCACCTTCATAAAGCTGATGAATGAAGTCCTTGAGTATTTCATAGGCAAGTTTGTAGTGGTGTATTTGGATGACATACTTATCTACAACCATAAAAAGGAGGAGCATCTTCATCATTTGGATCTAGTCATGAGAAGTTTGTAAGAAGAAAGGTTGTTGATCAACCTCAAGAAGTGTGAATTCATGAAGTTAGAGTTATTTTACCTTAGATTTTTCATTTCATATATCATGATAAAGATGGATAAAAACAAAGTGAATTCTGTCATGGAGTGGCCAACACCTAGGACATTCGGAGAGGTAAGAAACTTTCATGGTCTTGCAAGTTTTTATAGGAAGTTCATTAGGAATTTCAGTGGGATATGTGATCTTATCAAAGACACCATTAGGGGAGATAAAAATAGTTATGTTTGGAGTGAGAAAGCTGATAAATGTTTCCAATACTTGAAGCAAAGGATAACAGAGTAGCCAATACTAGTATTCCCAAACTTCAATAAGGTTTTTCAAATAGAATGTGATGCAATTAGAGTGGCAATAGGGGCTACACTAAGCCAAGAGAGTAGATATATAGCCTATCTTAATAAAAATTTGAATGATGCCAAAAATTACTCATCCTATGAATTAGAATTTTAAGCAATGGTACAAGCATTGAAGAAGTGGAGGCATTATCTAATGCCAAAGGAGTTCATTGTCTATACATATAATCATGTACTTCAATTCATCTCTAATCAACCCAAATTGAACCAAAGACACATGAAGTGGGTGGAGTACATGTAGAATTTAACCTTCACCATCAAGCATAAGAAAGGACAAAGTAACAAGGTTGCATAGGTATTGAGTATGAGAGTCTTGTTGGTGTATGAGATAAAACTAAAGAGTGTTGGAATTGAATCACTCAAAGACATGTATGAATATGATGAAAACTTCAAGGAATCATATAATTATTTCAAGCACCTAACTAACCTCAACAAGGAACCATGGTTGGATTTTATCTACAAGATGGACCGTTGTTCAAAGGGGTGCAGTTATGTATACAATGCTTGTAAGCACCCAACTACCCTCAATAAGGAACCATGGTTGGATTTTATCTTAAAAGATGGATTTTTGTTCAAAAGGATACAACTATGTATGCCAATAAGTTCAATAAGGGATAAATTTTTCTAAGAAAATCATAGTGGGAGTATGGCAGACCACTTTGGACTTGATAAGACGTTGGAGTAGCTCACTAGACATTACTATTAGCCTAAGATGCAAACAAAATTAAGGAGGTATGTTGAAATATGCAAAATTTGTCAATTGACTAAAGGTAAGAGCACTAATGCAAGTTTGTATCAACCTCTACCAGTCTCAAATGGGCTTTGGGAATCTATAAGCATGGACTTTGTTATGCGACTGCCTAGGACACAAAGGGGTTTTGACTCAATCTACATAGTTATGGATAGATTTTCTAAAATGGCACATTTCATTCCATGTATGAATACTAATGATTCCACCCATGTGGAAAATTTGTTTTTTAAAGGGGTATTAAGGCTTCATGGACTGCCCATGAACATTCTCTCTAATAGAGACACCAAGTTTCTTGGCCATTTGTGGAGAACACTATGGATAAATATAGGCACAAACTTGAGTTTCAGTTCAACTTACCACCCTTAAATAGATGATAAAATTGAAATGGTTAATAAAAGCCTAGGGAACCTAGTGATATGTTTATCTAAGGATAATCCCAATCAGTGGGAGCTTGTGTTGCCTAAAGTAGAGTTTGCCTATAATGACTCTACCAAAAGGAGCATTGGCATGAGTCCTTTTTCAGTTAATATATGGTGTGTATCCTAGATGATCATTTGAACTTAAAAACATCAGTCATATGGATAAGAGGAGTGTTGAAGGTGAAGATTTTGCATTAACAATGAAGGAGGCACATGAACAGGTAAAGAAGCATCTAGAGGCTAGTGTGGAAAAGTATAAGAAGCAGACAGATGTAAGTAGAAGAGAGGTGAGTTTTTATATTCAATACTTTTTTGTGGCTCATATCAGGAAGGAGAGGTATTCAAGAGGTTGGTACAATAAGTTGAATATGAATAAAATTGGTCCTTGTAGGGTACTCAGGAAGTTTGCTAACAATGCCTATAAGTTGGAGTTGCCTAGTGGTGTAGGCATATCACCAATATTCAATTTTATAGAATTATACCCTTAAAAATAAGGAGTAGAAGGTGAGAACACATCAAAATGAATAGTTACAATAGGTCTATATTGGTTAACACAGTTGCCTCAAGCCAAGTCAAAAGAGTTGGAATGCATACTAGACAAGTATGTGATTAAACAGACTAGAGACAAGAAATACTTTAGGTATCTAGTTAAATGAAAACACCAACTAGTGGAAGATTACATGTATGACTAAAAATTCCATAAAAATGCATGGAATTACTCTATAAACACTCATGGACAATAGTCCTTGAGTTCTTTTCTCTTTCCCTAAGAGTATATTGCAAGAGCATCACTTCTAGGGTGATTTTGGCTTCAATTTTGGTTTATTTCTTCAAATTTTGGCTTGATGATGGTTTATGATGTCTTTATATGCCTCAAAAATCCTTATATTTCAAATTCATAAGTTATTTTAGGTCCTAGCTTGTTAGATTTTCAAATTTCTAGTTTCCTGCCAAAACTCAGTTTTTAAAAATTTGAATTATATGCTTAGAATTATCACTTCAGGGGTGAATGAATTAACTTGTCAAGTTGTTAACATTTTTTTAATGTCTCTTAAGGACCCCTTGAATCCATATCATGGGTCCAAAGTCTCTAATCTACAGAAAAACAACTTTGTCTATGTTCATATCTCTTAACTTGCTCTTTAGTGACCATTGGAAGGTCCCAAAAGGCAGTTAGGGTGGTTATGGAACATACAAAAGGTGTAATTTTCATGTGTATTTTTTTTTTTTAACATTTGGAGAGGCTCAATTTTATAAGAAGATCAAGTAAAAGTCCTGGTTTTGAATTTAAGCACACATAGACCTTGTTTTCCTGTGTAAATGCATTGAATGTTGATTGTGTAACTCTGTTTGATGAAGGAAATCATGATGGTTGAAACTTTTTGACAATATTTTGGATTTGGTAAGTTTTTATCTTATTTATTAAAGGTTTATTTCACCTTTACTTTCTTTGGTTCCATGATATTTTGTTCCAAACTTAACATAGTCCTGTAGAAGTTATACATTCTTGCACAGTCAGATAGAAACCTTGTTAGAAAAGTGGAGAAGAGGAGTTATAAGGAGTTTATAATAGTTGGAGAGGGTGTGTATGGTTAAGATAGATCTCAGACAACCTTTACAATGGGTAAATGTCCTTACAAAGTTCAATATTCATTTATTACTCCTCTCGAGTCTACTCAGAACCAAAACCCCTGAGTTAGGGTTTGGAAGGCAAAAGGTCATTTCATAGAGTTCTAACCATACAAAAATTACCAAAATTTGTAATCCTTTTGATTTAATACTTTTGGAAAAGTTGCTTTGTATATCTTAGGTTTCCAAATCCAAGAGTTGCCTTCTAAGAATTTGGGAATGCCCCTTTTTATAGGTAAGATGACTTTAAATCTTTAGAATCCTCTTCTAGAAATATTTCCAAATAAGTTATTTGGGTGGAAAGGTTTAACATTATCTCAAGTGGGAAATCTGATGTTAATTAAAAATGTGTTGCAAAGTATCCTAGTTTACCTAATGGCTTTGTTTAAAATGCCAAGTGTTATTTAAGATAAATTGAGTAAAATCCAAAAATGATTCATATGGATAGTTGATGAATAAAACTAAAGGTTTCCTTTGGTTGAGTGGGATAGGGACAACCTTCCTAAAAATAATAGAGGGTTAGGCATTAGGCATCTGAAATGGATGAATAAGGTTCTTATTTCCAAACTTTGTTGGAGATTTCTTAATGAGTCCAATCCTTGGATTCTTATGTTCAAGGCTAAATATATGCAAAATAGACCCTCAATAGACCGTTTAAATGAAGATTTTTTGGTTAATGGGTCTTCTATTTGGAATTTTTTTAACAAAGATAAGGAAATTATTAAAAGGTTTTGTAGATAGAAGCTTGGCAATGATCTCAGAATCAGATTTTGGGAAGACCTATGGATCCTATATTTTCCTTTGGGTGATCTTGAGCCTTGGCATCAATTCAAGGATCATATGCAAAGTCAATAAAGGTAATGGTTACAAATTACTTTCAGATTCAGAATGACAGAAGAAATTTGAAACAACTATAGAGGGAAGAAGTTGGTGATATAGTGAATAGGACTATCTCTAACTTAAATATTTTGTTACATGGTATACATATTCCTAATATGAATAAAGAAGACATTATTTTTTGGTCAAATTCATCTAATGGCTAATATGGAGTCAAAGTTGGGTATATAAAGTAAGTTTCTCAAGTTCAAGATATAATGTCATCGTACACAATTTAGGATAAATGTCTATTTATTAAATTCAATATTTTTCTTTGGATGTGTCTGCAAAATAAGATTTTTATTCTAGATAATTTGGCTAAAAGAGGATTGACCCTTATCAATAGATATTCACTTTGTGAGGCAGATAGTGAGTCTGTGTTACATCTTCTTCTTCAATGTCCTTTTGTTTTCAAAGTTTGGGGATCTACTTCAGAAAAGTTTTAAATAAACTAGTCTCATCTTGCCAATCTCATTGATTCTTGAAATGTTGGGATTCCTCCTTTCATAAATCAATATCTTAAGAATTTATGGATGTTATATTTTCCTCATATACTATGGGAAATTTGGAATGAAATAAAGAATATGATTTTTAAAAATTCTAAAAATCCTAGTAACAGGGTGGCATATAAGATTTCTAGCTTCATTATTGAAAATTCTAAAACCATCAAAGGGAATAAGAAATAAAACTTCTCAATGCATGAAAAAATATAGACAAGAATTAGTCTTTATCTATGGAAAATAGACAACTTCATGATAATAATATGGATATCAGGGGTAAAGAGAGATGGAAGGATTTGATGAATGGATGAATTAAACTAAATTTTTATGGGGATTCTCAATAAAACCCAGTATATCTGGAGGAGGTATTCTATGTAATGAAAAAGGTCTCCTAGTGAGGGCTTATGAGGAGAATATGAGTGTTGAAACAAATCATTTGGCTGAAGCTTTATCAACACTTTGGGAGTGAAGCTAGCTAAATACCATGGTGTTATTAAGCTTGTGGTTGAGGGAGATTTTATCAACATTATTAACTGCCTTAGAAAATATAATAAAACTAGTTGGTCCATTGATAGCATTATGAGGAAATCCTTTTCATTGCCCAATCCTTTCAATATGTGTTTCGAGAGGGCAATCAATTAGTAGACTAATTTACTGATAGGGTAATTGTAGTGCATGTTTTTAGAGTGTGGAATAACAATGAAAACTTCCCTAATAATGTTGGTAGTATCATTGCTAAATAGGCAGTTGTGTCTCATTCTTAATGTTTTATTGTGGGTGTGTTAGTATTTATTGCATGCCAATGATGAGAAAGAACTAGCCAGACTCATAATGAAACATACATGTCTTTATATGTGGGAGAATAATTATATGTTATGGAGGAGAGATTTTGTGATTAAGTAAATTTTATATTTTGTACATCACATGATTAAAAATATTTTTCTCTACATGTGGGTTACCTTGAGAATTATTTTGGGAATCAAGAGATAGGTGGAGGCCTAAATAGAGTTGAACAATTGTTGAAAGAGAGGATAAATAAGGATGGTAGGGTTTGGGAGATTCTATGCATGGGATGTATTGCCAAATTTATAGAAATGATAGATGATTTTGAAAAAAAATTATCAAAAAATTTTGTGGAGCAATGGTAGCACCATGTTGTGAATATTAAAAACATTACAGTGGAAATTACTAAAGGCCTTATTGCCCAGGTGACTAGGTTGAAAGTGGAGGAAATAAAGTATGTGAAATCTAGTAGAGATAACAATGAAGAGAAAAGAAAATTATTAAGGGAGAAGAGGTCTTGACTAAATGTTAAGGGGGTATTTGAGGAAAGGCTTTCCTAAGCCTTTTGAAGTGGTTGCAGAGCAGGTTATGAGGTACATCACACTTGATGGTGGGTATTCAATGGTGACTTATTTCCATATTCCTTTACCAAATTAATTTCACCACAATAAACCTTTGAGCTTGCCTTTCTATATTATCCATTTATTGGAATGATTGATTTTGAATGTTTAAAAGTAATAAGAAGCTTCCACTTCACCAAATGCTTATTTTTCTCATTTATAAATTTTTTAATACTTTTAAGCTAACTTTTCAAGTGGAAGTGAATAAGGATGAACCCTCAGTGGAGCATGTTTCTAAAAGACTCTTAAGAAGTGTTATTAAGATAAGGCATAGGAAAGTTAAAAACCTAGGGTTTCATTGATTTGAATAGGGAACATGATCAACAAGTGGATATGAGTAGGGAGGATATTGCTAGGGAAGAAGTGGGAGCCAACTCGATGGTGGGTATGGAAGATATGTTAATTTGGAGGATGTTGGTAAGAAGAAAATCTATAATGTTCTTGAGAAGAGGATTGATGAGATGGTGGAAGCCTTACAGTTGTTTAAATAGGGTGATAGAAAGAAAGATATTGCTCAAAGGATGTGTTATAAAATGGTAAGGAGGAGGTTCACGAGTAAATTCTATGGATTTTGATATGTTGGTTAATGACGTTAAGAAACATGATAGTTTAGATAGGATTTAGGATGAAGTGAATCTTCAAAAGGCAAAAATTTATTGGTTTGTGAGAGATCATAATATACTTAAAGAGGAAGTCAGTAAGAAGAATAAAAAAGATGTTATTTTGTGCACCAAATTGGAGCTACCTGAGCTAAGTGACCAGTTTATGGAGTTAAAAGAGAAAGTGGATAGGATGGAGAAAGAAAATGTTAGCTTGAATGAAAACATCATTGTTCTTGTTGATTTCAATTCTATTACTATTAAAAATTGTTTACAGAGTATGGAGGTTTTGAAGCTGTTGACCAAGTGAGGCAATGAAGAAATGGATACATAGAGAGCTACTAAGAAAGGGAAGGTAAATGTTGTTGAAAGCTTATGAGTTTTGTAAAGCTTATGAGAGTTGGAGGTGCCTTGAATGTTAGTGAGTTTTGTGTTGCTTCTTTTCTAAATTTTTGTTGCTTTTGAGTTGCATTTATTATGTTGCATCCCTTTATTGTTGTTATTATGCGGATCTTTCATTTTATCTAGTTTTAAGACCTAGTATGTTGGTTCTTATTTGTATTGGGTAGGGTCCCTTTCAAAACCCACTTTTACTTTTAATAATAAAAATTGCCTAATCTTGTCCTAATCGAAAATTACATGGAATACACATTTCCTATTTTTCATAAATCAATAGATCCTATTTTCCTAAAATTCTCCCACAGATAAATTTTATACTCATTTCTAATCCCCATGAAATCCATTTATCAAAAAGGCATGTCATAAGCCAATGCCTCATCAATTTAACCTCTTACACACTCCACCCCTCTTCTTACATACTCCATATCCCTCATTTATGAGGTGGATGACTCATCCTCAACCATAGATCTTCCATCAATATAAACGGTCCACATTAGTGTTGAACACACCTATCTACTGAGAGAGGGGGTGAATCAGTAGATCTTAGAAACTTGATTTCTTATACCTCCCAAAATGAATTAAAAATAAATGCAAACTTAAACACATGAAAGATAAATAACACAATCACAAAATCACAACACACAACACTATAATTATACGTGGAAATCCAAAATAAAAAACCATGGTGAGAAAGCTGCTAGAATCTACTGTTCTAATCCAACCTCACAAATTTTGTCTCACTGACAGAACCTCACTAGCTACATTTTAGGACACCCATCCCATGGAGACACCAATCCCTATTTTAAGAGCACCAACTCTTAGGAAACACTCACTCCCTATTCTAAGCACCAACCTAGTTCAATCTGATGGCACCAACCAATCAGACAAAATGAATTATAATTCTGTTTAGATTCTTACAAGAATCCAAGTTTGTTCTTTGTTTCAAGTCCTATCTATAAATGCTCATTTCTTCTTCAACACTCTTTTGTGTGGTCTTCACTCTTCCTTCTCGCATACTTTGTGTGTAGGATTGCCTATTTGTAACACTGGCTTATTCAAATTTGGTTATTACTACTCCATGCTTAGATGAGTCTTTTAATCCATTTACTTATGCAACTTGACTCCTCTCATTCCCAAAATGAATGCTTGTTCATCTTCTCTAAGATGCAAAACTTATTCTTATGTAATTTGTCTTTTGTCAGGATTTCAATATTGTATGACTTAAGACAAATTTTTTCTTATGTCTCCCGCATTGGTTTTTATTTCCTCTGTAGCTATCTTTTACTTAATTTTTTTGGACAATTGTTTCGGCTTTTTTTTCAGATATTTATTTGAAGATATTCAGATAATTTTTTTGAAATAATACCATTTTGTCCTTTGCTTCTTATTTTGGTGTTCTCTAGACTTATCCTTCAGCATTTGTGAGCAAGCCTTATGATCTTTCCAACTATATCCTTCGAAAGATTTTGCATGTAACTTTTGAGAAACTTGCAACATTCCACATACCCTTCGGGGATGATGCAAAGTACCCTTCAGAGAAATTACAATGGTTCACATGCCCTTTGAAACACTTACAAAGGTCCAAGTTCCCTTCAGTGATGTTTGCAATATACCCTTCTAAAAACTCACACTAGTCCACATGCCCTTCAAATCTTCTCACCTATATTTTGAAATTTTTGTAAAGGTTCACATAACCTTCAATAATTTTGAAAGTGTCCCTCGAACACTTTTCCTACAAGAATTGGCTTAAGACATATTCTGTCAAAGAAATGTTGTGGACATTTTTCACATAAGAAATCTCAAAGTCCAAACCATTTCTCCCACAACAATTCACTTAAGACCAATTCGGGTTCTTATCCATCAATTACTTTGGACTCTTAAACGTAGATTACTTCAGAGATGCTAACAACTTGAACTGTAACGACTTCAACAAGAAAGTCTTCCTTTAAAACTTGATGCACACTCTTGAGACCCATTCAGGTTCTTCTGATAGCTTTACTCAAGAAATGGAAATAAGTAGTGAAGTCTTGAAAGTTCGATCTAACCTATTAGAACAAATTGGTTTTGTAATAATGCTCAACTTAAATTCTTGAAAGAAGTAATGTCACCTTGCAACCCCGATCCACTCATCTAGACCAAGTCGGGTTCTTTTAACAACTTAACTTGTAAAATACAAATAAGTTAAGTTACTCCATATTAGACCCATTCAGGTTCTTGAGACAACTTAACTTATAAAAATGAACTAAGTAAATTCATTGCATAAACTTGATCAACACAATTAGACCCATTTGGTTTCTTGAGATAATTTAACTTATAAATTTGAAAGAAGTAAAGTTGTTCTGGAAACTCGATTTACTCACCCAAACCCATTCGGGTTCTCAAGATTGCTTTACTTATTTTATAAGTAAAGGCTATTTACAAGCCTAATTTGCACCATAACACCCATTCAAGTTTTCAAATGTTATTTACTTGTTACTTATGAAATAAGTAAACGTAATGGAAGTTCACAAACCCAATTGGCACTACAAGTTGTTGGAAATATTGTCATTGATGTCAAAGGTCTAGCATTATTGGTGATAAAGGCCCTATTGCATTTAATGATGTTTGTAATAGTTATATTTTGGCTAATGTGTGTTAATATTTATTTAATATTAACAAATATATTTTTGGTTGCATATAAGACAAAAGAAGGGCCCATGGAGAAGTCAAAGAGCCACAGGGTAAAGATAAAAGAAGGATGGGATGCATTTTCCTATGAAGAGTCATTTTGAGAAATTCCAAGAGTCACCAAGTGAAGACAAAAGAGGAAGGATGCAATTTCTCATGAAGGGACACTTTGAGGAATATGAAAAGTCACCAAGGTAAAGACAAAAGAGGGAAGGATGCTTTTGCTAATGAAGGGTCACCACATGACTTTTCAAAGGCAAAGATATGAAGGGTCATACAAGATTGGCATCATTTTCCATGAGGATTGAAGGGTCACAAAGGGTTAATTCCAAAGGTCATTTGGAAATCTATAAATAAAGGCTTGAGAAGCCATTTGTAATATGTGAGATAGAGTTTGATTTAATATTGTAATATCTAGCTTAGAAGAGCAATGAGAGAGATGAGTATGATTTGTATTTGTTATATCTAGCTTAGAAGAGCAAAGGTGAGAGAAGAAAGAGATATTGTAATGAACTATCATTTGTTGAGATAGCAACATTGAGAGATAGTTGTGTGGTATACACAAAGGGGTTGGTGCTCCTGTGAGTTGGTGCTCACAAATTGTTGTTGTGTTAGTGCTTAGCAAAGGAGTTGGTGTTCCTGTGGGTTGGTGCTCACAAATTATTACTGTGTTGGTGCTCAGCAAAAGGGTTGGTGGTCTTGTGGGTTGGTGCTCACGAATAGTTATTGTGTTGGTGCTCAACAAAGGGATTGGTGATCTTGCAAGTTTGTGCTTGCGAATATTGTTTGAGTTGGTGCTCATTCATATACTTGAGACTGTTCTCTGTGGTTTTTCTCACATTGATTTTTCACGTTATATCTGGTGTCTCTCTCTATCTTATGTGGTGTTTATTATTTCAGTTTTATTGCATATCTTAAATGTTTGCTTAAGTGGATTTTTATTAAGGAAAAGTTTTATAAGATATATGATATAATAATTTACCCCCCCCCTCTCAGTATATTCTATGCTTAACAATTGGTATCAAAGCAAGTTTCTTTTGAAAAAATTTACAGCTTAAAGGTAGATTAAAAAAGCACGATGGCTAGATCACATGAAAGATTTTTTACAAAATAAGGCACCTTTGTTTGATGGGATGAATTATGCCTTTTGGAGCATGAGAATGAAGATTTGTTTGATGGCCCTTAGATTCAACATATGGCAAGTAGTGGTGGAGGAATATGAAGAGCCACACACACTTGTAATTACTCTAAAAAAAAGAATGTAAGTGAATGTAATGCTAAAGCTTTAAATGTTATTTTATGTGGTTTATGTGAATCTAAATTTGTTAAAGTTATGCAATGTAAATATGCTCATAAAACTTGGGTAAAACTTGAAAATATTTACAAAGGTGATGGAAAGGTTCAGCAAACTAAGCTTCAAACTTTTAGAAGATAGTTTGAGAGTTTGAAGATGGAAGAAGAAGAAGATATAGCGAGTTATATTTTGTGAGTTCATCAAATTGTAAATTAGTTTCAAGGTCTTAGAGAAATTTTGGATGAGTCAACGGTGGTAAAAAAGGTTTTGAAATCTCTACCAATGAGATATGATGCAAAGGTTTCGGTAATTGATGAGATGAAGAAAATAGCTAAGCTAAAGATGGATGAGCTTCATGGTATTCTCACGGCATATGAGATGCGAACTAAATAAAATAAACCTTCAAAGAGAGAAGCAACTTTCAAGACATCAAAGAAAGAGAAAGCTAAGATTTAAGAATCAAGTGATAGTTATAATGATGATGAAGATGACAACAGAGCACTTTTCATTTGCAAGCTGAAAAGAGGAATAGGTAAATATCAAGGAAAATTACCTTTTAAATATTTTAATTGTGAAAAGATTGGACATTTTTCAACTAAATGCTCAAATAAGGATAATGATGATGATGAAGAAAAAAATTCTACATACAAGAATAATTTCAAAGGCAAATCCAAGAAGAAGAGCCTGTATTCTAAGGATCCTAGCTCAACCGAAGATAGTGGAGTTAGCGATTCAGAAGAAGAAGAGATTCTATTCATGGCCATACATGAAGATGATCAAGAAGAAAAAGAGAATGAATTTGAAGTGAATCTGGAAGAAATCATTTGTGCCCTAGAAGAGTTAAAAGCTGTTGAGAAGAAGAATCAAAGATTAAAGTGCCAAATTGAGAAAAATGAACAGGAGTCAAAGGAAATAATTGAAGATCTACAAACACACTTTGAAGAAGCCAAGAAGAATGAACAAGATCTAACAGCACAGTTGGAAATAGCAAGAAAATAATGTGAAAGGTATGTTATTGAAATTGCCTCTTTTAAAGAAGATATTGAGAAAGCATTCAATGATAAAGTAGTTAGTGATTCAAAATTTGAGGATATCACTAACATGCTGAATAAGATATTGGAAAGTCAAAAAGCAAATTCAAATAAGATAGGGATCAAATTTGAAAATAAAAAGAGCTATGTTGAAGCTCTTACAAAAGAATAAATAAAAAAGGAAGAAGTGAAGAATACAGAGGACATAAGGAGAAGGAAAGTCAAGTAGAGTCAAGCAGAAGCTACAACTCTTTTGCTCCTCTATCAAGCTTTGATGAAGAGACCATAGTATGCTACAAGTGAAACAACTTTAGACACATAGCTCAGTAATATAAAAGCTTATTCGAGTCAGTCAAGAAGGATCAGAGTTTCAAAGCTCCATTTATCAATAAGAAGGTTCAGACATGTTCATGGCAGAAAAAATAACTTGAAGAGTCTATGGTGGTTCAGACAGCTCTACATTTAAGAAATAAAGATAAGCCATGCTTAGTTGATAGCGGATGTTTGAGACATATGATAGGAGATAAAAGTAAGTTCATAACTCTAAAGAAGATAAATGGTGGCACAGTGAGATTCGGAGATAAAACCACTATCAGGATAGCTAGAAAATGTACTTTGAGTTTGGATTATGGTAGAACTAAGACTAAGAATATTTTGTATGTAAAAGGTCTTAAGCATAATCTATTCAGTGTTAGTAAAATATGTGATCAAGGATACACATTAAATTTTTATGCAGAAGGTTGTGAGATTAGAAGAAAAGATTCAAATGAGTTGATTGCAGATGCTCAAAGGATAGGCAAAAATTTATATGTATTATTAGATATCTTCTCAAAGGCACGATCAAAGGACACATTCAAGGATCTGCAAGAGGAGTTAGAAGTAATTTCTATTACTTCTTACCATTGATGTTCAGCATCAGTTGAGGGAGAGCTAAGTGTTAGCTCCAGGTAGGACCTTTGTCATTGATGTCAAAGGGGGAGAATACTAGGTACATGTACAGGTGAAAAAATAGGTATAAAAAATAGGTACAGGTTCTTACAGTAAGGGGGAGTTATTGTATGTTTTCAAATGATAAGATGTGCAGGTGACAAGATATGGCAGTTTTAGGATTGAGGTTACCATCAATGACAAAGGGGGAGATTGTTAGAAAATTGTCATTGATGTCAAAGGTCTAACATTATTGGTGATAAAGGCCCAATTGCATTTAATGATGTTTGTAATAGTTATATCTTAGCTAATGTGTGTTAATATTTATTTAATATTAATAAATATATGTTTGGTTACATATAAGACAAAAGAAGGGCCCATGGAGAAGTCAAAGAGCCATGGGGTAAAGACAAAAGAAGGATGGGACGTATTTTCCCATGAAGAGTCATCTTGGGGAATTCCAAGAGTCATCAAGTGAAGACAAAAGAGGAAGGGCACAGTTTCTCATGAAATGACACTTTGAGGAATATAAAAAATCACCAAGGTAAAGACAAAAGAGAGAAGAATGCTTTTGCTCATGAAGGGTCACCACATGACTTTTCAAAGGCAAGGATATGAAGGGTCATACAAGATTGGTGCTATTTTCCATAAGGATTGAAGGGTCAAAAAGGGTGAAGTCCAAAGGTCATTTGGAAAGCTATAAATAAAGGTTTGAGAAGCCATTTGTAATATGTGAGATAGAGTTTGATTTGATATTGTATTATCTCGCTTAGAAGAGTAATGGGAGATATGAGTATGATTTGTATTTGTTATATTTGGCTTAGAAGAGCAAAGGTGAGAGAGGAAAGAGATATTGTAATGAACTATCATTTGTTGAGATAGCAACATTGAGAGATAGTTGTGTGGTATACACAAAGGGGTTGGTGCTCCTATGGGTTGGTGCTCATGAATTGTTATTGTGTTGATGCTCAACAAAGGGGTTGGTGCTTTTATGGGTTGGTGCTCATGAATTGTTGTTATGTTGGTGCTCAGCAAAGGGGTTGGTGCTTCTGTGGGTTAGTGTTCATGAATTTTTGTTGTGTTGGTGATCAGCAAAGGGGTTGGTTGGTGCTCTTGTGGGTTGATGCTCATGAATTGTTGCTATGTTGGTGCTCATTAAAGGTGTTGGTGCTCCTGTGAGTTGGTGCTCATGAATAGTTGTTGTGTTGGTGCTCAACAAATGGGTTGAAGCTCCTGCAAGTTAGTTCTTGCGAATATTGTTTGAGTTGGTGCTCATTCATATACTTGAGATTGTTCTTTATGGTTTTTCCCACATTGAGTTTCCACGTTATATCTGGTGTCTCTCTCTATCTTGTGTGGTGTTTATTGTTTCAATTTTATTTCATATCTTGAATGTTTGGTTAAGTGGATTTTGATTAAGGGAAAGTTTTATAAGATATATGATATACTGATTCACCCCCCCCCTCTCAGTATATCCTATGCTTAACACAAGTGCCATTCAAACTTTTTTCATGATGTAACTTCTGCCTTATATAAAACATAGAAAATAGTTGGGTCAAAAGCCTTCTTCAATACCACTAATCTTTTGTCATTAATGATTGCATTTTTGACATCCATGACAACGTACGATATTGGAGCATCGAACCTTCTTCACTTAGCTTCTTGACATCAAAGCATCTCAATTTGCCAACAATCTCACCCTTTTTCATTGATGGCAAAAAATATCCTTTGCTACAAGTAAAAAATATCCTCTACTACAAGTCAATCACTACTCTACACCTCTATCTTGTGTGTTTCTCTCCCTTTGACATTAATGACAAAGCATCTCTGCCAGTATGTCAACTATCTCCCCCTGAAATACACTTTTTAAAGTATGTCAAAGTTCTAATCCTTGGACTTGTCATATAAAAATAGATTGAGAAGCTCCCCCTTAGGCCATGACTCATTTTCCTAAGCTCTTTTTCATCCAATAATTAGAGATGTTTCTTGATGAACTCCTCTTGGAGGTATGTCTGATCACCAAAGATTAGTGATGTGGCGTAGGAGCCACCACTCCTAGCTATTGTCTTAGATATTCAAATTGATCTTTAGACAAAGGCTTAGTGAAAATATCTACAATCTGATCCTTTGTTTGAACATATTCTAATGTAACTTATTGATCGGCAACCTTCTCTTTTAGAAAGTGATATATGCCTGGTTTTAGCGTGCATCACAGGGTTTTTGGAGATATTAATTTTACTTGAATTATCACACCGAATGTGAATTGGTCCTTTGAACTCTACCTCCATGTCTTTTAGTGTCTATGTCATCCACAACACTTGTGTGTAACATGCCACTATTGCAACATATTATGCTTCTACTATAGACAAAGTAACTGACTCTTGTTTTTTGCTTAGCCATGAAACAAGTTTGTTATCAAGGAATAATGCACCACCACTTGTGCTTCTTCTATCATATGTGCTTCTTGCCCAATCAGAATCTGTATATGATGTCAAAGTGAAATCATTACTTGAAGGATACCACAAACCAAGTTTATTGTACCTTTGATATATCTGAAGATTATTTTTACTTCATTTACATGATTTTCTTTTGGAGCATCTTGGAATCTAGTAACCATGCATACAGCTTGCATGATGTCCAATCTAGTAGCAGTAAGATAAAGTAAACTACCAATCATTGATTTATATATAGTATGATTTACTTCAGGAGATTCATCATTTTTTCTCAACTTACATTTAGTTCTCATAAGAGTACTAAATGGTCGGTTGTCTTCCATTCCAAACTTCTTGAGCATCTCCTTTGCATGCTCGGTCTGGGATATGAAGCTTCCTTCATTAGATTGTGTAACCTGTAGACCAGGAAAGAAAGCAAGTTCTCCCAGCATGGACATTTCAAACTCTTTTTGTATTTGATTTGAAAATTCTTTGCACATATTGTTGTTGTTACCACCAAAAACGATATCATCAACATAAACAACTATGATCAACATATATCCATTTTCAGACTTAACATACATATTACTATTAGCACAACCTTTGATAAATCTTTGACAATGTAAATACTGATCCAACCTTGAATACCATGCTCTAGGTGCTTGTTTTAGACCATATAACACCTTTTTCAATTGGCACATGTAGTCTTCCTTATCATTCAACTGAAATCCTTCAAGATGTTCTATGTATACTTCTTCCTCAAGTGTTCCATTCAAAAAAGTGGACTTAACATCCATCTGATAGACTTTGAACTTCTTAAAAACTGAAAAATGCTAAAAACTTTTTGATTGCTTACAATCTTGCCACTAGAGCAAATGTCTCCTCAAATTCTATTCCTTCTACTTGAGCGTACCCCTTACAAACAAATCATGATTTATTTCTCACTACAGTGCCATCTTCATTTTAAAGAGCCATTTTGTGCTTATGACATTCTTATCTGTGGGTCTTGGAACTAGCTGCCAAGTTTTATTCTTTTCTATTTGACTTAGTTCCTCATCCATGTCCCTTTGCTAATTCTCATCTTTGTTGGCCTCAACATAGTTTTTGGGCTCAATTTCAGATAGTAAGTCAAAACTTACATGTTCTTTGCTCATTACTACCCTACTCCTTGTTTGGACTCCTTTCAAGTCTCCAATGATCTGTTCTATAAGATGATTCTTTTAAATAAATTTGGGAGGCATCTTTTCATTTTTCATTACCTCTTCTTCATTATCTGACATTTCATCCTCCTCTTCTTCTTTCAGGTCTTCAATACTAATCTCCTTTATGGGCTCAGTCACTTCATTGAGGTTCTCTTTAACTTTAACATGAATTCTCTCTACTAGTTTATGAAGTCTCTTGTTGTAGCAAACATAGGCTTTGCTATGAGTGGAATAACCAAAAAATATTCCCTCATCACACTTTGACTCAAAATTGCCTAGCTTTTTCTCCTTCCTTTGAATGTAGCATTTGATTCCAAACACTCTGGAGTATTTAATAGAAGCAAACTTTCCATACCATAGTTATTATGGAGTCTTATCATTGTTAACTCTCAATTGAACTCAGGTCAATATGTATACATCTATCTAGACTGCCTCTCTCCAATAACCATCTAACAAGTCAGCTTCTTTCAGCATTGTCCTAGCCATCTCCTTAATGGTCATGTTTTTCCTTTCAACCACTCTATTTTGTTGTGGAGTTCTTGCAGCTGAGTAGTGTCTTTTAATTCCATGTTTCTCATAGTACTCTACAAATTTATTTAAGGTGAATTCACCACCTTTGTCAGATCTGAGACACTTGATCTTTCTGCCAATTTCATCTTCGACCATGGCTCTAAAGATCTTGAATCTCTCAAATGCTTGAGACTTGTATTTTAAGAAGGTTACCCATGTCATTCTAGTCATCTATGAACAACATGAAGTAATATACTCCTTTGGATCCTCTTATCTTGGTTGGTCCACAAAGATCAGTATAAACTATCTGAAGAGGCTTTGTAGTTGCATACTCTTTGGTTTGAAATGAGACCTTGGTCTGTTTACCAAGCTGACATTCTCTACAAGTTGTGTTTGTAGGCTTGATTATTTTGGGCATGTGTCTTATACACTTGTTATAACTTACTTTGACTAGATTGTCAAAGTTAATATGACACATCCTTATGTGTCATAACTAGCTCCCAATAATCTTTTCCATGAGATAACTTGTATCATTTACCTCAATCAGATTATATATGTTACTTTCAATCCTTTTTCCTTAAGAATCTATTTTACTAGACCTACGTAACTCATAGCCTTCAGCATCAAAGATGAATTTATACCCATTGTCACACATCTAACCGAGACTCAATAGATTATGCTTCAGTCCTTTGATATAAATAACATCATGAGTAGGGAGCTTAGCATCAATATGCAAGGTTCCTTTACCTCTGATTTTGATTTCAGTATTATCTCCCAAGATAACAGTCCCTTCTCTGCATCGGCTCAAATTGGTGAACTTACTCTTGTTACCGGTCATATATTTTGAACAACCATTATCTATGACCCATAGATTTTTCTCTGTAGCATGTAAAGCAGTTTGAGCAATCATTGATTGATTCTTCTTCTTTTATATCTCTTTGGGCTTCTTGATTATACTTTCTCTATTTTGCTACCGATTTGTGAACTTTTATTCACTTTGGGAGTTTCGACCCTTTTTGCACTGTTAGACTTTGATTTGACAATATTTGCTCTACATTGTTTTGCTATATATCCAAAGTTATTATAGTTATAGCATATGACATCTAGATCTAGTAGAGGAGCAAATGAATTCCTATTTAAAAAGCTTATCCTTCTCTTAGGAACAACCTTACAATCAATTTCTCTATGCCCAAATTGATTACACCTATAACAATAACCATAGAATGATGAAGAATACATGGTTATCATTCTTCTTTAAGGATATACAGGAAGTCTAATGAATTACACCTTCTTTACATACCTTGCTATTACAATGATTTTTTTAGCAATAACCTTGGTCTTTGTAGGTACCAAAATATTACTTTTCTTCTTCTCATCAAAAATGTAATTTTCCTCCTTTTTGATTCATGATTCTACTACTGCCTTGAAATTTTCATATAGATTCCTAGTTGTACTCAACATGGGACACTTACCTTTCTCATATCTAAGACTTGATCTTTGCTTGGAGAGATTTTGTGAACTAATCATTTCATTCAGTATGGCAAATCTTCCTTTAAATTTTAGACCTTTATCAATTTGTTATTTGTCCTTTTTAAGCTTTTCTCTTAGGTCCATGATTTCTTCCTCTATCTTCAAGAATTTTAAAGACTTTGCTTGCAAATCAAATTTGACTACATCCTCTATCCTCTTTGCCTCTTCTATCTGAGTCTTCAAGCTCACCATCATTTGATCAGATTCTTCATTTCTTTTGTTTGATTTCTCAATCTCATTTTGACTAAGTTTTTTTTTGTTTAGAATTTTCTTTCCTAAGCTTGTCAATCTCTTTCAGAGCATAGATGAGTTCACATTCCAGATTTACTTCACCTTCTTCATCTTCCACATCATCTAGGTTCTTTTCATCTTGACATAAAGAAGTTGATTCATAAGTCATGAATAAAACTTCATTTTGTCTAGCCACAAATGCACTATCATGCTCATCACTTGAGGAGATACTATTTTCATCTATCGAGTTACTCTCCTCTTTTGAGTACAACCCCTTTTTATTCTTCAAGAGGCTTTTCTTATTTTTAGAATAGGATTTCTCCTTTCGATTCTTCTCAGCTGAATCAGAATCTTCTTTATTTTTATGTGGACACTTAGTAGCAAAGTGACCTATCTTACCACAATTAAAGCACTTGAAAGGTAACTTACCTTTGTATTTTCCTGAGCTTTTCTTTAACTTTGTGATGAAATTGGATTCTGCATCATCAGCCTCCTCAAATTTAGAAGTAGAAGCTTCATCTTCTTTTGCTTGCTCAGAAACTTTGAAATCAAATTCTCTCTTGGATGACTCAGCATCTCCCATCCTCATCTCATAAGCAGTGAAAGTTCCATGTAACTCATCTACTATTTGTTTAGATCTCTTGCTTCTTTGATAGCAGAAACTTTAGAATCATATTTTGTTGTCAGAGATCTTAATACCTTCTTGACAATGACTGCTTCTTCTATTGTTTCTCTAAGTCCTCTGATGGCATTTACAATCTCATCTACTCTAAGAAGGTAATCCATAATTTTCTCATCCTCATTCATCTTGAGACTTTCAAACTATACCTTATGAGTTTAGAGCTTTCCTTGATTTTCTCTATCATCTCTATCATGGATGCTCTTCAATTTTTCCCATGTTTTTTTCACTTTAGAAATGCATCACTTTGACAAACTCTCTATTTGATAGTCCACAAATAATAGCATTCTTTGCTTTGGCATTGGTTTCACAAGTTTTTTTCATTGCCTAATTAGTTGGAGGAGTAGCAGGGGGTGTGTATCCATTTACAACAGACATCCAAACATGAAAACCCAAAGAAGTCAAATACGCCCCCATTCTTATATGCCAGAAAGCATAGTTAGTCCCATCAAACAACGGTGCCTTATTTGATGAATTTCCTTCAAGACTAGTCATTTTGTGTTCAAATCCCAAGATTCACCCGAGTTATTAAAGCCTTTTTCTAGGAACCTAATGCTCTAATACCAATTGTTGAACACACCTATCTACTGAGAGGTGGGTGAATCAGTAGTTCTCAAAAAAATGATTTCTTATACCTCTTAATATGAATGAAAAATAAATGCAAACTTAAACACATAAAAGAGAAATAACATAATCACAAAAGCACAACACTAGATTTATACGTGTAAACCCAAAGGGAAAAAATACGATGAGAAAGTTTCTAGAATCTACTGTTCTAATCCAGCTTCACAAAATTTATCTCACTAACAAAACTTCACTGGTTACATTTTAGGACACCCATCCCATGGAGACACCAATCCCCTATTTTAAGAGCACCAACTCTCAAAAAGAACTCACTCCCTATTCTGAGCACCAACCTAGTTCAATCTAATGGCACCAACCAATCAGACAAAATGAATTATAATTTTGTTTTTATTCTTAAAATAATCCAAGTATATTCTTTGTTGTAAGTCCTATCTACAACTACTCATTTCTTCTTCAACACTCTTTTGCATGATCTTCACTCTTCCTTCTCACATACTCTGTATGTAGGATTACCTGTTTGTAACATTGGATTCTTCAAATTTGGTTATTACTGATCCATGATTAGATGAGTCTTAATCCATTTACTTCTGCAACTTGACTCTTCTCATTTCCAAAACGAATGCTTGTTTGTATTTTATTTTCCCTGTCACTTTGGAAATTCACATTGGAAAAAAAAACTTTGAAAGTGACCTTTGAATATATATACGACTCATATGAGTAAAATTTTTTACAAGAACTAGTTATATTTTTAAATGATGCTTTAGAATTTTGTAACAGACTCACTTTGTCAGGTTCTTGTAAATGCAAATCTTCATATTAATATCTTCATCTCTTGTCGGGTTTTCAAGAGTGCACAACTCAACTTACCTTGTTAGGTTCTCTAAGATGCAAAACTTATTCTTATGCAATTTGTCTTTTGTTGAGTTTTCAAAAGTGCATGACTTAAACCAAATTTTGTTTGTCTCCCGCATTGCTTTTTATTTCTCCACTGCTATATTTTACTTAATTTTTTTGGACAATTGTTTCAGATTTTTGTTTTGGACATTTGTTTGAAGATCTTCGGACATAACTTCTAAAATAATACCATTTTGTCCTTTGCATTCTTATTTTGGTGTTCTCCAAAATTATCCTTCGATGTTTGTGAATAAGCCTTATGATCCTTCCAACTATATCCTTCGAAACATTTTGCATGTAACTTTTGAGAAACTTGCAATAGGCCACATACCCTTCGAGGATGATGCAAAGTACCCTTCAAAGAACTTACAATGGTTCACATGCCCTTTGGAACAATTACAACTGTCCAAATTCCCTTTGGTGATGTTTTCAATGTACCCTTTGGAAAACTCACACCGGTCCACATGCCCTTCAAATCTTCGCACATATCTTTCAAAAAATTTGTAAAGGTTCACATACCCTTCAAGAATTTTGAAAGTGTCCCTCAAACAATTATTCTGCAAGAATTCACTTAAGACCTACTCTATCAGAGAAATGTTGTGAACATTTTTCTCATAAGAAATCTCAAAGTCCAAACCATTTTTCTCGCAACAATTCACTTAAGACCAATTTGGGTTCTTCTCCATCAATTACTTTGGACTCTTGAACGTAGATTACTTCAAAGATGCTAACAACTTCAACTGTGAGGACTTCAACAAGAAAGTCTTCCTTGAAAACCTGATGCACGCTCTTGAGACCCATTCAGGTTCTTCTGGTAGCTTTACTCAAAAAATAGAAATAATTAGAAGTAATGTCACCTTGCAACCCCGATCCACTCATTGAGACCAAGTCGGGTTCATTTAATAACTTAACTTATAAAATATAAATAAGTTAAGTTACTCCGTATTAGACCCATTCGGGTTCTTGAGACAACTTAAATTATAAAAATGAACTAAGTAAAGCCATTGCATAAACCCGATCAACACAGCTAGACCCATTCAGGTTCTTCAGACAACTTAACTTATAAAGTTGAAAGAAGTAAAGTTGTTCTGGAAACTCGATTTACTCACCCAGACCCATTCGGGTTCTCAAGACTGTTTTACTTATTTTATAATTAAAGGCTCTTTACAAGCCCGATTTGCACCATAAGACCCATTCAGGTTTTCAAATGCTATTTACTTGTTACTTATGAAATAAGTTAAAGTAATGGAAGTTCACAAACCCATTTTGCACTGCAAGTGTCATTCGGAATTTTTCCATGATGTAACTTATGCCTTATACAAAACATAGAAAATCCTTGGATTAAAAGCCTTCTTCAATACCACTAAGCTTTTGTCATTAATGATTGAATTTTTGACATCCATGACAACCTATGATTCTAGAGCATTAAACCTTCTTCACTGAGCTTCTTGACATCAAAGCATCTCAAATTGCCAACAATTAGTTTGAAAAAACTATAAATAAAGAGCTTTCCCTCTATTTTCAACAAGTCTTGATAAAAAAAAGAGGTGTTCTATTTTATTTAGCCACTCATACATCAAGCCCTTCACTTATCAATCTAAATTATTTGTTTAGCAAGGGGAGATGTATGTTTGATCATGCACATCCACCAAGAAGCTTTCAACAATATCCATTTGAGAAATATCCAATCAAAGTAAGGAGAATGGCGTGTCTTAGGTGAAATCAAGGTATCTTATTTGTTTGTTTACTCCTTTCTTAGATATCTCTTCTGAGGACACATGCTTAGATTAGGTAGCATTTCAATTTGGTTGATTTATGGTAATGAAAACTAATATATGTGTCATGATGTTACATTTTGCATGACCGATGGGACCCACAACCCACAACAAATGTTGACATCCCTTAATCCTCTTTTTAATCCAAAATTTGGTACTAATTATAGCCAAAATTCCTCACATTTCCTTGAAAATCTTTCAAATTCTCATTCCTAGACTCTTGGAAGAAATGCTCTGCACAATGATGAAAACATGAGCGAAAGTGATGGAAATGTTATGCACAATGGCATAAATACAAATGGTCTACATATCTAAAATTTCAAGTGTATTAGTGAAAATGACCTGAAGAATAGTGAAAATATATTATCTTGGAAAATTTATTATTTATATTAGTGGAGACTTTATCTATTTTATCTAATTATGTTTGCGGGGATTAGTGAAAACACTCTGCTCTTTGGTGGAAATGAGGTGTACTTCGATGGAATATTTTTTTGCCTCTAACTGGTTTTTGTAGGATTAGTGAAAATGCTCTACTCTTTGATGGAAATGTGGTGTACTTTAATGGATCTATCTGCTTTTGATTGTGTTTTTATAAGTTTGATAAAAACATGGTATACTTTGGCAGAATCACCTTGCAGTTTAGTAAAATTGCCCTAAGTTTTTATGAATTTGCCTTTATTTCTATGTTTTGGTGGAATTGACATGCATTTTGGTAGAATCATAATGAATTTTGGTGGAATCACCATGCAATTTGGTGGAATCATCAAGAAGTTTAGTGGAATCACCTTGCAGTTTGGTGGAATCACCATATATTGTTTTCTATTCCACTACCTACCTTACATAGGCCATAACTTTTGACTCGGGTGTTCATTTGACCACCTATTTATGGAGAAATTGAGGTATTGAAAATATGAACACAACCACTCAAAAAAATGTGAGTGGTGAAATCCTCCTAAAAATTTTCACAATTACAAAGAGATTAGAAAAATCCTTGTTTTAATAACTTTTATTTTGTGAAAAGTGTCAAAATTGCCCTGTGTTTTAACAAAATATCTCATACTTTGGTGAAATATTTATTTTTACTCTAGTTGTATTACGAAAGTTTCCTTCAAAACATGCTGTATTTCATCAAAATTGCTTATCTTTTGGAAAAATTACCTTTCTATTTTTTATGTTCTATTTTTTTATAGATTGACAGAATTATTCTATCGTTGGCAAAATTGGCCTTTGTATGGGTGGAATTACTAACTGATGCAAGAGCATCCAAGGTCAAGGGCAATCTTGCATCAACCAAAAATATGTTAGCTAGGTTTTTATTTTGGTTTATGTTTGTGGCCTTATTTTTTTAAGCTTGATAACCTATATAAATGATGTTGTAAAATTATTTCTTTACCATGGAAAGCATAGAGACCTTTTGACTGTTTATGTTAGTCTGCAGAGAGTATTAAGTCATAGGAACTTTTCATAAATAGTTCTTCAACTACAGTATGAATTAGCTAATGAAGTTTTGTGTGATCATAGCATATCACACCTACAACACCTCTACTAATTTTAAGACCATTTGGAGCTATCACGAAGGTGTATTAACTATGACACTATTAGAAGGCTTCATCACTTGTAATTATGTTTCATAATGAATTAGATGATGAAACTTGGTAGTGGTTTATCAAATGACATTTGCATCATTTGCACAAAATTTTGGACCCTTTGGAGATACCGTAGAGGTGTACCAATTTTTTCACTAGCATAAGGTTTCATCACTTGAAGTCATGTTTCAAATTGAATTAGATGTTGAAACTTGGTAGCAGTTTAGTACATGACACAACCTTTGCACAAAATTTTAGACCATTTGGAGCTGCCATGAAGCCATACCGGTTGTTTTAGTAATAGAATGTTTTATCACTTGCAATTATTTTTTGGAATGAATTAGATATTTAAATTTGGTGTAATTTTATCACATGGCATTTATAGCATCTGCACAAATTTTTAGACCATTTGGAGTCACCATGAAGGCATACCAATTGTTTCACTCAAAGGAGTTTTTCTTACTTATAATATAGCTACGGTAAGAATTGGCTTACCAAATTTGGATTAGTTTCATAAAATTTATTCTTAAATAAATTTTCAAAATTTTAGATTAATTTGAAAAATCAAGCAAACTTTATGATAGTTTTTGTAAACTATCATTTTGTCAGGCAACACATCAGTCCAATCTATAGAAGGTTCATGACATTGAAGTGTAGCTATAATAAGATTTAGGTCATTAAATTTGTATTAGTGATATAAAAGGCATCTTAAAAGGTGTGTTTAAAATTTATGCTCAATTAGGTAAGTGGATCCAAAGTTATGACAATTTATGTGACTATTATTCAGCCAAAACCAGGTTTATGTTTACCCTGACGGTTTGCTACCTTACAGAATATTTGCAGTGATAGTTAGGTCACCAAATTGAATGGTTTTATATAAATCATAGTTATCTTGTTATGTTTCAAATTTTATATCATTTGTATGAACGTATTTAAAATTACATAAGTTCTATTAACTACCATTGAACTTGGAAATATCATCTATGTGTTATGTGACACTTGGTAGTTGTTCTTCACTTGTGGTGACTTGCATTAATTAGTGGTAACCTAAATTTGGAAGGTTGATGTAAAATTTAGTTTATAAGCTATGGTTAAAATTTCACATCATTTAAATTAATGTTATGGAAGTTATGGTAATTTTTGTAATTATTGATCAGCTTGAAATGTCACCTAATAATTTCTGATAGATATTGACATCTAGGTATTGATATTGAAAATGGAAGGCCACCTAAATCTTGAATGTTTTGAGAATGTTAGGTAAGTTGAAGAGTCACCCCATGAAGTTGGGAATGTCAAAGGAATACTCTGATTTAGTCAACAAAGTTAGTTTATGAGAGGGGGAATCTATGTGCAGTATGGGTAGAGTAGAGTAGAGCATAATAGTGTGTGTTCTTTTTTTCACATTTTGTCTTGGAAAATAAGCCTATATGACAGTGTGATGTTCTGTAGATGATCCAACCATTGTAATTTTTGAATGAATGAAATTTCAAATATTTAAAATATTATTGTTGTTTGCATGTTGGGTCTGATTTTATGTCTTGGTCTGAGTGAATATCTAAGCATCACAAAAATAGAAGTTATCCTTAGGTGGTTACCCTATTTGTGCTTGCATAATTTGGTATCAGAATGAAGTTATTTCTTACTGGGATAATTTTTCATGAAGAAGACTCTGTTTGAGTCTATTGGCAAGTTGTGAAAGAGAAGTTTGCATTGTTGGAGAGATGGCACACAAAGGAAACATTATTAGAAGAGGGGGAAGACCAAGACGACCCTGAGTTGCAAATTTAATTGAGATGATGAGAATAATGCAAATAAGGCTGGATGAAATGGAAAGAGAACAAGGGAGAGAAGATCATGGTCGATACATGAGTGAGGAAGAAGAAGAATTTTAGGAACTTGGTGTGGAGGATATGGACAATGAAGTTGAGTCCATATTTCTTAGAGTTGTGGCAAGGCTAGATAGTAAACCAAGGTTAAAAACACCTTGTTATAGTGGGATTTTTAATCCTAAGGAGATTATATACTGAATAATAGAGATGGAAAAGAATTTTGACTGAATCTACGGAGGAACATAATAAGTTCAAATTTATTTGCAAAAAGCTGAAGAGCCATGCTTCTTTATGGTGGGATCATGTGCAAGCTGAGAGACAAATGAAAGGTAAGGATAAGATAAAATCTTGGGAGAGAATGGCAGCAAAGTTGAAGGACAAATTTATACCTTTTGACTATCAAATGAGTTTGTTAAAAAAACTGTAGAATTTGAGACAAAAGGAGAATCACATCAAAGAGTACACTTAAGAGTTTTATAGATTCACTATAAGGTCTAGCAATACAGAGGATGACCATGAGAAGGTGGAAAGGTATGTGAATGGATTAAATTTTTCCATACAAGATGAAATCATCTTGTTGAACATGAGAACTATAGAGGAATCTTATCAATTTACATTGAAGGTAAACGAGAAGCTGACGAGAAAGCGACAAGTGAACTCTAAAGGTAAAGGAAGGTCTTCAAGATGATGAGGACATAACAACAATGGTGGATAGGTGAACAATGCTTAAAATTAGAACTCAAGCAAGTAAAAAGGATAATATTCTAGAGGAAGAGACTTCTATGGATGAGGTATACGTAGAGATTTTTGAGGTAAGTGTTTTGGATGTAATAAGTATGCCAGAAATAAAGAGTGGGATTGTTTAGAAGACCCTCAAAATAAAAATAAGAGATTTTAAGGAACAAATATTGTAGCATTTATATATGAGGAGAGTGTTGGGTCTCTCGTACATATAGAAGATCCAGAATAAGGAGAGATTTTGTTGATGAAAAGCGTGTTGTTGAAACTAGCCAGGGAGGTGAATGAATCAACACAAAGAAAGAGTTTATTTTAGACTGTCTACATATCTATTGTAGAGGTGTGATTGATAGTGGTAACACAAATAATTTATTTTCTCAAGAGATGGTGGAAAAACTTGGGTTGAAGCAATTGACACATCCTACACCACACAAGGTTTTTTGGTTGCTAAGGGGCACTAGTTTCTAATGAATAAATAGTGTGGTGATTTTCAAATTGGTTTGTACAAGGATAAATTTTTGTATGACATCATGCCCACGGATGTATGTCATGTGTTATTGGGTGGGTCATGGTTGTTTGATAAGAGAGTCGTATATGATGGAAGAGAAAACTCCTACACCTTTATGAAGGATAGCAAGAGATTCACATTGAGTTCATTGAAGGATAAAAGAGATGAGGTGTAGAGTAGTTCTAAATTAATATTGGTATCCACTAAAAAAAATTTAAAGGTGTCCAAGGAGGAATAAATGTACATTGCACTAATTTCAAAGCATGTGCAAGTTGTGATAGCCACTACGGTAAGTGACCTACCTATTAAAATCTAGATTATGTTGATATTGTAAAAGTGAGTTGTCAGATGGACTACCACGTATAAGAAGTATTAGTTATCATAGGTAATTAATGTAAAGAGTAAGTTTTCCTAACAAAGCAGCCTATAGGTTGACCCTAATGGAGAATGAGGAAATAAATAAGCAAGTGTAAGAGTTGTTGAGGAAAGGATTAATTCAAGAGAGTCTGAGCCCATGTGTAGTTCCAATTATGTTAGTACCGAAGAAAGGTGGAGAATGGATAATGTGCATGAATTGATGTGCTATAAATAAGATCACCATTAAGTACAAATTTTCATTACCGAGAATGGATGACTTAATGGATTTTTTAGTGCATAAAGGTTATTTATGAAGATATATTTTAAGAGCAAGTATCATCAAATCTGTATAAGATAAGGTGATGAGTGGAAGACCGTATTCAAGATGAATGATGGGTTCAATGAGTGGTTGGTCATGCCATTCAGTTTGTCAAATGCCCTGAGTACATTCATGAGGCTCATGAATGAAGTGTTGAAGCCTTTCACATATAAGTTTGTGATAGTATATTTGGCTGACATTCTAGTTTTTAGTCATTATAAGGAAGAATATTTGAAGCATTTGAATTTGGTTTTGGATAAGCTGAAGGAAGAAAAATTACAAATAAACTTGAAAAAGTGTAGCTTCATGCGAGAGGAACTAATATATTTGGGTTTTGTAATCTCAAAGGATGGGTTGAAGATAGACCATGAGATGGTACATGTCATTGTGGATTAGCCTTCACCAAAGAGTATGTTTGAAGCGAGAAGTTTCCATGGGTTGGCAAATTTCTATAGAAAATTTATCAAAAACTTTCGTGACATATGTGCATCCACCATGAAGACTATGAATGGAGATAAAAATAAATTTTAATGGACTATTGTTGCAAAGAATCAATTTCAATTTTTGAGGAGAAAGGTAATGGAATAGCCAGTGTTAACCTTACCAAATTTTGGAAAAGTGTTTCAGGTTGATTGTGATGAAAGAAGAATAACTATATGAGTGGTGTTGAGTTAGGAGGGTAGGTCCATTGTGTATTTCAGTGAGAAGTTTAATAAATCTAATATAAAGTATTCTATATAAGACAAAGAATTATATGTAATGGTGCAATCTCTAAATAATTGATAGCATTACTAGTTTCCAACAGAGTTCATTTTATACACAAACAATCATGCTTTGTAATTCCTAAACAACCAAGGTAATTTAAATCAACGACACATAAAATGGGTATAGTTTACTTAAAGCTATTATTTTTTTTTAAAACATAGAAGTGAAAAGTACAATAAGGTAGCAGATGCCTTGAGTAGGCAAGCTCTTGTAGTAACTAAGTTGAAGGTGGAAGTCATTGGATTTAAATCCATGACAGAGTTGTATGAAGAAGACTTAGATTTCCAAGATGCTTGGACAACATGCAAAAAGCTAACAAACACAAACAAAAATTTATGGTTAGAGTATATGATTCAATATGGATTGTTGTTCAAGGGAAATAACTTGTGCATACCTCATGGTTCAATGAGAGAACCTATTGAAAAAAAACATAGTGGAGGTCTAGTTGTTTATTTTGGATATGATAAGAAATTGGCATAGTTGAGTGACAAATATTATTGGCCTCAGAAGAGTAAAAATGTGAAGAAGTTCATGTAGAAGTGGAGTTTACCAACATGCTAAGGGAAAAAGTCATAATGTTGGTTTGTATCGATCATTGCCTATTATTAATAAATTATGGGATGCATTGAGCATGGACTTTGTTCTTAGATTATCAAGAACACAATGAGGTAATGATTTCATATTTGTTATTGTTGATAGATCTTCTAAGATGGCTCACTTTATAACATGTAAGAAGACTAGTGATACCACATATATTGTAAATTTATTTTTTCAAGAAGTTATGAGATTGCATGGGTTGCCAAGGAGTATTGTATCTGATAGAGATAAAAAGTTTGTCGGGCACTTTTGGAGGATGATATGGAAGAAGTTGGGAACAAGGTTAGACTTTAATTTAACCTATTGCCCTCAAATCGATAGAAAAATAAAGATTGTGAATCAGAGTCTTGATAATTTTTAGTTATGTTTAATTGGTGACAACCCTAAACAATGAGATTTGATGTTAGCACAAGCTGAGTTTGCTTACAATGACTCAATCAACTGAAGTACAAGTTTGAGTCCTTTTCAAATAGTGTATGGAATCAGCCCTAAATGTGTATATGATTTTAATAGTACCATTGAGATGAGTAGGGGAAGTGTGGAAGGTGAAAACTATGCTCAAGTTATGCACAATGTGCATAAAGAATTCAAGAAGAGACTTGAGGAGAGTTCCAGAAAATACAAGCCACATGTTGATATGTGAAGGAGAGAATTGAATTTTGAGGTTAAGGACTTAGTTTTTACACATTTACGCAATGAGAGCTTTACTAAAGGTGAGTAAAACAAACTTAAATGGAAGAAGATTGGACCTTGCAATATTTTGAGGAAGTTCTCAACTGATACTTATAAACTAGAAATTATCAGATAGACTAAGCATATCGCCTATCTTCAATGTAGTAGATTTGTACCCATACATTGAGGGATAAATGAGTGATAGCATGGATTTTTTAGTCATGGATTGGAGATAAGCTAAAGAGGAAATGGAAGTCATTCTAGATATTTGGATTGGCAAGAAGAAAAGGGGGCATCAGTACTATGAGTACTTGGTCAAGTGGAAAGATGGATTAACTAAAGATGAAACTTGGATGATTGCATCCAAAGTTACAAAACATGGTAAAACCATACATGAGCTCACAACAGGTTCAGTAACATGAGCTCATAGACATTTTCACTACCCTAGGTGTTTGATGCAAGAGCATCCAAGGTGAAAGGCAATTTTGCATCAACTAAAAATATGTAAGCTTAGATTTTTATTTTAGTTTGTGTTTATGGCCGTGTATTCTTAAGCTCGATAACCTCTATGAATGATATCAAATTATTCCTTTGTCATGGAAAGCATAGAGACCTTTTGAGAGTTTTTGTTGGTCTGTAGAGACTATTAAGTCACAAGAACTTGTCAGAAATGGTTCTTAAATTGTGGTATGAATTAGCTGATGAATTATTTTGAGGTCATAGCATATGACACCTAAAACATCTATACCAATTTTAAGACCATTTGGAGCTACTGTAGAGGTATACCAACTATTCCACTAGCAAAGGTTTTCTCACTTACGATTATATTACAAAATGAAATGGATGTTGAAACTTGGTGGAAGTTTAGAACATGACACTTGCAGCCTTTGTATAAAAATTTAAACCATTTGGAGTTACCACAGAGGCATACCAACTATTTCACTAGCTAAAAATTTCATTACTTGTGATTATGTTTTGGAATGAATCAGATGTTAAAACTTGGAAATTTAGCAAATTGTTGTCCCCCAAAAATATCACTCATTTTTGGGACAACATTTGAACTATTTTGGTCCCACAGACCAAAATTGTCACTTCCCTTTTCAAAATTTGTCTTGGGCATTCAAATTCCTCATTTTTCAAGCTTCTCAAAAATCTACGGACTCTGCAGGCTTGAATCTACAGACTCTGCAGGCTTGAATCTACGGACTCAGCAGGAAGAGAAATCTACGGACTCGGCAGGAAGAGAAATCTACGAACTCTACAGGCCAAGTTCAACAGGATTCATAGGTTGATTTCTATGGATTCTTTCAAGGTTAAATAAAACTATGAACTTAGTTTCTACAGACTCTGTAGTCAAGTTCATTTCTATAGGTTCAAAGGCTTCTAAAGGCAGGTTCAACCAAAAGAACTAGTTTTTAACACTTGGTCATTTTTGGGATTGTTTCAGTACCTTGGTTCAAACAAAAATCTCCATCGACAAGCATCAACAATAGGTTCAATGCATTTGGTTCATCCTTTGGTTCAACGTCAAATGGTTCATCAGTCGGTTCAAGGCTTTGTTTGAACCGTTGAACCAAAACTTGGTTCAACGGTTGGTTCAATGTCTTTTGGTTCAACGATTAGTTCATCGCTTCAGTTCAATCAAATGAACCATCGGCTTGAACCATTTTGGTTCAAAGCCTTGGTTCAACAAAGAGGTTCAACGTCTTGTGGTTCAATAGAGCGGTTCATCGACTTGGTTCATTCAATTGAACCATCAGCTTGAACCATTTTGGTTCAAAGCCTTGGTTCAATGAAGAGGTTCAAAGCCTTGGTTCAATGTTTGGTTCAACCAAGCGGTTCAACGCCTTAGTTCAACAGAGTGGTTCAACAGCGTGTTTCAAAGGAGCGATCCAATGTAAAATTTCAAAGAGCCTCCCGAAGGACAAATGCCCTTGCGGAGGGCACTTGGTCAATGAAAGTATCCTTCAGAAGGGTCGTTTTCAAAAAGACTAAGACAAGTCTAAGGCACAATTTCTTTGGACTTTTTGTCTGAAGGAATTCCTTCAAACAAAAAGTCTAAAAGAATTATGAGAAGTCGCGGGAGTAAATCCCGAAGGAATTCACGTATATGGCAAATAGAACAATTTCTGCAGACTTTTTGTCTGCAAGAATTTGTCTGCAGGAAATTGCCCGGGGAAAAGCCTGGGGAAAATACCCGCAGGAATTTGTGAAAGGCCGCCGAAGGAACCCGAAAGGCAGGTGCCCTTACGGGAGACTCTCGGCTACCAATTTGAAGAATGCTTCCTCGAAGCTGAAGGATCGCCCGAAGAAGCTCGAAGGCCATTCAAAGACCGCCCAAAGGGTAGATACCCTTGTGGGGGGCTCTTCTCGACCCAAAGCGGGACATTTCTTAAGGCCTGAAAGGGCAAGTTCAATCTGGGAAAAATGCCAAACAAAAAAGCCAAAGAAAGACTAAGGGGTGACGCGCCCGAAAATGTCAAATTCAAGACAACGAACTAGCCATTGATCCTTTGAATCTACAGACCCGAATGCATTCACAGACATTAAAGTCAAGGCCAGTAGAAAGCGACTAAAAGATAGAACAACAAATTAAATCCAGGACCCAATTCAATTAACCAAAAAAGGAGGAATGATGAGGAAGGATCAGATCGTCAGGTGGACATTGAAAGATGCGAACTTTCAATATTGTGACTTGTTTCCCTACATTGAGAAAAACAAATGGGTAGATGCCCCTAATTTCCAACCTATCTTCCTAACAGATTCTAACGCAACATGATGTGTTACTGTTCTCGAGTTATTCTTAAAGAAGCTATATAAGGGACTCTTTTCTATTGTAAATGTATCTCTTTTTTGACAATCAGAATGAACTCTGCCTAAATTGAAAGGCACTTCTGAGACTTTGAGCTCAGTTTGTTGATCATATTTTGTTATTAGAATAAGAAAGCAAGTGATTTTTCAGGCATTATGATGTAATATCTTTGTTGTTGAGGAAACTGTTCTTATGTCTTTTTCCTTGATATATTCTTTGTTCCTTTAATTCAATAAGCAGGATTAGTGATAACAGTCAAGAAGGTGTCTTGAAGAGTTAACTTTGGAGAGACTTTGTGCCCCCATAATTGCTTTTTAGTGTGTTTTCTTTTCAATTCTATGTAAAGGACCTTGGGACAACTTTGTGCCCTCATTGTCCTTCGTATCTTACTCTTGAGCAATTCAGGTGGAGACTTTGTGTTGCATCTTGATTTGTTGGTTATTACATCCTTTATTACATTTTGTTGTTACTACCTAGAGTATTCTTGTCGCTTGCTGAATAGTACTTCTAGAAGAAGAGGAGTGCTTTCTGTCATTTTCTTTGAGTTTATCCTTTGTTCCGCACACATCATCTCTGAAAAAAGAGAGATGGATGGTTTGTCCTACCTTTGAGTATTATTTTCTATTTATATATGAGATACAAACAATGTTAAATGCTAGAATCATCTTCCCAATTCATCATTCTACATGGATTGCAAACATTGAACAACTACATTTTTAAGGCAATGAATCTCAGAATAATGAATCTGTCTCTGAATCCAGTTCAAATATTAATGAAAAAAATGTATAGCTGAAAAGAAACAAAATTCCCAAAGGCATGGTTTCTCTTGAGAATCTATTTGAAAAGCATGATAAATTCATCAAACAACAGCAAACAGACTCAATTTTCTCTCACGGATTCGATCAAGTGAATCTGACCACTAAAAAAAATCCCAAGATGGTCAATATTGGTAAGTGTTGCACCCCTGAAGAAAGATTCAAATTCGCCTCTTTACTCTTTCAATACATGGATGTCTTAGCATATTCTTATGAAGACTTGAAGTCTCTCAGACTAGATGAAATCTGCCATGGCATTCCTCTCAAGGCCGACTCAATGCCATACAAGCAAAAATTCAGACAGTATAATTCAAAAATATCAGGTACTATTCTGTCTGAGATACAAAAAATGTTAAATGTTATAATCATCTTCCCAATCCATCATTCTACATAGATTGCAAACATAGTGTCTGTAAGGAAGAAGAATAGCAAAATTCGCATTTGTGTAGATTTCAAGAATCTGAATCAAGCATCTTTGAAAGATAATTATCTTTGGCCAATTATGGATCAAGTGCTTCAAACAGTGATAGGTTCAGAGATGTTATCAATGTTGGATGGCTTCTCAAAATATAATCAAGTTAAAGTTGGTAAAACAAACTAACACAAGACTGCATTCACCACACTTTGGGGTACATTTGCATATCGAAGAATGACTTTTGGTTTAATAAATGCTAGTGTTACTTTTCAGAGAGCAATGGATTTGGCTTTCAAAGATGAGATTGGTAAATTCATAGTGGTATACCTTGATAACTTGACTGTCTTTTTAAAATGTTGATCTGATTATGTACGCCACTTACAACAAGTGTTGGAGCGTTGCCGCCATAATGGTATTTTCTTAAATCTTAAGAAGTCTATTTTTAGAGTAACAGAAGGGAAATTCATTGGACACATTATGTCCAAAGAAGGCATAAAGATTGACTCAGACAGAGTCAAGTCTATTCAAGAACTTAATTTACCTACAAGTAGGAACGTTGTTCATTCTTTCTTGGAAAATGCGAATTTCTTACAGAGATTCATCCCCAAATTTGCTGAAAAAATTAGACACATTGTGAACATGATGAAAGGGAAGACCATCTTCAGCTAGACTAAAGAAGGCAAGTCAGCATTTCAAGATATCAAGACTGCCATTGCTCACACCCCTACATTGGTTTGTCCAGATTACAACAAATATTTTATCATATACATCTATGCATCTGAACACACTCTTTCAGCAATTCTTGTTCAATAGAGCAAGGAAGGTATGGAATCTCCTATCTCTTTCATGAGTTGCCCACTCAAAACCCATGAGATGAAAAATTTAAATATAAAGAAGCATGCTAATGTGTTGGTGAAAGTAGTCAAATATTTATGCTTCTATATTCTGAATTCACATACTACTGCCCTAGTGCCTGACACTACAGTCAAGTCTATATTAACTCAGCAAGAGTTTGGCACGAAAAGAGGTAATTGGATTGCAAAGATTCAAGAGTTTGATCTAGACATCAAGCTGACAAAGCCAGTCAGGGGTAAAGGCCTATGCCAATTAATTGCTGACAATAAGCCAGAAGACACACATCATAAAGAAACTGAAGTAGAAGAGACACCAACAGTCTTTTTTGTCTCCACTACCAATGAGTAGTATTCAGGTATCACTCATTTTCTTACTTATGGTGAATGTCATGCTCATTTATCTTACAAAAAAAAGAGGACTATCAAGTTGAAAGCTACCAATTTTTTCCATTGGGACAACGGCTTGTATAAGAGAAGCATAGATGGAGTATTCATTCGCTGTGTAGACAAAGAGAAACAAAGCCAGCTTTTGAAATATTTTCACAATCTGGGCTATGGAGGACATTTTTTTGCTCTTGTGACTACCCACAAGATTCTGTGAGCCAGATATTACTGGCCAACTCTTTTTCAAGATGCACATAAGTGGGTTAGAAAATGTGAACTCTGTCAGCAATTTGTTGGAAGACCCAAGTTAGCTGTTATGCCTCTCAAGCCAGTGATCATAGAAGAACCTTTCCAGCAATGGGGGCTTGATTTTATTGGGACTATAAACCCATCTTCAAGTGATGGACATGATTATGTCCTTACAACAACTGATTATTTCACCAAGTGGGTAGAAGCAATCCCAACTAAGCATGCTACTTCAGAAGTTGTATGCAACTTTTTCAAAGAGAATATCATTTTCAGGTTTGGAGTTCAAATCAAAATTGTTACTGATAATGCAGCTTATTTCACCTCTCAAGAGATTACACAATTCTATTTTCATTATGGAATTATACTCTCTCACTCTTCTGATTATTTTTCACAAGGGAATGGACAACTTGAATCCAGCAATAAGAACCTGGTAACTATCATCAAGAAGCTAGCAGATGACAATCAAAAGACATGGCATAAAGCATTGGTTGATGTTTTGTGGGGAGACAGAATCACACCAAAGAGGGCAATTGGTATGTCTCCTTTTCAACTTCTTTATGGTATCAATGCTGAGATACCAATCACCTTAGAATTGCCAGCGTTGAAATTGGCAAAGGCAATTGAAGATCAGACATATGACATCTCTCTTGATAAAAGAATTATGTTCCTGACTAAGCTGGAGGAACAGAGAACCATGGTGGTGGACAGAATTGTTACTCATCAAAGTCTGGTAAAAAAACTCTTTGACCAAAAGGCTAAAAAATGTGATTTTCAGATTGGAGATCAAGTCTTACTGTGGGACAAAAGGAGAGAACCAAAGGGGATGCATGGAAAATTTGACTCCTTTTAGAGATGTCCATTTATAATTCATCAGCACATTGGTGAAAATAGCTTTCTACTGAAATATCAAGATGACACACTCTTTTATCTACCTCATAATGGGCAGCATCTAAAACATTTCAACACTTGAAGTGTCAGATCATTGCATCTGTATATATGTATATTTGTACAGTTTTTAATTCTGTTTTGTTTTATTTTTTTATTTTTTTTATGTCTTTTATTTCTGGGTAACATGACTCTGTAACCAAATGGTACACATGAAGACACTGGAGATTCTAGATTCTACTCCCTTCAATTCTTTTTACAATTGATATAAGTTTTCCAACTGAAGCTAGTTGTTGTCTCCCAAAAATATCACTCATTTTTGGGACAACATTTGAACTATTTTGGTCCTACAGACCAAAATTGTCTCTTCCCTTTTCAAAATTTGTCTTGGGTATTCAAATTCCTCATTTTTCAAGCTTCTCAGAAATCTACGGACTCTGCAAGCTTGAATCTACGGACTCACCAAGAAGAGAAATCTACAGACTCGATAGGAAGAGAAATATACGGACTCTGTAGGCCAAGTTCAATGAGATTCATAGGTTGATTTCTACAGACTCTTTCAAGGTTAAAGAAAACTACAGAATTGGTTTCTACGGACTCTTCAGGCAAGTTCATTTCTATAGGTTCAAAGTCTTCTATAGGCGGGTTTAACCAAAAGAACTAGTTTTTAACACTTGGTCATTTTTGAGATTGTTTCAGTACCTTGGTTCAAACAAAAATCTCCATCGACAAGCATCAGCAGCAGGTTCAATGAATTTGGTTCATCCTTTGGTTCAACGTCAAATGGTTCATTAGTTGATTCAAGGCTTTGTTTGAACCGTTGAACCAAAACTTGGTTCAATGGTTGGTTCAACAGTTAGTTCAGCGCTTCAGTTCAATCAAATGAACCATCGACTTGAACCATTTTGGTTCAAAGCCTTGGTTCAACAAAGAGGTTTAAAGCCTTGGTTCAACAAAGAGGTTCAACGTCTTGTGGTTCAATGGAGCAGTTCATCGACTTGGTTCATTCAATTAAACCATCGGCTTGAACCATTTTGGTTCAAAGCCTTGGTTCAACGAAGAGGTTCAAAGCTTTGGTTCAACGTTTGGTTCAACCAAGCGGTTCAACGCCTTGGTTCAATAGAGTGGTTCAACAGCTTGTTTCAAAGGAGCGATCCAATGTAAAATTTCAAAGAGCCTCTCGAAGGACAAATGCCCTTGCGGAGGGCACTTGGTCAATGAAAGTATCCTTCAGAAGGGTCGTTTTCAAAAAGACTAAGACAAGTCTAAGGCACAATTCTTTCAGACATTTTGTCTGAAGGAATTCCTTCAGACAAAAAGTTTGAAAGAATTCTAAAAAGTCACGAGAGTAAATCTCGAAGGAATTCACGTATATGGCAAACGGAACAATTTCTGCGGACTTTTTATTCGCGAGAATTTATCAGTGAGAATTGTCTACGGTAAATTGCCTGGGGAAAAGCTCAGAGAAAATACCCACGGGAATTTGCAAAAGGCAGCCGAAGGACCCCAAAGGACAGGTGCCCTTGCGGGGGACTCTCGGTTGCCAATTTGAAGAATGCTTCCCCGAAGCTAAAGGATCGCCTGAAGAAGCCTGAAGGCCATTCAAAGACCGCCCAAAGGGTAGATACCCTTGTGGGGGGCTCTTCTCGACCCAAACCGAGACATTTCTTAAGGCCCGAAAGGGCAAGCTCAATCTGGGAAAAATGCCAAACAAAAAAGCTGAAGAAAGACTAAGGGGTGACACACCCGAAAACATCAAATTCAAGACAACGAACTAGTCGTTGATCCTTTGAATCTACAGACCTGAATGCATTTACAAACTTTAAGGTCAAGGCCAACAAAAAGCGACTAAAAGACAGAATAGCAAATTGAATCTAGGACCCAATTCAATTAACCAGAAAAGGAGGAATGATGAGGAAGGATCAGATCACCAGGTGGACATTGAAAGATGCAAACTTTCAATAGAGTGACTTGTTTCCCTGCATTGAGAAAAACAAATGGATAAATGCCCCTAATTTCTAGCCTGTCTTCCTAACAGATTCCAACGCAACATGATGTGTTACTGTTCATGAGTTCTTCTTGAAGAAGCTATATAAGGGACTCTCTTCTATTGTAAATTTATCTCTTTTTTGACAATCAGAACGAAACTCTATCCAAATTGAAAGGCACTTCTGAGACTTTGAGCTCATTTTGTTGATCATATTTTGTTATTGGAATAAAAAAGCAAGTGATTTTTCAGACTTTGTACTGTAATATCTTTGTTGTTGAGGAAACTATTCTTATGTCTTTTTCCTTGATATATTCTATGTTCTTTTAATTCAACAAGCAGGATTAGTGATAGCAGTCAAGAAGGTGTCTTGAAGAGTTAACTGTGGAGAGACTTTATGCCCCCATAATTGCCTTTCAGTGTGTTTTCTTTTCAATTCTATGGAAAGTGTTAGGTTGTGGAGCTAAAAGCTTCAACTATGCAGACGAAGAGGAGGTTGCTGAAGTTTCAGAAGTACCGGCGTCGACAGTATGACCGACGTCGGTCATGATCAATGCAGAAGGCAACCGACATCAGCAGGGAGTCAGCCGACGTCGGTCATCACCAGTTAGACAGGAATCGACGTCGGTCTCCTGTGTGTTTCAGAACTGTTCGTTGCACAAACAGTTAGTTGAACTGAGAGTTTGCATGTAAAGGCTACTTTGAGTCTTGAGCTACGTGGATAATTATTCTAAATTAAGAGTCTAAGTTTTAGTTAAGTCTGGGATCTATTTATAGACCCATTGGCATGTATTGTAAAGATGAGCTAAAAAAGAAGGCAAGGAAGATCCTTCCATTGTAAGATCATTGAGTTGCAGGTTGTTGCAAGCTCATAGAAGATCTACATGTGTAAGTATGGTCTGTTGAATTGCAGGTTGCAAGTTCATGGGAGATCTACTTGAAGTAATTTAGAGTGCTTGGTGTACTGGTAGGGTTATTATTGATTGGTTGGAGAGGTGAACACCAATTCTGTGTGTGAGTTGTGTGTTGGGACCGTTTTTGGTAGGAGAGTGAACTTTTGAAGAAGAATTACTGTACACTTGAGGTGTGGAAAGCCTCTGTAAGGTGGAAGAGTGTGGCGTATCTTTATTGTATTTTTTTCTGTACAAGTATTAATACAAGATAGTGTATTGTCTCTCATATTCTGTGCTGTGTGAATTCTAGTTACTTGTTGCTTCTGGTATAATTTTTGCATGTTTAATTGCTTGTATTTGGTAATCATATTGTGCTCTTTCTGAAGAGCAAGATCCTAACAAGTGGGATTAGAACAGGTGTGTTGTTCCTGGATTCTCCAAAAACTAGTATCAGAGCTTTTGGTTGGGATACTAACAGGTTGTATCAGATCTGGTTAGTGTGTGTTGATTACAAGTTACTCACAGGGGTTTCTGTTTGAGTGAGAGTAGAGTAATGGCAGAAAAAAGTAGACTACGAATGGAGAAGTTTAATGGCAAGAACTATCAATTATGGAGGATGTAGATTGAAGATTATCTGTATCAAAAAGATTTGTACTTACCGTTGGGTGGGGTTGATTGCAAGCCCCAGGATATGAAGGATGAAGAATGGGAGGTTCTTGATCGGAAGGCTCTAGGATTTATAAGGTTGAGTTTTGCATCATCTGTGATTTCCAACTTATCACACGCTAAGACAACGGTAGAGTTGATGAAATCTTTGGCAAATTTATATGAAAAACCCTCGACTTCAAATAATGTATTTTTTATGAAGCAACTATTTAATTTGCAAATGTTGGATGGTGGATCTGTACATAGTCATCTTAGTGATTTCCATAGTTTGATAAACCAGTTAAATTCAGTCAATATTATTTTTGATGATGAAATTAAGGCTCTCTTAATCTTATGCTCATTACCTGAAAGTTGGGAAAGTTTGGTAATGGCAGTTAGTAATACTGCGTCTACTTCAAAAATCTTAAAAGTGGATGATGTTGTGAGTGTGATCTTGAATGAAGAGATAGGCAGGAAAAGCACAGGTGAATCATCAGAAAATACTTTGAGTGTGGAAGGCAAAGAGAGAAGATCGAGCGTGGGAGATCAAGGTCAAAGATAGGCAGGAGATCCAAATCCAGGTATGGCAGAATAACATGCTGGAAGTGTGGAAAGCAAGGGCACTTAAAAAGAGATTGCAGGTCGGGTGAAGATCAGCATGAAGGACATGAAGAAGAAGCAGATGTTACAGATTTTGTTGCACAAGATGATCTGGTATGTTCTTTGGATAAAGTAGAATCTTGGGTTTAAAATTTTGGTGCCTCTTTTCATGCATCCCCAAATAAAGAATTTTTTTATGAGTATGTCCAGGGAGACTTTGGAGAAATCTATTTAGGGGATGGTAAGCCTTGTCAGATGGTTGGCAAAGGGAAAGTGAAGCTGAAATTGCAGACAGGTAACACATGAGTGTTGAAGGAGGTCATGCATGTCCCAGTTCTGGAGTAGAATTTGATTTTTGTTAGAAGTTTGGGTGATGAGGGTTGCACAGTAACTCTCATAGCGGACTCTTGGAAGGTTACCAAGGGTGCACTTATTGTAGCAAGAGGTAAGAAAGTAGGTATGCTTTATCTATCTACTTATATTACTGATTCTCTTTCTGGGTTATCTACTTCAGTTGTAGATTTGAAGATGTGGCTTAATAGGCTTGGTCACATGAATAAAAAGGAGATGCATGTTCTTGAGTCAAAGGGTATGCTTTCAGATTTGAAAAGCATGAATCGAGATTTCTGTATGCAGAAGAAGAAGGCAACATTTTTTGAAGAATATGATGTTAGTGACAAGAACAGGAAAGCCTTGGTTTTCAAGGAGAAGGTGATGGACAGAGTTCAGCACAAGGGGCAGAATAATTCTGATTAGAGCAAGGGTGATTTGGACAAGGGTTTGATCCAAAAGGAGCTCGCAGGTAGAAGTCATTTCTCACAAAAAAAATACAGAGACTGACGTCGGCAAGAAAATCAAGGTCAGCATCCAGACAGGGACCGATGTCGCTATGTGTAGCCCGACATCGGTGACTCAAAGCAGATAAACACTGGCATCGACAAGGGGGAATCGACGTCGGCGATGAGGCAATCGCAGGGAACCGACATCAGTCGGATGCAGACTGAGATGTGATCGGCATCGATCATTGAGACGAATTTTGAATGGACAACAAGTTGTCAAGGTGTCTCAAGCGCCCATATGGAGGACTTAAAGGGTAAGTAAGCCTCAAATTCATCATTTCCCTTCTTTACACTACTTGTTGCTCACTGATGGTAAAGAACCAGGAAGTTGTTAAAGAAGCAGAGCAGGTATATCCAAGAAACAGTGGGAGCTTGGCATGGATGGAGAATGTGATTCATTGGAGGAGAACCAAACATGAGTTTTGGGTGGAGTTGCCAGTTGGAAGTAAGCACTGAGAGACGAATGGATGTTCAAGATGAAAAAGAGCAGAAATGGACATGTGAGATAGAAGGCCAGGGTATATGGTCTTGAGTAAGCTGCAGGGCAATGGAGGTTTGATCATTGTGTTTCTCTTTCTCAGGTTGGATAATATTAGCTACATTATCCTATTATTGTATGATGTGCTTGTTGCAGGGTTACATATACAAAGAGTTGCTGAACTAAAGGTAAAGCTAGTTCAGAAGTTCGTCATGAAGAATCTGGGAGCAACAAGATTCTTTGGCATGAGTGTGTTCTAGGGACATGGAAGGTCATAGATTGACTTTGTTTCAGGATGATTGTTTTAGGATGATTGTGTGAGACCAGTTAGCACGTCGATGGTTGGACAGTTCACAGAACAGTGTCTTGATTCACATAATGAGGTTAAGTGCATGGTATGTACTAGACCTGAGTTTTCCCAAGTAGTGGGAGTTGTCACAAGTTTGGAGCCAATTCGAGAGAGAAGCACTGAAGGATAGTTCAGTGGATTCTTAGAGGGATCAACAGCAGGTGCACATGCTATGCAGGGTCAAGTTATTTTCTACATGGTTTGTAGATGCGGATGTGGCAGGTGATTTGGATGACATGAGGTGCACCACAGGATTTGTGGTGGTTGGTCTTCAAGAGTGATCTTGAAGAGGGATACAAAGCCAAGGGAACAAACTAGATGGTGTACAGGTACAGGTACAGTTGCAGCTTTTTATCTTCAAGTAGGAGATTATTAGATTGTGGAGCTAAAAGCTTCAACTATGCAGACGAAGAGGAAGTTGCTGAAGTTACAGAAGTATCGACGTCGGCAATATAATCGACGTCGGTCATGATCAATGCAGAAGGCAACCGGCATCGGCAGGAAGTCGGCTGATGTCGGTCATCACCAGTTAGACAGGGATCGACGTCAGTCGCCTGTGTGTTTCAAAACTGTTTGTTGCACGAATAGTTAGTTAGTTGAGCTGAGAGTTTGCATGTAAATGCTACTTTGAGTCTTGAGCTGCGTGGATAATTATTCTAAATTAAGAGTCTAAGTTTTAGTTAAGTCTGGGATCTATTTATAGACCCATTGGCATGTATTGTAAAGATGAGCTAAAAAAGAAGGCAAAGAAGATCCTTCCATTGTAAGATCATTGAGTTGCAAGTTGTTGCAAGCTCATAGGAGATCTACATGTATAAGTATGGTCTATTGAATTGCAGGTTGCAGGTTCATGGGAGATCTACTTGAAGTATTTTAGAGTGCTTGGTGTACTGGCAGGGTTATTACTGACTGGTTGGAGAGGTGAACACCAATTCTGTGTGTGAGTTGTGTGTTGGGACTGTTTTTGGTAGGAGAGTGAACTTTTGAAAAAGAATTACTGTACACTTGAGGTGTGGGAAGCCTCTGTAAGGTGGAAGAGTGTGGCATCTCTTTATTGTATTCTTTTATGTACAAGTATTAATACAAGATAGTGTATTGTCTCTCATATTCTGTGCTATGTGTGAATTCTAATTACTTGTTGCTTCTGGTATAATTTTTGCATGTTTAATTGCTTGTATTTGGTAATCATATTGTGCTCTTTCTGAGGAGCAAGATTCTAACAAGTGGGATCAGAACAGGTGTGTTGTTCTTGGATTCCCCAACATAAAGGATTTTGGGACGACTTTGTGCCCTCATTGTCTTTCGTATCTTACTCTTGAGCAATTCAGGTGGAGACTTTGTGTTGCATCTTGATTTGCTGGTTATTACATCCTTTGTTACATTTTTTTGTTACTACCTAGAGTATTCTTGTGGCTTGTTGAATGGTACTTCTGAAAGAAGAGGAGTGCTTTCTGTCATTTTCCTTGAGTTTCTCCTTTGATCCGCACACATCATCTCTAAAAAAAGAGAGATGGATGGTTTATCCTACCCTTGAGTATTATTTTCTATTTATATATATATAACCCATCTATAGGGAACCTCCCCTTGATGAGAGGAGAGATCAATCCCCTTCTGATGTGGTAAACCTACACATTTAGATGACTAATCTTCCTACTTTGGCTGATCAGACCTATTTTGTTTATCAATACGCTGATCGACAAAATATTCAACCAACACACATGACACTTAAAATGTCTGCATAAAATTTCAGACCATTTGGACCTATCGTGAAGACAGACCAATTATTTCACTAGAAAAAGGTTTCATCACTTGCAGTTAGGTTGCAGAATGAATTACATGCTAAAACTTAGTGGTGGTTTAGCACATGACATTTACAACCTTTACATAAAGTTTTAGACCATTTAGAGTCATTGTGGAGGCTTACCAGTTATTTCACTAATAAGAGGTTTTCTTACTTACAATAAGAATTAGTTTACCAAATTTGGAGTAGTTTCATTGAAGGTATTCTTCAAGCTATGTTCTAAATTACTAATTTTAAAAGTAGCACACTTGAAAGTTTTATATGCTTTTTAAAGGTCAATCATAAGACTACTAATATGTTTTCTAATAGATTTTCTCCTGTCAAAAACCAAATCACCCAAACAAAAATATAACACACTTGATTTTGGTGCTTTAAATAAACACACTTCAAATTTGGTGCTTTAAAATGAAAAATTTACTTATTTTTTTTTTATTGTGTGTCTTTGTGTGTGATATTCTAAGCATGTATGCTCTCCCCTTACCTATTTTTGGGATCCTGGGTGATCAAAATCATTTTGGTTATTTTCCCCATCCTGAAGTGAAAGCTACTTATGCTCTCCTCTTTCCCTTTATGGGACCCTAAGGATTAGAAATAACCAAACTTCTTTTTTATATTTTTGGATGTGCAATTTGGAACTTATTTTGTAAGTGCAAGACTTTAGGTTACAACGATTGGAATTTCATCCCCTAGTGTACGGACTAACCCGTGTTTCAGTGATGTATACAAATAAATAGAGGAGTTGTCATTATTGGCCAAGTGGTCACATGTTTTAAGTATGTCATGAAATGAGGGGATTTCATGCTCCAATATGCATGCCTTAAACAACACCCCTTGAGGAATGATTTTCTAGCAACATTTAACTTAAATCCTATGGATGAAGTGGGATGAAGGGACTAGACCCTCACATGCATGTCATTCAATTGACCTCTTCCATGAACTTGGTAACATCCTACCTATAAGGTATATAGGGGATGTGCCTAGTTGAGCCTTTCTTTTCTAGCTTAAGACCATTTGGCTACAAAAAACTATTAGTGCAGGGAACACAGTATTCCCAAAGATTAGTCACCACATATAGATGCATAATGAGGGTTGGGAGAGCAACATAGTCATCACTTTGTGCAATTTTAAATGTGGGTTGACTAGTTTCATTATACACCTATTACTACTCACATAGGGCTTGTTGCTTGTGCGCTCTAGTTTTAATTTTTTTTATGCATGTATTTTTTGTCAAGCCTATACACTTACAACAAGTCCAATTTACCCAAGTTTAACTATTCTCTAACAACCACATCAATTATCATGAATCGGGTCTACTTTGACCACATCCAAGACAAACATCAATACCAAAATTCAAACCAAGTCCAACCAAAGTCAACATCCAATCAAATTTTACCAAGTCAAATTTCCAAGGTCAATTAACCAAAGTCAAAGATCAAACCAAAATCAAAACATCAAGTCCAAAAATTCAATATCTTGTCAACTTTAACCAAGTTCAATCTAAAGTCAAAATATAGTCAACTTTGACGAAATCCAATATCAACAGTCAAAATATGGTCAACTTTGACCAAATCCAACATCAACAGTGAAATTTGATCAACTTTGACCCCAAATAATCTAAAATTCAAAATCTAAAGTCAACTTTCCAAAGTCAAACCAAGTCAAATTAGGTCAACTTTGACCAAGTCAAATCCACTTAAAATTTCAAAAATCAAGTCAACTTTGACCAAAGAAAAATAAATCAAGTCAAATTCGTTCAACTTTGACCAAGTCACATCAATTCCAAATTAGTCACATCCAAATTCACATCTTATCCTCATTTTTCCATTCAATCTCTTGCACCTGTCAGTTGGGAATGACAAAAATCACAACATCCATCCTTTCTCCTAATCAAATCCAACATCAACAATCAAGATCCAATATGAGCTTAATCAAATCTAACATCATCAATTAATATCCAATTTGAGCTTAATCCAATCAAACATTGAACACCAAACATCAAATCAATTCCAAAATGTAAAGTCAAATCACATAAACACATTCAAACATCAAAAATTCCAAATGAAATCACATCCAAAGACTAATGCAATTCAAATCATGGCATAACAAAACCCTTTTGGGTAGAATCCTAATGCCTCCCACAATTTGAATCTTATTCTAGCATCACCTTCCCAACATCAAGACACGATTTACCAAATCCTATAGCTTAGCCAACATCTTTCCCACCTAGCATTCCTTTATGGCTCTTCATCCATTAGTCCAACATCTAATTCCCTTGAGTCATGACCATCAAATAATCTAATATCCATCATCCATTCGGCCTTAGAGCGGCATAAAATCCAACCATCCAACACCTAACACCACATGCCACAAGTGACAATGTTACTTGTAGACAATTAACATTAAAAAGCCTTATATGCGGATATGCTCATCTTAAACAACAAACCAACATTAGAATCATAAAAAGCATCAACATCAACATCCTATAAGATTGACAAGACATTGTTTATCAAATTCATAGTCCTTACAGAAGAATAAATCAACTACAACAATCAAACATGGTTACATGGAGGCAACCTTGTGACTTATTTTGAGAGCAACAAATATCCTATTGTAATCAGAATCCTCCAAAGCATGAACTACAAAGGCAAATGCCTTGGCCTTCATGAGAAAGGAATTATCTATCCCATCCATGTATGTGCACACAAATTTTCTCACAGCATCAACTTCAAACCATCTACAAATCTACGAAAATATGTTCATGAAACTTTCATGATTTCTAAGGAATCCTCGTTCAACATTGACATAAGCTCCGTTCATAGTCCCTACGAGGCCTATGCTACTAATAATCCTTTTAAAAACATTCCCATCATGATGTAGAGGTAAGGGAGAATTATTCAAAAACATCTTTACTTGGCTCTGGCCTTGAAGGATGTCTCATTCACTTTCTTGCTTGCTCTTGATTGTCCTTTGCTTACAACTAGTTTCACTCTCTTTTACTCATTGTGTTTCTTATCTTCCTTGAATGGATTCTACTATTTGGAATTTAGAGGTATTTTAAATGTTATTATATCCCTCACTTATCATTCAAAATCTATCTCTACCTCATACCATTCATCTCATACACAAACTCCCTCTTATGCTTACACTAGCTTCCACTAGGCAAGTTCCTTACGCTTCAAAAACCAAATATTGATCTATGTTTGAAGAATCCATCCACAATGTATAAATGGTATTGAATTGTCTTAACATACTTGTCCATACCCCTTTCATTAGATTTAACACAATGCCAACACCTTTTTCCACTATCCAAGCTCTCTATGGCCTTATAAGGCTTGTAGGCCTTTTTCAGAGGTTTTCACTTGATTCACCCAATATAGACACTCTTTTCAATAAATATTTTATTTTATAGACTCCATCTATTCCTGTTGAGGTATATATAAATTTTCATGACCTAATTCATCTTTAAGCTATCACTTCATTCGTTAAAATCCTCCAAACTAGGCCTAATTAGCCATATTCCAACACCACAGTCCTCAAATCTGTATTGTCCAATCTAGTTTCAACCCAAAACCATTTTATTCTTTCTTGTCACCTAAAATAATGTATAATCATAAGTTTTTATAATTTTTTAAGGGTTCAAACTCCTATAATCCCCAAAACCCTAGTTCTAGGGTTTTCCTAGCCCTACACAGGCCGAGGGCATACTAAATTCAATTGCTTGAGTTGTATAAAACTTAAAATGACAAAATCACCTCCAAAAGTTATGTTTTGATGTCCTTCAACTCATTAAATAGGCTGGAACTCCTATCCAATTCATTTCATGTCTAAAATAACCAAATCTCAGTCAATTGAGTGTGTTTTTATTGACTGTGCAGGGGTTTGGATTAGTCTTCCTCCTTAAAACACCTTTCAAACCTCACCTAGGGTTATTAATTATGTTTACAAACCTTTATGTTTTCTAAACTCACCTTCTTCAATGACCATTCACCTATATTCCCTCAATGTTCTTCCTCTTCATTCCTTGCCTATGTAAACAAATAAGCCACCTACAAGCCTATGATAACAATAGGGTCCTATTCTTAGTTTCCAAGCCTCTCACAAGGTGTCTAAGTGATACATAACCTCTTTGATTTAGGTTAACCACTATCCAAATCATATGTTTAATGAGTCATGAGACAAGAACAAGGAAACAAGTCTCTATCTCCTCTTTCAAGGTGACTGTGACCCTAAAATAGGGTATACGCAGAATATGCAATGTTGGAGATTGCAAGTTGTTATTGAATATTTCACCTCAACCTAGGTAATACAAAATACCTCCTTGGATTCCATGACAATATTAATACACTATTCAAGACTTGGGAACTCTCCACACCAACTACCAAACCTTCTTTGGTAACTCTGCCCCCTCAACCATGCAATGTATAGATTTCTTCATGACTGAGTTATTTCTCATCAATTACACACTCTCAGGTGAATCAATAACAATATAAAGGGTTATAAAGATCAATTACATACTCAAGGTTAATTATCAAACCTTCATCTTGTATCCACCATCTCCAAATACAAGTAAACTCTTTTCTCACATGTCTATCAACCTCCATTCAAACTTATACCTTGCAACATATGTAAGGACATTTATACCTACAGTCATAAAGGGTCATTCAAACCATATCAAAGCCAATAATACAATAGGAAAATGGATCCAAAATAATAACACTTTATTTTATTCATTTTACCAATCTTGATTATAAAAATATGGTCTAAAAGAGGACTTGTCCATCTTCTTTGAGAGGCATATAAACTTCTCCTCGTGCTCCCCTATTTATTTTCTTGGATCTTTTTAAAACCTCTCTCTCATTCTCTCCTAAGCCATCTAACTCCACCATATTATTTTTACTCACCAATTTCAATGTAGGTTTTGGGTTGGTTACACCAACTTCTTTTACTCTAAGTACCTCAACATGAGGTTTTCTTTCATACTATCAAGACAAGACTTCTATCCTCATGAGTATAGACATTTATGACTTGAAACACCTTTTATAAAGCTTCATTGACCTATTGAACCAACATTTTATCATCCAACCACCTTAGACTTTAGTTATGCTCTTCTAGGCTCTTTTCAAATATTTGAATTTTTAAATTCCTAGTTTTGGAGGGAAAACACCTAGAGACTATATGACACAACCCTATGACTCCAAATGGACTCCAAGGACATAAATGGACCTTATAAGGTCCATTACACTCATGGAAACCATAATTTTACCATATTTGACATCTTATTGACCATAACACAAAAATGACATCTTTTAGCTTGATGTTCCTACATCACATCCCCACCATCATCCATCTTGGCATTCAATCTCCCGCACCCATCGATTAGGACTAAAAAAATCACTTACCATTATCCTTATTCCATAGCAAACAAAAAATGATAGAATTCATGATCGACATCCAACCAGAAGAGCATAAAGTTACATCAGCACATCCTATGAGGTATAAATTGTTCCTCAAACAATATGAATCCAAGTATCCAAAAATCAAAATAAATAATCAACCTTCCCTATTAAAATTTATTTGAGGCACAATGGGACAATCAAAGTCAAAATTTTGGAAACCCAAAAGAAACATCCCCTAGTGAAACCTTGTTTAAGGCACTATGGTACAATCAAAATAAAATCCAGAAATTAAAAAAATTAATTCATTTAGTAAAAACCTCTTTGAAGCACTATTGGACCAAAATCAAAATCAGGAAAGTTATAGAAACAATCTCCCTCATTTGTGAGCACAATCTTAGGATGAATCTACATCACAAGTTACCAAACACCACTAGTACAAAAGAAAATCCCCAAAAAATCCATTTGGTAGATACTCTCAATGTCATGGAATGTGAGATTGTTGGTCCCAATCCCCCTTCACATCATGATCATATCATTCCAAATCCTTCAATAAATTAACAAACACCATATATTCAATACAATGTATGCTTCCCCCTCATTGGAAACACCCTTTATCATAGGGGCTATGACGACATCCTGACCAATTTAGACAAAGCCAATCTAGAAATCAACGAAGTTCACGACAACATATATGGAGTGCATACTTGAAATATCAAAGGGTCAGCATTATGCATCTCATAATCCTTTAATGATTTTATATTTTAATCATTAAAAAAATCAAAAATAAAAAAAAAATAGAGAAATAATTCTTCTAATGGTGAAAACTATGCTTACGGCACCTTGGCTAAGTACCATGATGAAAACCACATTTTTAGTGTCATGTGTAAATAATCTGTTGTCTTTAAGTACCTAAGCCTACATCAAATCCATCCTATTTTAACCATCATAACTATCCAAATCATGTGTCCTATGCATCTCATCCAAATCATATTCAACCATCCTTGTCCAACCTAAACATCATGCATCATCCTCATATATATACTATTGTGCCTGTCCTTTCTTCCCATTTTGGCCTTGATAAGGAAGTGGAAAGAGTCTTGAGACTTGTCGTAAAACCATCTTGGCATATATTTCAATGGAACTTTGATGACTAAACACTTGGTTCCTATTTTACATGAACCTTGGATATCCCTATTTCATTCCTAATCACCCCCTCATCGTCCAATATCATCCAACAACATCATGAATCTATTCCATCCATTATCATCTCCCATCTCGGTGCTAGAACATGTCTTCCCTTTCCTAGTAGCCTTTATTGATAATTTAAAAAAACATCAAATAATCTATAAAAAAAAATATATCAAAAAATCAAAAAAATTAAAAAAATCCAAAAACATCATCAATGTCCAAAAATCCAAAAAATCATAAAATTCAAAAACATTTAGAATATTCCAAAAAACCTAGACATCATAAAATCCTAAAAATTAGAAAAGGCCAAAAAACTATAAAAGAGATATAGAGCCACAAAATCCAAAAAAATGTTTTTGTCCTAAATTCAATTAGAATCTTTGATCTAATCATTCCATATGTTTGGGTTATTTCATTCCCACATCCGTCCATCTTGGGCACATCATCAATTCATCTATCATGCATCATTGGGATATTTTTCCCACGTCCACCTTGCTTAGGGGAAATCATCAATCCAAGCTCATAGTTTTTGTCTTATTTGGGGCAAATCAAAACATTCAGCGTATCATTGGGATATTGTGTTCCCATTCCAATCCTCTTACATGTATCGTCATTTGGGGGCACCATCCAACTATCAATATCATCGAGCTTTCACATGTGAATTTTGACTTGATTAATGATAGGATGCTTTCTATTACTTTTGTTTTCAAGTTTGTGTGTGTTTACTTGCTTGCTTGCTTGCTTGTTTTCTTTTCATGTTATGCCTTGACTCATTCCATATGTGCCAACTATGTCATCACAATTTTTACATATCATGGTGCCTCTTATCATGCACTTGTACTTGAGTCCATTATTAGCATATAACAATAGTGGCATCATGATTTTTCCATATCATGGTGTGTTGTTGTCATCTGTCTATAAGATTGGGGGTCAGTCCTTATGCACATTCTGCCCAGGTCATCATGATGTTTTATAACATCATGTATACTGTCATGTGCAATATCAAAAATTAAGTTGTAAAGTATCATGTGTAGATGCACTACAGCGGTAGTTTATACCCTTGCAAAACCATATTTTTGAATAAAATCATCTCATCCCTCTTTTACATTTGTCAACATCAGATCATGTAGTTTATGCATTGTCTTGATGATGTAGAGGCATTAGGAAGAAGTATTAAATCTCATCTCTATTTGGTTATTAATCCAATAGGTCACACTTATCTGATGGTTTGCTCTAGCAACAGTTCACATTCAATGCCTCAAACTCTCTCAAGATTCCTTCTTTGAATATTTCCCTTATCCTTGGGCTTAGCAACCTTATTTTAAATATACTTATCCCTTGAAATATTTATACACACTTCTTGGATTCAAATACTACTAGCATATCACTAAACATTTACCCCTAGTTCAATTCATAAGACTGATCTCACGTTTCCATTCATGTCTCTCACTAGTTTTTGGTCTAAAGGACAAATCTTTAATTTATGATCCAATAACTCAATCCTTTTTCATGGATAATCATATAATGTCATTTCACATATATTATAGTCTTATTCTAACATTCAAACTTACTTTAACCCTCATTCCCACTTTCCAAGCACTCTTGGCATTATAGGGAGGCTTGTGGCCCTTTATTGAGGTTTTCCACTGGGCTCATTCAATCTAAGCACTCTTTTCGAGGAATAATTTTATTAGAATTATCTTATTCCCTTTTTATTGTGTTCCAAGTTCCAGGTCTTAACTCCCCATCCAGATGACATTTCCTTTGTAAAACCACCCTTCTTTAGGCCTAATTAGGCCTATTCCAAACCCTTGATGGTCAAATCCATACCTGTATGGATCATAAAACTCAGAAACCACTTCCAAAAGTTAAGGCTCGTGGAATTATACCAGATTAAAAAATTTGATCAAAAATGGATAGTGGAAACTAATTTTACAAGCATAATCCTAATTCTAGGGTTTCCTATACCAGCACAGGGCTAAGGGCCTTCAAAAATCTATGTCTTGAGATTTATAATGGCTCAAGAGACCAAATCACTTTTGGAAGGTCTATTTTAATGTGTTCTAACCTTTACCATAAGTGGGATTCCTCATTTCAACCTTTTCACCCTCCAAACACCAAATTCTCAATTGATTGTATACTTCTTTCTGACTGTGCATGGTAGAATGGGGTCTTGAGTGCAAATTAAATTATTTATAACGTTTCTTATCATTTTATGGGACCTTATCAAGGTATGTTCCAACAATATTCAACTCTTCCAATTGATTTTCCTCCTTGATTAGCCCTCTCCAACTCATATCATGTTGTCCACATAATTCTAAGTCTATTGAAACACAGTGTAACAAACCTAAGCATCCTTATTTTCCTTGAATTGCATTTCAATATCTTAATAGAGTTCTTGATATAAATCTTGGTTCTTTTCCTACTCCCTTAGAAATACTACATTTATTTCTTTACCAACTATTAAGCACTTCTTTGAAACACTGCATGTGATAGGACAGGGTATAGACTGAGTATACATCTAGAACTTGTTTATTTTCATATAGACTTGCCGGTCCCTATATTCCATCCTTGGTATTATTGTTATCTCTATTCACATCAAAAACACATGAGCCTAATGACCTTTTCTCTGTCCCAATGTGTGTTTCTTTCTTTTGCCTTTCAAAACAGGGGTTATTGGATGATGCAAAAGAGTATTGAATTCACTGTGTTTTTCCTGAATTGTATAGATGAAAATCAACAACCTAAACATGGTTTGAATATATTGAACTCCTCTTTATTTACTACCTTGAATATTAAACACAAGGTTCCTCCATACTTATTCAACTCACTTTGCTCTTGGAACATTAAAAAACAAGGTTATTACAACACACAAGGTTTCTTTGAGCAACAAGATTGAATCTCCTTACAACAACCTATTCTTGACATCAAAGCATATTAGCACCAAAAAATAACCAAGATTTACACATGCTTTCTCTATACTATCTTTTCAATGCATTTCTTTACCACATACAAACTAGCACCTAGAGAATCTCAAATACAACATCAGGGTTCTTTTGCTAAGGGGACTGTTAGTGATTTTTGTCTACTATTCTATCTTTCAACCTGTAATCTAATACACATATTAACCTCTTTATGGCCTCAAGGGCCTATCAAAATGCATATCACTCCATCATAGATCAACATCATTCAAAAGGACATACAAATACAAAACTTTTCCTGTTTTATTTCAGTCTTTCCTGATTACAACTTACAGTCCAATCTTGGACTTGAGCCACCTTTTTTGAGGGTTTATTGTCAATCTTTCTTCATACACTAACCCTCCTCCTTTCTCCATGAAGTTAACTTCCTCTACTACTAAGACCCACGTACTATCCTTCATCTTTACCAACTTCTACGTTGGTTTCCAAAATTGGTTACAAAACTACCTCACACACCAATCTTTAACGTGAGGTTTACATGTCATGAGTAGAATATGACTACCAATATAATCTATTTTTGACATTACACATTAAATACCTTTCTTATGACTTTAATGAACCTCCTAACCAACTTATTCACCTAAAACCCCTTATACATGCATTTAGCCTTTTTAACCCCTTTACAACATTTGAATTTTAAAATTACTATTTTGGAGGGAAAACCTCCAATTCAAATTATAATCCATCTCATAGATTATTAAGACCTCTAGGACCTTAATTAGACCTCTTAACATGTAATACAACCTTGAACACTATCTTTTGACTAGATTTGACCCCTTATAGGCTAAAACACACAAATGAGATTTTCTTGCCTTGATGCTCCTACATCATACTCCTCGAGAGGGAGAAAATTTGAACCTCCATATCTATTTCATGCCTTCGAATTGATTTTTTGATGGTACTTCATGCTCATCATGTTGTTGGTCCTTTGTTCTGGTTCCATTTTTCTTGTCAAATGCTTGATTTCCTTCCTGTTGGCCTTTTCTAGTCTCTTTGTATATTCATCTTCCAATTCCATGAAGTGTTCCAACTATTGTAGTTCCTTGTTTGTTACATATTCTACCTTCTCCCAATCATTTTGAACCTCTTCACACTCAGTTTCAACCATCTTGTATGCATTTTCCTTCCACATGCTTGCTTCGTGGCTTCTTTGTTGTCCTTTTTCAAAATTGTTTTCACTTGATATTTAATTGTCCCATAGTGCTTGCTCCTTGTTCATGTTATCTCCTTATTTATGAGGCTCTTTTACCCTCTCATGCATGCCAATATTTATCTTTTGTTCACCTATATGTTCTTTTGCTTCCTCTTCACATTTCTTCACATTTTGATGCTCTTTTCTCTCATTTTGCTCACTATACAAGAGCAACTTTTCATTCCTTTCTTCCTCATCATAGCACATTGTTAGTGACCAATCTTAGGCCTTCCATATAAATTTTTATCAAATTCAAACTCAACATTAACTTGATCCACTATGTATCTCACCTTATGTGCTTCTTCACATGCCATTTCCTTGCTTGTTTCTTTGTGTGCACAACTCTTTGTGCTTCTTCTTGCTACTCCTTACTTGATGTTTCTTGGAATTCTTGCTTGACTTGTACCTCACTTATTTGCAACTCCTTTGATGGATTAACCATGTCCTCTATAAACCTCAATTTCTCTTACAACTGTTGTGCATCACTCTCTTCATTTGCTTCATCAAACCTTGGTTTGCCTTGTTCTTTATTGTCTTGGGAAGCTTCTTGTTTGTCTTCTTCATGGACTCCCTCATTTTTTAGAGTCATATCAACCTCCTCTTGTTGCATATCATGCTTCTCAATCACTCTTTGAGGTGCTTTATTCTCAACTTGCCATGCTATACATTTATCCATCAATGCCATGGTTTCTATATGCAAGAAATCTTCATATTTGGAATCAAACTCAAACATATCATATAACACATTTGAAAACACATTTTGCAAACACTTATCCTCTATCATGCATTCATTTTCTTGTTCACATGGTTGTACCTTCACTTCTTTGACTTGATTTGCTTGCATCATCTCTCTCATTTGCTTTGTGGGCTTGTCATCTTCTTCAACCTTCATACTTTCTTAGAGCACACTTGCATCATGATCTCCTTGTGCTCTTTTCACACTCTTTTCAACCCATTTGCTGACTTGCACTTTCTTGGGCTGCCATTTTTTTCAACTTATTATTTCATTGAAAAGTCATTACTCCACCTATCATGAAGGCTTCCCAAAGAGAGGTAAAATGTAAACACTTAAAATCAGACACTTTATGTCAATATTAACTATTTACTAATTTCACACTAACATCGTCCTCGATAATCTAATCAATCTTCTATTTGCACTTACATCTCTAGCCTATCACTATTCATCTCTCTTAATCAATTAATTATTTATTTATTTCATGATCATCTCCCATCTTACAAAAATTATATCACATCACATTAGTTAATTAGCCTAGTCTCATCCTAATGGAAAATTTTAGGGAATGCACATTTCTTATTTTTTATAAATCAATAAATTTTATTTACCTCACATTCTCCCACAAATGAATTTTATATTCCTTTCTAATATCCATGCAATCCCTTTGTCAACAAGGCATATCATAAGCCCATGTCTCATCAGTGTAACCTCTTACACACTCCACCCCTCTTCTTATGCACTTCGCCTCCCATATTTATGAGGACTCGTCATCAATTATAGATCTTCTATCAAGATTGATAGTTCACGTCAGTTTGAAAAAGATATAAATTAAGCGCCCCCCCCGGCCCCCCTGCCCCCTCGCCCCCCTCCATTCTTATCAAGTCTTGATAACACAAACAAAGTTCTGCCATTTTAGAGATCCAATCTTACATTAAGCCCATCACTCATCAATTCAAAACGTCCATTTATCAAGGGAAGATGTTTATTTGATCATGTGTATCCACCTAGAATTTTGCAACTACAACCATAAATCTAAGCACATACAAATTTTAGCATGAGGACTAACAAAAGCTATAACAAGTGTTTGTTTTCTAATTTGTAATTGCATTCCTTCTTGTTTTGCTCAATCCAAGAACACATGCTTACATTTCAATTTACTTTTTATTTATGCTAATTAAAACTAATCTTTTTTCTATGATGTTACAGTGTTAGAAGTAAAAGTATCATGAAATTGTTAACAATATAACAACATTTTTAAAAAAACATGGAAAATAAGGTGATTTTAGAAAACCCTGCAAGCAATATAATAAACACTTCTTAAAAATAAGTTTATTTATTAGACATCCATTTATAATCTAAAAATCTTCAAATATTTCATTATAATTTTAACCAATGGCTTGAGAAAGTGCTCAAATGATTTTCATAATGAAAATCATGATTTAAAAAATGTAGGTCCCTTTTGTCATGTAGAAATTTGCTTTCCCATGTTAAGTTTATAATGCCAATCTAATTGTTTTCTTGTAAGATTTTTATGCGACTCATCTGAGATGAAGTTTATGGTTTTCTAAAATGTTAATCATTAACGATTGCTATGTTACAAATTAATAACAAAAAACAGAATTGCAAAATGTAGAGTAAAAATGTTGATAAATCAATAAATGAGAGCCCTTACTTATCCAAAGGTGGATTGAAGATGTGAATTCGACTGTAATAAAAGAGCACTCACACAATGGTGGATATCTATTGTATTAAGTTTATATTGTTTTAAAAAATTAATTATTTAGGGTTCTCTCTCTTTCATATTCAACCACTAGAAACCCTAATTAACCCATGACTAATTCTTGGCCTAACCCTTCACAACTCTAGGCACCCAAAATATAACATAATAAAAATAATGCTAAATTGAACACATAATTATATGTTGGGTTTGGGTACACAACATGCCCTTTCTCTTAAAGAGTTTCAACCTCAAGCTAGTTAAACACTAAAGTGCAAAAATTTATATTATGAGAATGGAACTCATGACCTCTACTTTTTTCCTTAACTCCCAAGGCTTTGCTTAGACTTTTGCCACATTATCCAACAAACTCACACTTTCAACATCTTTATTCTTAGCCACACCATATATATATATATATATATATATATATATATATGTTTTTTCCCCTCTATTCTAATTGCACGTTGATATGTCCTTTCCCAAAAAAATATTTTTAACTTTTTTCGTCCATATTTTTTAGCATTGTTTCAAGCTTAGACACTTTCCTAAAGAATCATGTGTCCAAAGTTGTTTGTTCCAAGAGGCAAACAAAGAATAATCTTTGATCTTATGCTTAAATGATTAGCACCAAAAAAACATGTATTTGGAAAATTAATATACAATATTCTTTGTGTATAACAAGACTTGAATCTTGATAGACTCCTTAAGGTCATGGGAAATGTTGAATTTGACACAAACATTTCAAGGGCCTTGTAGAATAAAATTTTCATGATCCCTGACATATAACACAACGTATGATCATTTTTATTTTATCAATAAAGTGCCAACACAAAAGGAGAATTCCACCCAAACTGGGACCTTAAGAGTTGCGTGTTCTGGAACAATAAGTAACACATCCAAGGTGATAAAACCAAAAGGGAACTACAAACATACTAAGTGGAGGATTTTTGTAGAATATACATGGTAAGATGCAAGGAGGTAAAGTAAAATAATAAAAATACTTTGGTCATATTTTAAACAACGTCCAACCTAATACGATAAGGCATCCATGCAAACTTGACTTGGCTTTTCAATATATTTTCAAAGGGAATTTTCTTGATAAAATTACCTATTACATAAAATTGTTCAAACCAATTGCATGCAAGATCAAATTTTAAAATGGGTAAAAAAGTAATAGGTCGAGAAATATTACTTCGTGGAAGCCCTTTAGAATGAACTTCCAAGGTTTCTTGGTTGGGTGCATCATTCTTAACATCTTCACAATCCATAATTGCAATTCCAGCAAATGGACTAGTTGTGTGGGTTTCCATTAGATAAGCAAAGATCGTCCAAGGGCATGCATACCTCAAAAAACTAATAAATGCAAGGACTAAAAATATATCCCACATTTTTTCTAGAGAAAAAATAATATGCAAGCAAGCAAATATATAGAATATCAATGTTGTCGATCATTAAACCCTAACAGAGCTTACTTTCCAAAACCAAATCTCTCACCACCCTTACATTGATGAGTTTGAATATAACATAAAAAGGAATTTATCAATCTTATGAGGGAGGATAGATTTCCTAAGAGGACTTATGTCTTTGGAAATATAATTTATCTTGGGCTTAGGAATGATCCATCCAAACCTACAATATTGAGCTACTTGTTTTTTAAATAAATGATGATATTTGATATTCTAACGGATAGATATTATTAATACAACTGTGAGTGCAAAACGATATATATATATATATATATATATATATATATATATATATATATATATATATATATATATATATATATAGAGAGAGAGAGAGAGAGAGAGAGAGAGAGAGTGCAAAACTACTATAGAGAGATCATGTTGAATGAAATATATTTTACTAAAAAATTATTAGAAAAACTATCTAGACATAAATGTAATGTTGAGAGATTCTTCTCAAAAGCAAGACTCCCTTAAATGGTAAATAATTTTAGATGGTAGATCAGAATAATATATCAAACCCTGTTTTGGGCTGCTCTATGGTTTAATATATCAGTTAAATATAAAAGAATGTATGTTGAAACTTATGTGATATATAAAACAATACATATGGAATTACATATGAGAGTTTATATTAAGGAGGTAGAAAATGAAATGAAAAAATATGGTTGACTTAGGATTTTGTAAAGAGAACATATAATCAAAGAAAGAATGTTTGGATAGATTCCCTTGGTTATATAGCACGTGGATTGATGGAAGAATCTAAGAATGTGATGAATCAAGCATTAAAAGGGATCCAAATGAGATAGCTTATAGAGTAAGAAGGTTTTCAACTAATACTTAATGTCTCTAAGTAAAAGATATTAAAAAGTTACATTATTTCCGTTGGCTCAAATGTTTGATAAATATATCTTGTAATGACTTACTTGATAATGAAAATAGAGACCCCACTAACTTTGCATGTAGAGTAACTACATGCTTCCCTTTTTTTAGCAAGTTTCCTTTTGACTAAGGTTCAACAAGTATACATGGACTTCTTCCTTGAGTTAACAAGTACAAAGGATTGGGAAGGATACTACTTAGAGCTCCACAACCTCCCAATTTTTTTCAGACATAGAAGGGTACACCCATTTTGGGGTTTTTGCTCAGATTTAGATCATTTTAACTTGTTTATCCTTGTAGATGATGGCCTTTTTAACTTGTTTATCCTTGCAAAAGATGGCCTTGAGAAAATAAATACTATGGTTGAAAAAACCAAGTTTTAAGACAAATGCTTCTTCTCCATATATTTGAATGTCTATATTTCCTTTACTACCCTCTACCAACATTTTATATGTGCTTGGATGAACAAGGGAGTTATATTCTTTTGAAGAAGCTTTGGATAGATATGTGGGTAGAGGAAGAAGGTAGATTGGTAGAAGACTCGGTTTCTCCGCAATTTTCAAACCAAACATGTACTTTCATTTAAAACAAAAGGCATGCCAAAGTCACTTTGAAAATATATTACAATAAAGTCACTTTTCAAATATGAGAAACTTAAAAAACTTATATGGTGACTTTATTTATATACAAAGATGTCGCACATGCATCTACATGTGTGAAACAATCCAGGAATGTGGCACCATCAATGCTTACTTTGAGTCATTATCTATCCTTGCTTTATATTTTGGGTCGACCTTCTTTCATTGTATACAAGAGACTTTGAAAATATATTACAATAAAGTCACTTTTCAAATACGAGAAACTTAAAAAAATTATATGGTGACCTTATTTATATTCAAAGATGTCGCACATGCATCTACATATGTGAAGCAATCCAAGAATGTGGCACCATCAATGCTTACTTTGAGTCATTATCTATCTATGCTTAAATTTTTGGAAGACAAATAGACCACTCCATTAAAAATATGGAGACTATCTACAAAGGTCTCTATATATAAGGTACCTATTCTCATACTTATTCTAAAACTGAAAGCATATGATTGTTTGTTTGTCTCCTTTGTGCCTTTTAAAGACCCCACAAAGAACTCATATCTATCCCAAATAGAGAAGCATAAGATGGAAGTACTACATACAACAATAACAAAGATCAATAATGGAAACACCCATGATCTAATTACAAACATTCACAAACTAGAAAATGAAATATAAGATTGTTTGCTACACCCTTAACCTATAGTGTGTCTAGGGATATGTTTGTCTGACTTGTGGCTTACATGCATTTCATATTATTTTATTATATTTATCTATGTTCTTAGTATGGTTGGACTATGGAATAACCATGGTTAAATAGAGTATTATAAGAGATAGTGGTTAGTCTTTTATCATCATATTGTGAATTCTATTTTTATTGCATTATTGTGGAGGTTGCCTCCTCGAAGCGGCTTAGTCATTATGGTCAAATATTTTTTTGTTTTGTCAATTATTCTTGTGGGTATAATTATTCAACTCTTAATTCATAAATATATTATTCCATTATTACAAACATCTAAGTAATGTCATTACAAGTGATATCAGAGCATCAATTTGGGCCAATTTATGTGGCAACATTTTTTCATATATGGTGTTGCGGTCATTTGAAGAGCCAAAGGATTAAAAAATATAACTGGTGATCCATGAAGAATTTAATGTTTCTGGTACTGCAGTATTGGTTGAAGTCATTTTAAGTCTAGAAAAAAAATTCATGCCCTTGTGCAAATTAGTAATCATTGGGTTTGTCTCAGCGAGATGATCGCAACAGTATAATTTGTTGGTACGCTATTTTCAGCCCTGAAACCCTCCATCATAGGGTTTGTACATGGCTAGAACGAACACTTGCAAATATGAGAAAGGTCAAGACACCCCTAAAAACTTCTCACAAAGACAATATGTAGTCTAGAACTTTAGATTCGCCAGTTTCTAAAGCGATTCAACAAATCTAATCAGATATACAAAGCATGTTGAGGAAGGATGATCTTGATGTAGTAAAAGGAGAAATGGATTCTTGGATGTTGTCAATAATGAATGCTCAATTGACCTCCGTAGCGGCTTAGCTTCTACATAATAATCCTCCATCGTTCCAGTCAAGTACGCCCACCTAGAGCAATCACAACTCCAATATTGGTTCAAAGCACATGCTACCAAAAGTGAAAGTTTTCAATATTGGTGGTAAGGATCCACTCACTTGGATCAATCAAATAAATATTTTATTTGATCTACATCAGACCCCATGTGCGGAAAAGGTTATCACGACATCTCTTTATATAGAACCTGAGCAGTTCATTTGATATAGGTGGTTTTGTGCTCAAAATAAAAAGAAAGATGCTTCTATTATCTAGGTATTGTCTACTAAGGAGCTACAAATACAATGTTGTAATGTCTATGAAAACTACTTCAGTCAGTTAGCAAAGTTGTGGCATACAAGTACTATTAAGGATTATATTCAACAATTCTAAAATATTTTCTTAAGTGTGGATGACATCGCTAAGAACTTGACTAACATATTCTTACAAGGGCTCAAGGATAGCATCCAACTTGAGATTCATATGTTTAATACATCGATCGTTTTTTAATCCATACAATTTACACATTAGGAAGAGGCAAAAAATTGGTCAAAAACAAGGCTGTTACTCATGACCGCAAACACAATTTCACATCACCATCTTTTATGTAACCTACAATATTGACCCCTCAACAAATTGAAAATAAGTGTTCTAAAGGGTTATGTTTTGACTGTGACAGTAAGTGGAGCCAAGGACAAAAATATGTCGAAAAGAAGTTTTACATTGAAAGTGCCAATGAAGATGAAGACGATGATGATGCCATAGGTAAATGTATGAAAGAACCAGAAGAGGAATCTGAAGATTCTCGCCTTACTATCTCATGGCATGCCCCTTCAGGGATAAATACTCCTCAAACTCTTAAGGTGATGGGTTTCTTAAAGAAACAGAAGGTGATATTGTTGACTGACTTAGGAAGTACAGAACTTCATCAATAGTAAATTGGCTACTCATTTGAACTATTTTATGTTCCCATCTCTAGAATTTCAAGTCATGATTATATACGGTGGCACAATCATCTGTTCTGAAAAATGTCATAGTATTAAGATTGCCATGGAAGACTACTTGCTTAATTTTCTCGTGTTTGTTATTCCCATTGGTGGTGTTGACATTGTTTTGAGAGTACAATGGCTCAAGAATTTGAACACAGTAGAGATGAATTTACAGAAAATGTTCATGCGCTTTCATTCTAAAGGTAGGACATTGAATTGCATGAATTGCATGCAAAGTCTCCCCAATTAGTTAGTTCACATTAGATGACCAAGATTCTGAAAAAAGAGGCCAAAGGATTTGTAGCACAATTTTTTTCCTTAGATGTTCAGCGAACACATGTCTACACATACCGATTTACAAATGATTCTTGATAACTATCCAATATTTGTTTGTGCAATGCCACAAGGCCTACCACACAACAAAGAACATGATAATGCCATAACGTTGATTCCAGGTAACACACTATCGAACATCAAACCATACAAGTATCTATGTGCTCAGAAAAGTGAAATGGAAAAATGACACTCTCCGACATAGCCAAAGTGGATATTCTTCCCTAGTGGTCATGGTGCAGAAGAATAATGACACTTGGAGGATGTGCCCTGACTACAGAGAACTCAACAAGTACACCGTCAAAGATAAGTTCACTATTCTAGTCATTGATGATTTGTCAAATGAATTACATGGTCTTGTAATTTTACCAAACTAGTACTTCATTTTGGTTATCATTAAATTTGTATCAAAGATGAAGATATTCATAAAATAGCTTTCAAAACTCATGAAGGCCATTAAGAGTTTATGGTCATGTCTTTTGGTCTCACAAAAACACCATCTACATTTCAAATTTTGATGAATACTATTTTTAGGCTATTTTAAAGAAAGTTTGTGTTGGTGTTTTTTGATAACATTTTAATCTACTGCAAAATTTGGAAAGAACAGTTGAAGCATGTCAAACATGTGCTATTAATTCTAGAATAACATCAACTTTATGCAAAACCTTCTAAATATGTTTTTAGCATCCATTAGGTGAATTACTTGGGTCATATTGTTTCACATAAAGGAGTCCTGGTCGAACCTAAGAAGATCAAAGATATGATGAAGTGGCAAGTGCTAAAGACCTTCAAGAACTTTCATGGATTTTTGGGGCTAACAGGGTACTATCATAGATTTGTAAAAAATTATGGTAGCATAGCAGCTCCACTCATAGCATTGTTGGAAAAATAATCCTTCCATTGCCTTGAACTAGCTACTAAAGCATTTGAGCAGCTGAAAGAGACTATGTGCACCGCTTCAATTTTGGCAACCCCTGATTTTTCCAAGACGTGTTGTTGAATGTGATGCATCAGGCTATGGCATGGGAGCAATACTCCTCCAAGAAGGAAGACCCATTGCATTCGAGATTCAGCAACTCGAGAAAAAACAAGCTTAATTCAATCTATGAGAAAGAGATGATGATTATTATTCATGCAATCAACTAATGGATACTTTATTTAATGTGTACACACTTTTAGGTAAAAACTAATAATGATAATCTAAAATATTTTTCAGAACAACGATTATCATTAAAAGAGCAACAAAAATGAGTGACTAAAATGTTGGGATATGACTTTGAAATAGTCTGTAAGAAAGGTAAAAAAAATGTGGTAAAAGATGCATTTCCTAGGAGGAATGAATCAATGGAGGCATTGTTATGCGCAATGACCATTTGGCAAGCAAATTGGTTAGAAAAAACAAGATCAAAATGAAATAATGACAGGTATACGTGTCTTAATTTTGATTCTTCAACATGGTTTGAGTTTTTCTGACAAATTTGAGTAGAAATGAAACAAACTATGGTATAAAGATAGATTGTACCTATGTAAGAATTACGTCCTCAAACACGATTATTTAAGAGCTTCATGCATCTCCAATAGGGAGCATTCAAGATTTTTGAAGACATCATTGCATCAATAAAGATTGCTTTACAGACGGACTCAAGAGGGATATACAAAAAATGTGTGGTTGAATGCATTGTTTGTCAACAAAGTAAAGGGGAAACAACTAAGATAACAGTTCTTCTACAGTCATTAGCCATCTCTTCTCAATGGTGGGAAGAGGTTTCCATGGATTTCATTAAAGGGTTGCCGAGATCTAAAGGTAAAAATGTCATCACAATAGTTGTGGACAAGGTCACAAAATATGTTCATTTTTTCCCTTATCATAACCATTTGTAGTTAGTATAATAATTGTTGCTTTTCTGAATATAATTCAAAAATTACATAGTAATTGTTATGCATAAAATTTTCACCCTAAAGAATGTTTGTTCCAGTCTCCTTCTATTTGATGTAACATGGAAACATCTCTCAAGTTGTGGGTGACCTATGGAAGAGATGAGTCTCTAGAGGGAAGGGCTAGCTCTCTTGCACCACAACTACAACTAACCACTAATCTACTTGTTTTGAAAGAAAAGGGATATAAAGGATTAACACTAACCTAACAAAGGTGATGCATCAAGTTTAAATCCACAAGACTACCATGGACTTGCACTATGAAAGGTGATTCACAAAACTGATCTCAACACCTAAGGTTTCTCCAATAAAAGTGTTTCAACATGAACGTAAGATGCAATGCATTTCTCAAGGTAGATAAATAAAAGGTCTAATTATAGACACTAGTACTCTTCCTTACACTTAAAGACATACAAAAACAAATAACTACACTTCATGTGACTTGTTAGAGGGTAGACTACTTGCACAAAGCATGAGAGAGTGAGATGAACACAAGGAGAGAGAACTATCGCTTGTCATTCAACTATGAACTACTTAACACACTTAGAAAAGAAGTTGAGAACTCAAAACTAGCTTGAAATCTTTTATTCAAAGGCAAAATCAATACTAAAACTAGCAGAGTTTTGCCATACCATATGTGGATAGATTACAAGGCCAAAGATGGTTGCTTATATAAAGAATTGTGAAGAGAGAGAGGGGCGTAGAAAGAGAATATTGACAAGTGTCCATGTGAGAGTTACAAACAAGGAGTTATGAACATTCTAAACAGTCATCCAAAGCCATGTTTCACACTTCTGAAGATGCTCCAATCCTCCAAGTGACATAGGAGTTAGAACTTGGCTTGACACCTTGCTCATCCTCTTGAAAACTATCCTTCCTTTCATAATAAGAGTGACAAATGGGCTTCTTAATCATCAATTCACCATGAATGTCTTTAGACCTCCTCATTCGACACCTCTCATGCATTTAAAAACTCCTTTGATCTGATATTTTATCACTCATATACATAGGTGTCTTGAAACTCCTCATTTTCCATGCTTAGATTGGTCCAAGTGGCTCAAAACTTGAGTTCATCTTCTCCAAGGCACTTTATCTCTATGGATGGCCTTCAAATATCTTATGAGACCTACAACAATCCATTTTGGTTCTTAAAATAACTCCCAAGACTCCATTTTGCTCCTCAAGATCTCACTAGGCCTATTTTCCTTATAGCCCTGAAACCAGTAAACCTCCTTGTGTATAAGAATTTATGGAGGGTATTAACAAACCAAGGATATATTTGAGGACATAGTATGGCCTTATAACTTCATGTCAAATTTCGTGTTCAGATTCTAAGTGGAAATCCATTTGTTTGCCTCTCTCTCTCCTCAATTAGGCCTCCTTGCCTAGAACCTTGTTTTTCTGCTCTAGACCTCTCCCACACATGTGAAATCACCCAAAAGCATGTGATTCACTTTACCTGGCCCATCACCAACCTCCATGTCAAATTTCAATCCCTGAGACCTTGTGGAACCATGAAATGGCTTTGCAACCTAATCTCATTTTAAGCTTGTTTAAGACTGCCTTGGAAAATGAACTTTGTTTGACCACTTTCAGAATCTCATATGCAAATTTTTGGACTTGAATAGGTGGAACACATCCCAAATGGCCTCCTCCAATGGTTGGCAAGTTTCCCTTTGCTCAAAATACCAAAAATCAGGGAAAATAGTCCATTTAGTGTTGTATATACAACTATAAATATGGACAAAGTACATTTGGAGATCCTACTTGGAGTCCTCAACAACATCCAAAAGGTTTCAAGAGCAAACTAGGTCATTACAAGTGCTTTAGAATCCCATTTCTCTTGATTGCTCAATATCAAGGTTTTAGGCATGTTTCGTTCTTAAGGATTGTTCATAAAGAACATATCCTCTTTCTCTCTCCTAATGCCACAAGATTGTGGTTAGGGGACCCCTCCATCACCTCCAAACACCATTGGGTCCCATGCAAAACTTCATAAAAGTTCTGAATGTAAAAAAGTGTTCCTTGGGTTGTAAGCAAGCCGTTTGAGAGGGGTTGACGGTCTTAGCTATTATTCATGCATATCAGAGACTTAACCAAACAGTGGATGCCTCAAGAATGAGGTGTGGAGACCTTGCCATCTCCTTAAAAAGCCACCTAGCTTCATGCATTGGGTTCATTATCTTACCAAGCAGGAGAAGACTATTTTTGAAGTGCAGGTTTGCATGAGAGGAACTCGAGAAAGGGTTTAAGGCCAAAATTGGCATTTCCTTGCTTTGCTCTATCTTTGGATGGTCTTGGAGACTCTACACTATCATCTTGAACCTCTCAAAACATTCAAACCATCCCATACCACCCTCACCAAACCTTCTTTTTCATGACTGCTCCTAGGTGTACCTGTGTGTAGTCCTAAGCTCATTAGACCTACACATGGCTTATCAACATTCCATCTTCTGTCATTGGGTCTGAGGGTTTTATGGAGATCACATTATCACCATGAAATATTCTCAAGAAGCCTACCTTCCCTATTTTCATTTGGTCCTTCAAATCAAACAACATCCTTCACTTGCCAAGGCAAACAGACCTACATATACAGTGACTGTGTAGGCAGGGCTTACGGCCCTGTTGTGACCAATCACATTAGTCATTAAGTTTGAGGGTTTTAGATGAGGTTTTAATGACACTATGAAACCATTTCCAAATGGCCTTCCTTTCCTCAGACTTCTCACATGACTTTAACCCTTCTCTAATCACGCAAAAACTTTCTTGAACCTGGGCAGACCTGTAGGTTGTCATCTAACTATATAGGCAAGGTTTTGGGACTTTGTTTGATCAATCTCACTTGTCATTTCATCATGTTCCCTTTTGTCTTCAGATGATCTCATAACTTTTCTGTCCACTTATGATAAACCTCAAGCTTTTCATATACATTATGCTCTTCTTTTTAGGCTTGGAACCAACGTGTTCTTAAATGCACCCTATAGGTGCTTATGGGTTGTGTATATGGGGTTTTGAGATGTTTATCTGATCATCTCCTCTAAACCTTCTCTCTGCTCAATTGACTTACAAATGACTACTGGCATTTGTTCATCTAGTTCTCAAGGCCCCAAATCAATCATGATGTATTTGATCTTCTCTTCAAGCCTGGTTGTAGGTGTTGATTAGGAGAAGAGTTTGACATGAACCTTGGAAAGTTAATCTTGAACTCTGTCATGACACTTTGAGAAGGTTCAAAGTTCAAAGGAGTTTATTTCATTATATTACAAAGTCTGCGAACCCCTTTTATGGCATTTTCAAACCCCTTCTCACTCGATTTCATGCACAGACTTGTAGGTAGTCTCTTAGGATTGTGAACTTGATCCCATCTGACCCTCCCTTGACTTGCAAGTGGTCTAGCTGCTTCTAATGAATTGTGTCTCCTATCATTTGCATTGAGTTGTGGTTTTTGATTTGACTTATTCTTGTTGGTTGATTTGAGTTCAAAATGGGGACCTACAGGCCTAAGCCCTATAGGTCTCTATTTACTTACACAAGTTGTGAGAAACAACTTCTTGACTTTTTAGACCTTTCAACACTTTACCACTGACATCCTTATTCCATTTCTTTGTCACTCTTTCAATGGCTTACAGAGCCTATGACTAAGCATTTCATTATCTTCAACTTACCTATCCGGTATGTCCAGAGTGTATACATAGTCAACTTGCATGCAATGTTTATGTGTTGAAAATTGGAGTCTCTCACAAGGTTCATGTGTCTTTTGATAGTACAATGGAGTTTTTCAAGGGTCAAATAGTTGTCTAAGGGTCTGGATCACCCTTCACACTTCTTAAACAAACTCCTCATAGGACTTAGGTTTCATAGATGTTCACCTACAGGTTTGCAGATTTATGGTGACTAGAACACACTTCAATATTGTTTGAGAGTGCAGTTTGATTACATCCTTCAACAACTTGAACTTCAAATCTCCTCAAACATATCAAACATTAGTATCTTATTACCATTCAAATCAAACATGGCACTTAGACCTGTGGAAGTCCATTGATCAATTGCACCATGCTTTTCAAAGAGCAAGGCATGATGCCTCTTGAAGGACTATCAACAAGAAGACACTTCTTAAGAGAGAGCACATGAATTATGGGAGATTGAGGAGGCTTTTCATGAGCCAGGAAGTAATAGAAACCTCTGAAAGTGACCAACATCTCAAAAAACCAAAACTTGCAGCAGGAGTGACTGAAACAACTTGTACATTGAGACAATCTTCCTCTAATTGAGAACACTTTATGGATATGAGTTAGTTGATGAAACTACTATAGAGAGAATCTCTTTGACTTCTAAAAGCATCCCTCAAAACCATTCTTCTCCATCGAATTCTGAAGTGAAAAAATAAATACAAAATCAAACTTTAGTTGGATGGACAAGTCACAGTGACCTACTATCACTCTTACCTATCATTAATAAAGGAGGGACCATGAATCTGCAAACCAATGCCACTAATTTCAAGCTTACTAGGACCCCAACAATAGCCAAATTTTTAGCTCTTAACTCTCCCTGTCCTAGCCATACCATCCACTTGAATTTTGTCGTTATGAGATTGTGAAGGCAATGATGGAGGAGAGAAAATGTTTGAAGCATATGTTTGAAATAAAACATGGTCCAAACCCTGAAAATAATTTGCAAAAGACCAAGGGACACTCTGAAACTATTTCCAACTAAAATATGATCTTGCAAGGCCATATAAATGCCCAAAGTAATTGTAAAGTATCATTTTGCTTAGTTTAGGCATTGAACTGTAGATTTTGTCAATCTCTGACCATCCCTGAACATTTTCTGACCTATTTATGACATCAAGGACGTTAAGAGTCTTCTTAAAACGTTTGGATTTGAATATGGTACATAAAACTCCACAAAATAGGCCAAAAGGTCATTTTAGCATATAAGAACCAAATAAAAAGTTAATGCATGATATTATGACCTTAATGACACATTAATAGCCTATTATAATGACTCTAACCTATATCAAGCTTTTGACCATGTTTGATAACATCAAGACCTCATAATTGACCATTATGACTAGACAAGTATACATAAAACCAAACCTTGGACAAGGCTAGACAAGGACAAATATGACTACATGAAACTATTTACGACCATTTAAAACCATGACATGACCACACACAAATTTTGATAACCCTATTAAAGTTTTAACTTAGAGGGGTTGACCAATTTTGACTTGGGGTGAAAATTTGGTCAACCCCCCAAAAGTCAGTGTAAATAATTGTGATCCTATCTTCATCAATAACTTTTGGAACCGAGTTATTTGCAAGTTTAGGTACTCAATTGGGTCATAGCTTGTCTTATCATCTTCAATATGATGGGCAAATAGAGATTGTCGACAAATGCCTAAAAGAGTATCTCTATTACTTTGCATCACATAAATGGGACATTGGGTCCATTGGTTGCTACTAGCAGAATGCGGTACAACACTTCTTTCCATACCTCCTCTAAAATGCCTTCCTTTGTGGCACTTTATGGCTATCGTCTTCCATCCATCATTTCATCTTTTAAAGTGCAACTCAAAGTTCAAATTGTCAAGGAACACATTCAAAATCAATAAGAGGTACTAGTTGGTTTAAGAGTGAATTTAACAATAGCACAAAATAACATGAACCAGTAATCTTATTAGCACCATAGTGAGGCATTTTGATATCAGTGATTGGGTCTTTGTGCACTTGCAACCATATAAATAGATGTCTTTAAAGCAACATAAAAAGATAACAAACTTTCTCCTAAGTATTATGGTCCTTATCAGATCTTGCAACAAATTAACAGTGTGGCATACATGTTGGCACTGTCACAATCCACTTGCATACATCATGTATTTCATGCATCTCAAATGAAGGTCATTGGACAAAGAGTTTCTACCCAGACAGAGTTACCTGAATTAGATGAAGAAGGTAGTCATTTTAGACTCTGAGGAGATCCTTCACACGCCAAAAAAGGTTATAAACAAAAAAAACTTAAGGAGTATTTAATCAAGTAGAAGACTTTGAATTGTGAAGATGCAACATGAAAAAATGAAGCTTTTCTACAACATCCAGAGTTGATTCAACGTTGATAGCAACATTGTTTTGAAGTGGAAGGGCATGTTATGCCCTTAACCTATAGTGCGTCTAGTGATGTGTGGTCGACTTGTCTTAAATATCTTTCATATTATCTTATTGCATTTCTCTAAGTTCTTAGTTCGATCTACCTATGGAATAACCATGGCTAAGTGGAGTATATATAAAACGTATTGGTTAGTCTTTTATCAACTTATTGTGAATTATGCTCTTATTAAATTGTTTTGGAGGTTGCCCTCTCAAAGCAACTCAGTTATTATTAAGTATTTTGCTCTTTTGTCAATTATTGTTGTGGATCTGAATATTTTGCACTTATTCATAGATATATTATTCCATTATTATGAATATCCAAGTAATTTCATTACATTGTTACAAAAAAATATCACGAAATAAAGAAACACTTGTTTGGATGTTAGCCATCGATGCCTTCTTGAATATAATAGGTCATGTGAAAGTAGAAAAAATGATGTAAGATGCTTTTACTTTAGTTTTTAGAATTTCAATCGATAAAATTGTGTACCATATTGTATACTAATTGATGCCCTGAAGTTGGGAAACCAACTTGCCATGTTGGATCTAATAATCAGTGTTGGAGTAAGCAAAAGGGTTCAATAGCTACATGTTATTGAAATGTTCTCCCTTCAGAATTGGGGACATCCAAACTCAAAGCACACACTAATGGATGTGCATATCATCTATTGGATTCATTAAGAATACATATTATCTCAACACACACAAGCCCTGAATCTCCTACTTTTACCAACACCCCTGAATATGATTTGGGTTCAAAATCTCCCAACACTATTGAATGTGATCCTTGTGATAACGATGATAATGATAATATCACCACCTTTTTTGAAGATCTTGATGGATGAGTGTGAATACTACGTGGCAATCAATGCCACACAAGAAGCATATTACATTTTTCTCCATCTACATGACATACAAATTGCCTTGACCATAGTTCCAAAACCTCAAACTCAAAGATTAGTCAACGACCCAAAATTTTGACTCGTACAAGACTCTATTTACTCAACATTACTCTACAACTTTATCATACTTAAAAAACATATAAAACTATAAAATAAACTTAAATAACATGTAAAACATTGTTAAGCGACATGAGAAATGAATATAGAGAATGCATTAGTATATTTTCTATTAATTTTCGAACAAAAAATGATTACAAACCACAATGCTCATAGAGTCAATAGACTATAGTGACTAATATGAAATATCAAATATACATATCTCCAACACCTCGTATAAGTCTATTGCGATTGCGATTGCGTTGTGGAAGTGAAAGGTAAAGATTCATCCTCTACGACATTATCATCTTCAAAGAAAATGAAAACCTATGCGCTATAGGTTGCATTTTTAAAACAAAATAATGAAAATGAATCCTTGTAAGCTATATGTTATATGTATTCCTTGCGCCTTGAAAACCCTAGTTAATTGTTGCATGTATTTCTTATGACTTAAAAACTCTATGCTTGCACCACTGTCAATCACAACTACCAAATTACACTATGAAAACCCTAGCTCCATTCTCACAATAACTGTATTCGCAAAGGAAAAATGCAAAAAACGCAACATTGTTTTTTGGAATGAATTGATTTTTTCATCTTTTTATTGTTTCACTAGTCGAGTCGTGGTGATTAATCTATGATTTCTGCCAAATAATCACAAATATTATTTGACAAAAAATGTCAATTAATCACCATTAACTCAATTTTCCTATTGATTTCTCATTTTTTCTTCGACTTTTGATTTATCACCAATTTTTTACGACTTTTAAATATATGGCCTTAACAACAAATGAGTACAAAAAAATGGATTCAAACAAAAAAGGTTTGGAAACAGTGCATTATTCCTCACCTGAATACTTGTGAACAACACATGCTCTTGAGAACCTTGATGTCTTTTGGAAAGTTTCAAAGGTGCTCATGGACTCCAAGGGATACATTTGTTTCACATTATATATTTAATGGACCACGTAATTGACTCACAAATATGAGTTTCCAATTAGCATTTAACCCAAAATCATTGCTAATAGCATGGAGTGTGACGAAGAAATAGCTGCAATTTGCAAGGAAATGGCTTTGGAACACCTTAACTAATTTGTGGTACTTATAAAACCTGCAACAACATAACAATTTGCAACATGATAAGGACATACTCAATGAATCGGTCAACCAATTAAGAAAGCATTTTGATACATAATAGTAACCAAAATATAGCCGAATCTGCACCAAATTCTGTTTGGACCTAAATTTTCCAACAGCAAGATTGAAAGACTCTGATTCGCGCCTATTTATTAATTTAATTTTTTCAATTCTCTATTACATTTTTATATTTCCAAAAAAACAAAATGCAAGAAACAACAATATATTGTAATGGGGGTAACCCCACCTGCTTTCCAAGACGCAAAATTATAACAAAGTAATTTGAAACTTTGGAAGGAAAACCACAGGGAGACGCATTGGCCCTAAAGTGGCATTGATGATGAGAGTTATTCAAAGAGGGGAACAATACAAATAAATGGCATGCAGTCCACACCTTGCAATGCCTCCACAGACCGTGATCTCATGAAACATTTTGTAAATAGCCGGAAGGCAAGAATACAGTCTGGAACATAACCTGTATCCCTCATCATAATAATTTATCATAGCCATCGAGGAAAATTAATAAAACAGATATTTAAAGAATGACAATGAAAAGGTTTAAGACTGCCCAAACGAAAATTGAGGGCTGCTTTCAAATGTACATTTTGAAACCTATTATAGCATTAGAATAGAACAATTAGACTTCTGTGCATCGTAGGCCTCTTCATGGGTTTCTCCATTAGGACAGGACAATTAGACCATTGTGCACTGTAGCCACCTTCATGGGTTTTTTGTAAATGCACCAGCCGCAAATAGGAGGTTTCTCCGAGAAAACTAATCAAAACAACCATAACATGTAAGAAACATCAAACTACTATTCAACAATATGATAATCTCTTGTCCAGTTAAAATGCAATGATTGAGATCTTACCCGTAATGCATGAACTGGAGTTGACTTTGTTGGAAGAGCTTTCAATAATCGCAACCTCTGTGCAGTTGCAGCTCTGCAATAAAAGGCTTATTTTTAAATTCACTATAACTTCATGGTATCATCTATAGCATTACATTACTACATCATGCACCCGATATAAGCAATGAAGTGAAAAACATTAAGTAAACTTTCACAGCTACTGCATGGAACCCATATAAAGCAATGACATAAAATAAGATGGGTGTACTTTTCTTCAGTCCGCGGTGTTCTTGAACTTGCATTGACATCCCATAATTTTACTGTACAGTCAGCTGAACCAGATGCTAGTAGTGAACCTTCACAACTGTCAAAACCACCAGAAACTAGGTTAAATATATTTTGTGGTCGTCAAAAGATAATGCAGAGCATCAGGCAATAATGCTTTTTTAAACTAAGAATCACTAGAATGTGATTCCACATTAAAATTAGTTGTTATTTCTACACCTGGTTAGTAGATGTGCCCTTCTTGGATATAAATCTCTTATGTTGCTCAATTAATGAAGTACACTTAACTTTCTCAAAACTACAAAAAACAGATCCTATATAATGTTTGCCACTTTTTTTTGCAAGTACCACTCAAGTGGGCCTAATGGTGAAAGCATGTGTACTTCATAGAGGAGGCATGCGTTCAACTCCTGGGGGACGAATAGTATGTACGCCTCGTTGGATAATATATAGGGTAAATGGAAAAACAATTTCCTTGTGGGCTTCCAAAAATGGAAAAACAATTCCCTTGTGTGCAAGGGGAGTCTCTTACACCAAATTGGTGTCTTTTTTGGTGATGACCTAAAAACTTCCTTTACTTTTTATATATGCATGCACAAAAAACAAACCTTGGCCCTTCCACAAACAAGGTATATTAACTTCTAGTAGTTAAAAAATATACAAATGCCCAAACTTATTTACAATCATTCATTGTAGTTATTTTTTGGTAAAATATTGATTGTCGAAGGATAAAAATACATCTTTGCCAGTGTAGAAAGAGGGAAGCTTTCTAAGACAGGCATGATTCATGGTAATTATGTCTACTGACAAATAGGACAATTTAAGATCTTTCTGAAACTTTGATAAATTTGGAGAAATGTACTCTTGAAAAAGCATGAAGCGCAATCATACACTAAGAACTTGAAAAGCATAGAAAACATTATCTTTAGAAACAAGTGCTATCAGATAAATCTCCCAGAAGTGGGTGCCACTCCCACACCCAATTCACCTCAAATACATCAGAGAATTTGCACTGGATTCAGCTTTGAGGCCAGGAAATTTTCATAAATTGCCAAAATCGTTTTTTGCAATTTGCAGATTTGGAAATGTTTCTGCAATGCTGAAATACTTCAAGGTTATCTCTAATTTTGAGTATATTGAAGATAAATGCACACTGACCCAACATACATCTAGTGTTGTGCATTTCTGTTATTGTTTACCATTGTTCAGCAGTATTTTTTAGAGCAATCATCCAACCCTGCAAGTCGTTCTCTTAGCAGAGATGTCAGATTGTTCAGCAATTCAGACTTCTTACTATAGTGAATTATATACACTTCTGACTTACAATCTAGTTTTTTTCCTCTTCTCAACCAAAATACAGGCCCAATCATCAATTAAGGATTTGGAAATGAGCAACAGTGAGCTTCTAACCACTTGAAGACTCTATGAGAGTCAAAGCTGTAACAACTCTTGAAAGTATACAAATAGGACAATTTATGATCTCTCTGAAACTCTGATAAACTTGGAGAAATGTACTCTTGAAAAAACATAGAGAAGCACATACGCTAATAACTTGAAAAGCATAGAAAACATTTTCTTTAGAAACAAGTGCTACCAGATAAATCTTCCAGAGGTGGGTACCACTCCCGCACCCAATTCACCTCAAATACATCACAGAGAATTTGCACTGGATTCAGCTTTGAGGACGGGAAATTTTCATGCGTTGCCGAAATCACTTTTTGCAATTTGTAATTTGCAATTTTGAAAATATTTCTGCAATGCAGAAATACGTCAAGGGTATCTCTAATTCCGAATATATTGAAGATAAGTGCACACTGGCCCACCATAAATCTAGTTTTGTGCATTTCTGTTATTGTTTACCAATTACCATTATTCTGCAGTAACAACTCTTGAAAGTATACAGCTATGACACTTCTCTGAATACCCTGCGATTTCTAATTTGATCCTGGAATTGGATGGCGGATAAGAGAACAGACTACCAAAAAAGTATTGCACAAATTCACTACAGCATAAGCATATGCATTTGCCTAATTAAATCAATAAATTCTAATTGTGATCAAGGACATGTTATTGGTATTTTTGTTGTCTTATATTTAAGGCAACCAATACATATTCAGAATTGTCTGAAATAAAACAATAGCACTACTATACACATCCTCGATATTATAATAATAGTATTAATAAGCCATCACTGATAAAGACAAGACCATCAAGCTACCTACCAGACTTTACATATTATTAGCTGGCACTTAAAAGGAAAACCTCACAAATTTTTTTTAAAAAAAATGTGCATATGTGCATAGCCATTTATGACTCCAGATTTAACAAAATGAGACTAATAAATTATACATCAATAAACTACAAAATGCAAAGAAACAAAATAACAAAGATCAAGAATTAAATTTAAAAATCGGATTATTTTATAAAAGAAACTTCAGCAAAAGAACAAAGATTAAGAATGAAATTTTAAAGATAGGTTTCATACATCAAGAAATGAATCCACAAAAGTAGATAAGCAATTTAACCCATCTGACATTACAATGAAAAAAAATGTATCGTTGTGAATACAGTCAAACTAAGGAACATTTAAAAAGTGAAAACCAAAGATGAATCAAGAAATCTCACAAATTCGACCTGTCACAGATAAATACTAAAACTACTGTGTAACTAGAAGCATAGGGAAAATTTGAAAATAGATTACCAAAATATCCATGAAGAATATACTAGCAAAGAGGACAAGTAAAATATTAAACCATTCTTACCTCAAACATTTGTCATGTACATGGCAAAGAATAATCAGAGATTAAACAACTCAAATGCCAATAAAGCTTGACAATAGCTACTTCGAAATGTCAAAAGTTTGCTTGTAAAACGTAGTAAAGAAAAATGAACAACTCTAAAAGCTCTTTAAATGGTTAGAGTCTTCCAAGTGGTCAGGGTCATAGCTGTAACAACTCTTGAAAGTATACACTTCTGAATTACAATCTAATTTATATTCTCCTCATCCAAAATACGGGCCCAGTCATCAATTAGGGATTTGGAAATGAACAATAGTGAGCTTCTAACCACTTGAAGGCTATTTGAAAGTCATAACTGTAACAACTCTTGACAGTATCCAGTCGGGAATGTAACATTCACAATATATGTCATTAGCATGAAACGCATAAATCTAACCTCTGGCATAAAATACACATGGTCATTTCTACAATGGTCATATTATTTCTCAGCTACACTATTCAATTGAGAAGTGAAATTGACAAGTGAAACGGATCTCCGTATTCTAGGTAACTGTGACATGCAAGGTGGAAACTTCCACTACAGTTTCCCTAATTGCAATGAAGCAGGCCAACTGACAGCTTCTTGCAATTTTAGAAACCCTCTTTCATGACATGTATATCGCTTTTACTTTTCTTAATTATTACATGACCCTTCACACGTTCGGGCTTTCCTTTAGCTAAGGATTCCTTTTAGCATTTCCTGTGTGACTGGGATTTCATATTTAAGGAGTTTTGCCAACCTGAGCCTACCCAAAATAAGATCTATCAAACCAACAATTCGAATATAAACTCTCATAACATAAAATTACTAAAGAAAACTCAAATTTATCTTGCCCTCAAAAACAACGCATATCACGGGATTATCCATTAAAACACAAAATCAAAAACCATAAGAAAGAAGTACGCACAAAAACACTATTAAAATAATGTGTTATGATCAGAATGCGCCCAGATTTACATTTCCCACATCATGTGCTAAAATGACCTTATAAACCTTATCTTAAAAAAAGAGAATCCAATAATATGATTATAATAGTATAAATTGTGATTTTAAAAAATAGTAGTTACAATTATATAATACTAATATATATCATATAAATATTCTATATCATATTCTTTAGTATAAAAACAGTATAGCTAATATATTATACAATATACCAAGACAATGAGTTCAGTAGAATGAGCTGAAACTACCCAAGATCATTTCGCAAAGGCCACCACCCAAATGCATCAAATTGAGTTCCGACAGTGTTGCAAAAGCAAAGCTAGAACTGGCTGGGAGTGGAGGAACTTTTAGAAATCGCTTGGCTCAACCAATATTAGTTTATGCAACATATATCAGCAGAGATACAAAAACGAGGAGGAAGCACTAGCCCTCTTAAAAGGGCTCACTATTGCCTAGAACAAAGGCTAGAAAAACCTATGGGTAAAAGGTGACTCTGATTCTGATCCAGGGCACGAAAATGAGATTGTGCAAGGCCTAGCACCTCAACACTATCATCCCTGACGGATTTGTTAGCTAATATAGGAGCTTCTCTCCCTAGATCCTACAATTAGCAGGTGGTGGAACTGGAACCATCCTTCAAGAAGCATTTTCAAACCGCCTTGGCCTCGGACTGAAAACTTTGTCTAGAAGGATGAGAAGCATAGGATATGTACAGGTAAGTTCCCAATTTACCTAGGCATATCAATTTTAATTTCACCGACAGGCATCACCCAACTGGAAATAAACATCAATACCAAATAGTACCCTGTACTAACAGTAATATATGGAGGAAAAGGACACCACGATAACTAATAAGACTAAGAATTTGATGTGTTGGAACTTTAAAAAAATTAAAGTATTGTCTAATTATGTCAAAACTAAAAGCATGTAATATCCATCCGTACAGAAGTTGTAGATTTCTGTCCGTACACAACTTGGAATTTTTCACTGACAGTTTTTTCAACCATTTTAATCATTAATTCCCCATAGGAAACACCAATATGAAATTAATTCACAAATGGGATTGTCTGATTTCTATGCTGTCCTTTGACATATCCTTTTCTGCATTGTTACTTCATTTGCTTTCAATAGTTATTGATTGACTATGGCCTTGTTTCTTCTCAGTGGATCTGCTCATGAATTAAGTTTGTGTTTACTTACAGTCTACAGGTGCATTTATCATTTGAATCACAGGATTCCTTGTATACAACATTGGTATCATTTGAATCAGTGATTGAGAATTACTAGAGGTAGCCAAAGAATATGCATAAGAATCACAAAGTGATCCCTAAATGATTACACAATAGACATTTCCTTTGATTTTTTGGTTTGTGCTTCCCAAAGTAAAGTAATTTTTGTGTTAATAGGTTTGTTCTGTAAAATTGTTTTGACATACGAAATGGCACGGCATTAGATATTAATTTTCAATTTTGAAAAAGCCAATAGGAAATAGTCCTATTTATTATAATTAAGCTTTAGTAAGAAGGCACATGCTAACATTTAATGCAAACTTATTTTGAAGTCCAAAAAAAAAAGTATAGATGTAGCTACAAGCGTGTGAAAAAACTTATATTATATAAGATACAATTTTGGTGGTAGTAGATATGCTAGAAAGCAAGCTGGAATAATCCTACATACCACTAGCTTTAATATTCTAAAAACTAATTACTAAATTAGGCTATCTAAATGAATATAGATTTTTAGTTTTAGTAATATCCAAAGTTATTTTTGAAAAGTTGCACATTTATTTAGGATATATGAATGAAAGGAAAATGGGTGATGAGATTGGTTGGAATTTCCTGTCGAGGAATCATATATATGGCACTAGATTTTGTTTCTCCATTTACATGGATGGTGTCTATGATTCTCAACTAATCCCAAGGTACAAAATAAAATTCATGCAGATGTTATAATGGGATTAGATGATGGTCAACTAATAAAATTATAAACCTATAATGAGTACATTGAAAAACATATTTATGTATAATTTAAGAATGCTTGTGTGTGATGGAAACCCCGCAAGATTATATTTATATTGTCAGCATACTTGAATAATAAGAAGGTGATTTGTAGCAACAAAGAGACGATATGAAGCAAATTTTGAATGGGAAAAGACCAAGATGTGATGTCCCCAACTCAAGCCATGCGGCTTAATGATGCATGGGCTGTCCTTTCCTTGGATTACCCAAGAGGAAGAGGATGTAGAGCATTATTGGGTAAGTGTGGAGTCTTTGGCTTGTATCCTATTCTATTCTTAAGTTGTGGGCAAGTCTTTTTATGCAACTTAAGTGATTCCTAGTCTAAGGACTTAAGTTTTTCCTTGTGCACGTCTTTTTATGCAACTTAAGTGATTCCTAGCCTAAAGACTTATTATTTCGCCCTTTTGAGTTTAATGACTTAAGAGGCATGTACTTTAAGTGATTTTTATTAAACATGTGCAAAAAAGGTCAAGGGGGGTGTTGGAAGATAAGGAGCCTATTGGCTCATTTTTTAGGATTTTATTTAGAGCATTGGATTGAGTTGGTAATGGATCAATGGCTGAGATTAAATCCTTCTTTTGGGAGTCATTATATAATATCTTAGGGTTCTTTTGGAGCTCATTAAGTTATCAATTTTTCTCTATTGTGTTGCAATCTTGTTAGGATCATTTATGATCCAAAGTAATTTATTAATTAGTTTGGTTTTTATGTTTTGTTTATATGGGTTGGTTTCACCCGTTGGTTGCTTTTGTAACCAACTTCTTCCTTCCATAAGCTTTTTAAGCTTACATTCTACAAAAATAAAAAATGTTGATTTGCACTGATTATATTTTCTAGAGTTTATTCCTCCATATTCAGGCCAACAGTGGCTTCAGAGCAAGGCAATCTGAAAAGGAGGATTTGAAAAGAAATTTGCAGAGCTTGACTTTTGGGCTGAAGAGAGAAGGCTGATCAATAAGTTTTATTTTATTTTGACTTGTTTCAAACCTGTAAGGCACTTGTACAGCGGCATTATTTGTTTTATTTTGCAAATTTAAATATTGTATGGTGAAGGCACTTCTAAATTGATCATCTGCACACCATAGCTTCAACTTTGTCTGGTTGAACGATTGGCCATAGAATAGTAATTCTGCTGTTCAGTTTTTTATTCGATTTTGAGAAACTATGCACAACAAGAAATCGTGGTGATTTTTTCTAATGATGGCGCAAAGCAGAAAATCTTGGTGATATTCTGACATTGGCATTCCCTAGTAGATCTACTTCTGCAATTCCAAATCCAACACAGAGTCAAATCAAAGAGTCTTGGGCGCTGCAAAAAGTTGCGGGATAACGTGTCTAAATTTATGTGTTGCATTACTTGAGATGCACAGGTATTGTCTGGTGCCACATAAAGCTTTTCAAAAACCTAAAAAGGTTTTATCGTGGCCTCCACCAAAGATACAAATGGAAATTTTTTTATGCTAGTAAAAATTGCGGTGAACGTATTTTTTTTAATTATCTCTTCTGGTAAAATCAAGGTCATATAAAACATCTTGCCTTGTTGTAAGCAACTTTGTTGAAAGGCAAGTTGGTTATAGTAATTTTGTTAGTCACTTCCTACCCAAGGAGGTATAGGGATCAAATCCCATTTGTATTTCTTTTGGTCTAAATTTTTTTTTTTCCATTAATTTTATAAACCATTATATAGGGGTTATAAGGATAAATCAAAACAATGAAAGGATGAAGTTAAATTTTGGAGACATAAGGGTATATAAGGCATTACATTTTTTTTTAAGTCCCAAAATCTCTTCTAATCGGAAGCTATTTCGAAGATAAAGGCAAAACCTCGATAACATTCTTTATTTTTTGATTTTGTACCATGCAAAAAATTGTGAATTTGATCTCAGAAAATAGCAAATTATCACTTTAAAATTACAAGGAATGGAGTAGGAACATGGAGAATACACTAATTTTTAATGACTTATGGGACATCGCAAAGAAAGAGACCACACCACCAATTGAAGCCGAAAAATTGGTTGAGTACCAGAAACAAGATAAGCGTGCACTCGCACTGTTAAAAGCATCATGCACTGAAGAAATTATCATTCATATAGAAGCGGTTAAAACTAGTGCATGGAAAGCGTGGAAAGCATTAAAGGATCTGTATGACAAACAACCTGCCTATAAAAAGATTGATCTCTTAATGCAGTTGCTTAATAACAAGCTTAGTATTGACGAAGATATATTTGAATATCTCTCCCGTATGAAAACATTGAAACAAGAATATTGCACAACTGGTGGTAAAATTGATGATGACATGTTGATTTTCATTATACTGAACGGCCTTAATTCTGCATACACCAATTTTGTTGAAATGTTAATACTTAGTGATAAGCTTAACAGTGCCACATTTGACACTATTTGTGAGTTATAAACTCAGCATGAGAGACAGTTTGCAAAGAAAAAAATTACACCTACTGAAGAGGCTCACTATACAAAGAACAGGAACCATCACAGAGATCATCGTCATGTACAACAACAGTTTCAGAAACACTCTCTGAAACACTCTTCGAGTCATTATTCGAGGCACTCTCCACATCGTTCTAGATGATCTCCACAACATTCACATCGACACTCTCCAGAATCTTCTAAACATAGACATCACCACAAGCATAGTACTTCTAGTGATTCAAGTTTTTTTGGATCTCACAGACACAAGAAAGAACCCAGATGTTTCAAATGTGGTGGTATTGGATATCTTGCAGATGCATGTCCTTCTCAACAACTTTGTTCTCCATGCAATAAGAAAGTTGAAGCAAATTATGTGGGTCATTCTAGTGGCAGATCTTCTGGTTACTCCAGTTATTCAGGGTATTCTAACACTTCATCTGATCAGGAGATGTCCCTCATGGCCGAGGTCTATGGTCTCGATGGACCTGATAGCATATTTTGAGTGATCAGTGACTAGAGGTTGGAGGATCAGTTGGAGGCTAGAGGACTACTCCCTTCTCCAGTTATTCGCTCGGAGTTTGGGATCATGCTTGAATAGCAATTTTGGTAGCATTTGTTTGCTTCTTTCAGTTTTGGCTTTCTCTCAATTGTTTTTCATGACAAGGAGCAGGCAATGTTAGTTGACTTTGATTCTCTTGGTGCATAGCTTCTCACCTCTCGCCTGATAGGGGAAGAAGATATTGCATCTGTTGGTTTTCGATCAATCGTCGGTGACAGTACGAGTTGACAAGGGTTGCTAGTACCTTCAGCGTTGAGCAAAGGTCGGCAAACATAATACGGTTTTGTCACTTGGTCGGGTCCCTGTGTGAGACCTTATGTGGATCAATGTAATTGGACAGGGTTTGATCGAGTTCTATATTATGGTACAATGAGCATATGGGATGAGCAGGCTTGGATCGTGTTCATTGGCTTTTCATGTCACAACTCGCCATGCAAGGTTCTGTATGGAGTGGCATCAATTTTTTTATCAATACCAGGGGGTACAGTACACCACTTGCAGTTGCATTCCGGTTTCCTTTTATGACCTCAGAGTCATTGCTCCAGTTCTTTCATCACCCCTTTGGATCAAGGGGGAGTTTGTTGGGATCATTTATGATCCAAAGTAATTTATTAATTAGTTTGTTTTTTATGTTTTGTTTATACGGGTTGGTTTCACCCGTTGGTTGGTTTTGTAACCAACTTCTTCCTTCCAAAAGCTTTTTAAGCTTACATTGTACAAAAATAAAAATGTTGATTTGCACTATATTTTCTGGAGTTTATTCCTCCATATCCGGGCCAACAAATCTTTGGCTTAAGGTCTGAAAACCCTTGAGTATCCCTAGTTTTGGAGAGACATACGGGCTCCCCCTAGTCAAAAGGGTGTGTTTCGGTGGAAGGGCTTTGGTCTGTGATGCCCTAGCACATCATTTTCAGAGCTACATTTTGTTAATAGGATTAAAGGCCATTTTGGGAGGTGAGTTTTAGAATATCAGATCACATTTGGTTTATCTACAGCCATGTATCTTCCTATTTATGAGCATCATTGAAGTTAAAAAATGAAAGGACAAGTGGGGCAAACCCAACACTGATTTACTAGGTTTTTGGCAAGGGCGGCTAGGGTTTGAAGATAATTTTGAGGTATTTGTGCCTTAATCTGCATACTGTTAATCATATTCATCTCAAAAAATTATGGAAAAATCGATGTAAGCTATTTCTAAAATTTCTAGGCAATTTTTAGTGTGTTTTCTGTAACTTTTGATATTCAAAAATTTCTATTAATTAATAGACAAATCAAAAAATATTTTGAACATAGATCCGAGCTTGCTGAAGTGTTGTCTACTTGCAAATAAAATTTCATAATTTTCTATTGCATATTTTTGGAGATTTTGTGTTTTTTCCATTATCCCTAATAGGAATATTACACGAGATGATTGATAACTTTGTTTGACTCTTGCAACAAATATAAACATGTTTGTGAGTCTCCTGAAAGAATCATGTACAATTTTGAACTTAATGACATTTGGAGTCACATATAAGAGTCGTCATTAGGGAAATGAAGCCAAAGCTCAGGCACAATCATCTTCAAAGCAAAGATAGATATGGATACTTTAAATAATTGGCTTAATCAATTAAACTCCAAATTATCATAAACCCTTTCTCTAAGCTGGAAAAGATTGCATTTGCTCTCTTGAAAGTTTCCCTATCTGCAAAAAATTGGTGGGAAAGCTATTATAATATCCATAAGCATGATACTCTCTTTGTAGTAACCTGGTCTAGTTTTGTTGACACCTAGAAATAATCCTCCTACCCTATTGAAATTTATGAGGACCAATTCATTAAATTTGCCAAACTACATCAATGTCTTGATTAGTCTATCCAAGAATAAACAAATATAAAAGATACCAAATAGAACAAATCTTTAATTATAGGTCAGGCATGTGACTATATATCTAAACCAAGATTTCTTTTGAATCACCTCTTTGGGAGATGCCTACAAGTGTGCATTTAAACTTGAAGCAAAAAGGAAAAACAAGAATGCTACTGTTGGCCATTTTTTGGCCTACATACCAAAATTTGGCATAAGTGTGAGAGGGTGGGCATTCAAGCAAGAGTTCGGGTTTTACACAGCAGAAGACTTCGAGTTTTTTGGAAGGAGAAGTCTTCGGGTTTTACAAGAGACAACTTATTTCACTTTATGAGTAATCAGCAGTTGAAACCCTCAGCAGAAGTAATCTGGGTTGGAAAACCCAAATTACTCTTGACAGTGCAAATCGGGTTTTGAGAAGTGCTTTGCTTATGAAAGTTTTATCATCAAAAGTAATCCGGGTTGGAAAACCTGAATTACTCTTGACAGTGCAAATCGGGTTTTGAGAAGTGCTTTGCTTATGAAAGTTTTATCAGCAGAAGTAATCTGGGTTGGAAAACCCGAATTACTCTTGACAGTGCAAATCGGGTTTTGAGAAGTTCTTTGCTTATGAAAGTTTTATCAGTAGAAGTAATTCGGGTTTAGAAACCCGAATAAATCAGGTTAGTGCATTTCGGGTTTCCCAGGGTGAATGACTTATCTTTTTTAATAAGTAACAAGCAATGAAGAATCCAAAGTAGGTACCAATGAAGAGTCCGAAGGATTCCTTTGGAATAATTGTCAAACACAAAGGAGACTGACATTTTTTCTGCAAGATAAAAGTCCAAATGAAAGAATAAACCAAGGGTCAACGGAATTCCAAAGGAAATGGACCAAACAAAGCCCACAGGAACTCAAAGCGAAAAAACCTGAGGGAATAAAGAAGAAAAAGAAAAATTTAGAAGGAAAGATATCCTTCCGACTTTTTGTCCAAAGGATTCCTTAGGGAAAAATGCAAACAAATCAACAAAAAGGGGTAGAAAATAATAAAGCCAAGGAGATAATAAAAGTTTGCAAGAAAACCAAAGGTAAATCCAGGGGGCAAGACATAAGGGCCAAAGAGAATATAATCGAAAAAATTGGCAAAAAAGAAATCCAAAGGAATATAAGACCAAAGAGAGCCAAAAAACCCGAAGATAATATATACAGGGAAAGCAGAATATCCGAAGAAAATCCGAGACCAAAGGAAATCTGCAGATAAAAAAGAATATCCGAAAGAATTAGGCTAAGGGAATAGCCAAGAAATCTGAGGAAATATAGACCAAATATAGACAAAATAACCCAAAAATAGAATCCCGCCAAAAATAGACACGAACAGGCAGACCAAAATAAGAGAAAATACATGCGAACAAGGACTATTTTTGGCAGATTTCTAAGTTTCAGTTGACCCACAATTTGACTAGTCAAAGTCACGCTTCTCCAAACATTCCAACAGTCCGAGTAGAGATCATCTATTGACTCTTAATGTGGATTTCCATGCAAAGAGAGGTGGGCGTTTTAACAAGCCCAGCCGTCCACTTTCAAACGCCAAAGAGCTAGTCTCTAATTTTAGACATGGTTCAACCGATCATGCATAAGCAAAGTCAAACGTTTGAGCCCACCATCCACTTTTCAACATAAGAAATTTTCATGCAAGACAAAATAGACTTTTGTAAACGCTGAGTTGGTTTGAGTTTACTCCCTCTCTATTTTCAAATGCCAATCTCTTGGCTTTTTGTAATTTTCTATATTAATGGTTTTTCAGCGTTGTAAAAAAGATCCCTCTCTTGGCAAGACCAGACTCTACCATTGGTGAGTTGTGTAACCTCTTCAATCAATAGAAGGAATGTACTTTCAGATTTCAAGTGCTGACATAGTGCATATTCATTCAGCAATTTGCATATGTGGTAGATTTCTCTCCCTTCCCAAATCCTGATTCGTACCTAGTTGCTAGCTTATCATATTATGCAGTCATGTTTAGTGTTCTATATGTCTTTTGTTGAAGCTGTAAGTGGATGTTAGGTGGCTATAAAGTGTCTTGTATCAAACCTCTCTCCATCGTTTTCCCTAATGTTTTGGTCATTGGATCGAACCTTCTCATGAAATATTTATGCATAGTGATCAATTGAAATCAACGGAATTATTTTTCCCTTGTTTGATTCAATGTTCAAGGTTCCAAATAGAGTGGATCAACGTTTTGGTGTATCACCGTCATTAGGTAGGATTTCTCTTTCAAGTTTATTTCTCCATTTTCCATGGTAGATTCGCAACACATAGTAGAGATCCATTGATACATCTTACAGGAACCAGCCTTCTCTAGAGGTTCTTCTCACCATTGAGGCATCCATCCTCGTGAGAAGATCCCATTGTTTCAACCAGATGGAGGATTGGCCATTTCAGCACGTCTTCGATTCAGGGTGCAACTCCAAGTTGACAACAGCGACCTCTAAGTGATTTGATAGAACCATAGATCTAGAATCAAGTCAAGTCCTAAGCAACAAGGAAAAGGAGCAAACGCCATTTCTAGTAGAACATTACATTTGAACAACAAAAGAAGCAATCCAAGACCACAAGTGGTGCAACATACAAAACTCTAATTGATCGGCACTGCAAGGCCCAAGATGTGAACACAGAGGACAACACAATATGCTACTAGTAATTTATTGACTTATAATGAACACGTAACTGAAATAAAATGCAAAACAAAATCACAAATTGATGAAAAAAAAAGTGGTAGCTTATTGATGCTATTTTATTCACTAGAAAAGGCATAATATATAGATGTAAAATGATCTAGATGACTGAAAATTAGAATTCCTATGATCAGAGGCCAAGGATGAGAATCCTAGCTTATTTTTCTAGTTGGTAGATGGAATTATGGTGAAACCCCTTCTATAGGCTAGATACTAGTACACATACAATTAAAATAAGAATCGAGGAGTCAAGGAGTCAAGGAGTCAAGGATTCGAGGAGTTAGAGGCACTAGACTCTAGCATTGGTAGAGGTTGTGTACAAATGATGAAGTAGGTGTGGTGCATACTAATGCATTTTTGCTGCATGCACGAATGTAGTGTACACATGCATTGAGGTATTCGTGATCGACACACTGCTATGGCATGGTGTTCATGTAAAAGCATTGTGCGCAAGAATTCTTGCATGTATAATGTTGTGATATCTAAATGTGACCAAATTTCCACTACAAGATAGTCCACGTAAGTCACCCTTGTTTCCTAGGGCCATGGTAGCAACTAGGTAGCATTGCTTTCCAACTTAGATACAAAAGAAGCACAAAGATTGTTCCATTCTCATATGTGAACCAATGAAGAACCTAAGCAATTCATTGTAGACACTCCATTAAGTTGTTGTCATTTAATGGTAATTTTCTAACAATATATATTAATGATGAGGTCTTCCACTATAGAGGTAAACTCTAGTGTTGAGGGTTCTCCACTATAGGGTATAATATAGTTTCCAAATACATGTCATTATCGAAGGAGTTGTATACAAGTTGGTGAGGATGATGGTTTTTTATATGATCCACCAAGGTACAAATATCTTTAGATATATGACATGGAGAGTCAAACAGATAAGGCCAAGATCATCCCTGGGTGGCTTTGATGGATTGGATGGCCCTAGTCATAGTTGCTTAGCCAAAAGAATGCTCAAATTTTATGTACGCTTGCTCATCCATCATAATCAGCTATATGTAATCCAAAACATGGGCAAAGATACCAATATCTATGTAATTCTAAGCTTTTCAATCAAAAAAATAAATGTGTCATCAAGACAAATTTCTTGTTGAGTTTATTGATGGTTAGACTTTCAATGATAACTTACAATCACTTTGTAAACTTTCTTATCATACCATGCTTGGATGAAGAGAGTGTTAAGTGCAAAAGGTTGAGATAGTTAATTGGTATGGTTACGATAGTGTCTCAACTAAAATAGGTATGGTCTCGCAATGTCTCACATTTGGTATCTTGTCATCCATCTTGAAAAGTGTATTGTCTTTTTGTGCGAGCCATCTGGCAACCCCAGATGAAATCAAAGGAGGTAAGTCAAAAGCATACCATAGCTTCCATGCAAGCGGAAGTTGAGTAGGATATGTAACATGCAAAGTTGAGTTTGCTGAAAGACAAACATTATAGCACCTAAACTCAAGTGACACAAGAAAAAAGGCGATGACAAGGAAGAGGAAAAAGAGGGTACGAACACCTATACTTTAAAGCGTGATGAGGAAAAGATAGACGTGGAGTAAGTCGAAGGTGAGAAAATACCATTGACATATCTAATGACATTGATGATGATGGAAGGGGCAGGCATACTAATGATGATGATAGAAGGGGCAGGCATACTAATGACGATGGTAAGGATAGCAATGATGATAATTGATTCTTATACTAGCTATTAAAGTATACCGATTAATTTCATCTTTTACTCACCTCTAATGATGGGTCAGCCGAATTTCAACCCAAATGTCGAGATTAGCGAAAAACAAAATAGTTGTGTTCTCAAAACTTCTACTACAAATGGACTCACCGCCATTTTATTGTAGCCAACATAGGCAGACAATTTTCCCTAATAATTTTCACATATGAAGACTAGAGATGCATTGCACTATTCATTTGACAGTTGACCTCACACAAAATCTCCCTCAAAAGAGCATTCCCACAAAACATTTGCATCCAATTTATCACTTCTTTCTTCAAAAATCTAGAAAATCAGGGGACGAATTTTTTTCTCAAGGTCCTTGGGAAGTCGATCTAAAAATGTTTCTTACCTAATCCAGAGCATCCAAGCAATCAAGCAATCTTGCATCATTCAAAAAGATATCTTCTATGTTTGTTTGCTTCCAACAGCTGCCATTAACCCACAAGGACCCAATCACACTTCAACAGGCTTCTAGAGGAGAGAAAGAAACAATTTCATCAATGGAGTGTTCTTTGCTTCATGACAAAACCATTGGTTAACGCAAGTTTGCGTTATTCGGAGGCTACGCAAACCGTCGCTCTGCAAGAAGCAACAGTTTCATCCATGGCAATTACATACACCCAACAACAACCTAAAACTGTTTGGAAGCCCATTTGGAGTGTTTCCAAGATCAAAGGGGATTCCAAGAGTCACTACCCAACGCAAAAAAGGAGAAGGATTGGAGAAGGAAGAATGAAGTGTAGAATAACTTCTAAGTGAGCATGGAGGCTAGAGTAGTAAGCTTGGAGGAACCAAGATCAATGTTCAGTCCAAAGAGGGACTGTGTAGCACTCTTCACTTGTGTTGTAGTCATAGGGAGAGTAAGAGTGTGTGTGTGTGTAATCTCTATAATTCTTCAAGATCAATAAAAGCGAGTTCTTGTTTCAGTTTCATGTGTGTGTGTTGTGAGTGGTAGGTTGGAAGGAAAAGGTTGTCCTTAATTGGACCTCCTATCCTTGACTTCATCATTAGCCTTTCATGCTTTTTTTTTCTTTGCGGCATACCATCATTGAATTGGTAGGATACTATCTTAGCACAAGGTCTCACATTTATTGCATTGCGCCTACCAGGACACTTCCTGTTGGGCAACAAGTCAGTCTATAAAATGACCAACTCCTCAGTTCTTGCATCATTTGATGCAGGTTTCCCGACAAAGCTTTGGAAATCAATGGTACCAAAAAGAGCCAGGAAGTTTGTTCCCTCCCAAACTCTTTGCCTATTGTTATTGTGGATTTTCCAAAATTTGATAAGGCATGTAACTAGTTTGAAAACTTTATTTTGGTTGCACATTTCATTGGCGGAGTCCCCCTAAAAGTATGCTCAAAACTTGGTTGCACAATGTGAAGCTAGAGGGTGTGCAAAACATGACCACAGGGTTTTTTTTTTTTGTTTAAATTTAATAATGTTGAGCATTTCAAAGCCATAGTAGCCCATGGCCCTTTGTGAAATCCCATAATACTTTAGTTGTGTATTCTCACTAGTCTAGGGATTTTGTTATTTCAAAACAAGCCAAGCATAAAAACTCCGTTTGAATTGAATTTATAATTCTGCCTTTACCCCTTTGGGGTTTTATAGACCATCTAATAAAGCCTCTAAGTCCATTTATCTGCCATGAATAGATCAAGTTCTATGTGGCTAGGCCACATAAAAGCGTGTGGGTAAAGGTCAATCTTTCCAATGATCTCAAGGAGTCCATTGACATACAAAGAAGGGATAAGTGTATCATGCAGCGCGTGTTATATACATTAAAATGACAACTACATGCTTCTAGTGCGTAGCCACAAACCACAAAATATGTGAATACTCGTTAATGGTTAACTCACGACCAACTGCCATGACAAAAAATGCTCTTGAATTGAATAAAGCTGCAACAACTTCTAAAAATGGGTGGACTACAGTGACCAACAACAAGAATAACCAGCAAGCTTGTGAGGTGGGCAAGGCACCAAATACTATGTACAAAACCACATGTGGCTCTATTGCAGCAAACAAAAAGCTAGTTTTGACCACTACTCATGAATCACCGCCCATCCCTCGCACCTTACAAGCGGCGATGATTTTTTCAAATTCTTGTAGCCAAATAACCATTTCTTAGCTGACACAACCCCTCCTTGAGGCAAACGACTCAAGCTCTACCAATGGTTTAGTGCTATTTGAACAAACAGTAGTTATGTGCCACTCTCGCAATTCTTCACCACCCCCTGAGGATAGTGAAAATTTTCAAGAAAAACGATGGGCTTTTCACCTCAACGACTTCATGCAAGGCAATCATCAATCATACCTATCTAATAGCTTTTTTGCTTTAGTTGGGGATGTCGGGGAATCCAACATGAACTTAGATGTTTTCCAATAATGGTGCACTCTTGGAATGTGTGAGATCTTACTGACACGTTAAAAAAGTTTATGGTAAGGAACACTTGTCAATTCTTTGATAAAATGAAAATATTATGTCTACAAGAAATTAAAATGTCCATATTTTTACTCCACTCACCACCAAATCTGTTTGGCCAAAAGCTTTTTGCCAAATGTCAAGTCATGAAAGTGTACGTGGGCGAGTGGTGACAATTATCATCCTCTTTATCGTCATATGTCATTAGTTGGGGATCAGACTACATGCATCAATTAGTATGAACTTTATTTAATTTTAATGGTCATTCCCTCGGTATTGCCAACATTTACACCTCTAATGATGTTATTGAAAGGGCAGCATTTTGGTGATGGATTGCAAACACACACCCCAATTTTGACTACATCCTATGTGGCAATTTTAATACGATTGAATCTAGGGAAGACAAAGAGGGGCTCCTCCCCATGCATTGATTAGTGTGAACACTTTTTTAATTTTAATTTTAATGATGTTACTAAAAGGGCAGCATTTTGGTGGTGGAATGCAAACACACTCCCCACTTCTAACTGGATCCTATATGGTGATTTTAATATGATTAAATATAGGGAAGACATATATGGGCTCCTCCCGATGCGGTGGTGCACCAAAAAACGAGAGGTGTGGTTTTACATGCACAATAAACTTGGGTTGTTCGATCCCAACCACCACCGGAGACTCCTAGGCACCTTCCAATGGTTCACCTAGCCCAATTTTAGACAAGGTGGCAAACAACCCTTTTACCTTTGCCAACAATTTTGATCGCCCTATCAATGTTATTCTGGGAGCTATTCTTGCAAACCACTTCCCTATCAAGTTTGATGTTGAAGGACTCGTCCCTCATGTCAAGAAAGATAAAACCCGGTCTTATCTTAACACAACCCACTTATAGCATGCATGGACTATGAATCACATCACTCGAGTATGGAACTTGGCCCCTCGACCTTAAAGGAATTCTAGATGAATAGAGTGGTGGGACGCTGCCATTTCTTGAACTGCTTTTTTTTTTTGCATCTTTAACAAGCAAGTAGTGGAATTTCACTGCAAAGCCCATGAGGCATCATACTATAGTCTATGAATAAGATCTATTTTTTGAATTGCTTATTTTTCTTGTATATATAACAAGCAAGTAGCAGAATTTCACTTCAAAGCCCATGAGGCATCATACTATAGTCTATGAATATGATCTCAGGGCTTGATAGGAACTTGAATTGTCAATTTTCAATGAGGATTTGTAAAAGGAGACTGCCAAGTGGAGACTTAAACTCAAAGTTGAGAAGAATTATCAAGCTCATGGCACTCAAATTAGACCTTGTATGCACTAGTTAAAGTAGGAGATAGGGCTTCGAATAAATTAGTTTCCCTTCTTTGTTCTAGACAAATAACAACTCGAATAAAGGGTATCAAAATGCAAATTTATGCCTTTCATCTACACAATATTTTGTGAGCATTTCTCTCTCACTATCATGGCGTCTTTGTTGTTTAGTCGTCCACACCAACCCATGTAGATGCCTTAATGAAATGTCAACAAGTTGTTCCTTGTAAACTCATTAAGGGCCAATGAGTGCCTTGCAACCACCTTTCTTCCATCGAGAAACTCAAAAAGGTCGTTAAGAACATGGTAGTTGATATAGCACCTAGTATTGATGGATTTCTCTTCGAATTTTAACCAGTTCTATGGGATACCATCGGTCCAAATTTTCACAAAGGGTATATTGAGGTTGTTCAAACCAATTCCCTTGGCAAACTCATCAATTGGGGTAAAATTAAGTTCATATGTCAGTTCGGGGACCCATAACTCAATACCCACTGGAGACCGATCACCCTTTTAAATGCGTTACACAAGATTATTTCCAAAGCATTTGCTCTTAGGGTTAGATATTTGTTACCTCTCATTATCCACCTTGAGCAAAGTAGTTTATTCAAAATAGATATATCTTAGACAACGTTATTGTTGTTTGGGAAGGGATGGAATGAGCTTGCTCCTTACAATAGAAGCCATTGTTTGTCAAAATAGACTTTCAAAAAGCATATAACATAATTGAATGGCCCTTCATCCTAGCCATGTTATAGAGTCTAGGGTTTGGGGCAAGGTTTGTGCAAACAATTAAAATGCTCGTTCAAGATGTTGGTTCTTGTCTCATCATTAATGGAGTTCAATTTGAACAATTTGGTCTATTCAAATCCAGTAGACAAGGATGCCCACTTGCTCCCTCTCTATATGTTTTTGGCCATGGAAGGTTTCATTTATCTCCTAGCTGACTACACTTGTAGAGATTTGGTTAATCATATATCCCTCCCCCAGTCTCATAATCAGATGGTTAATGGTTATTTTGTTGATGGCTCCTTTCTCACTTTTGTTGAGGAAGAGACATACATCACAAATGTCATGGAATGCTAGGATTATTTCTATCTAATCTCTAAGCCTTCTATTCAATGAAATAAAACACAGTTCTATAGACAATCAAACTCTCCCTTACCAAGTTGGTTGTAAAAGTATAAATGGTACTGGATTTAGCCTAGGGAACAATTTAAGTTCCTAGGTATCCCCTTTGCATTCCAAGCTTCTCCTTCAGATCTTTCAAATATTTGTTGTCGATCAAAAATTTGGATCAACAAGATCATCCAATTCAGTCAGTAATAAATATTTGTCATTCCCTGTTTTTTGCATCCCCCTATGCCACGCAATGGATTGGGTCATTGATAGGTTGCATAAACAATGTAACTCTTGAGATGTGATACAATCTGTCGCCAAGGGATTTGACTATGCAATTGTCTGCATTTATCCTAATCTTGGTATTTGTTTTACTATGTTTGTGAAGAGGACTTTTAATAGTGTGCACCGAAATGATTCTCTTCATTTATTAATATTTATGATTACTTGATATTTTATAGTTAGCCATGTTGCTTCGGGAATATATACATGTAGATTATATGTTAGGAATAAGAGACAATTTTAATGTACTATAGTAATGAAAATAAAGAAAAATAGAACACAAGATATTACGTGGAAAACCTGCAACTTGTAGGAAAAACCACGGGACAATGGCAACGCTTTTATTGGATATGTATAAAAAAAATTGTACATTACACTAAAAGGGTCATACCCTTTAAATAGGAAAAACAAGGAAAATTCTAGAAATGCTTTTCTTTTAAAAACCGTGCCAAATAGTATAGTAGGTCTCGTGTCGTACAACTATATTGCGTCGTACAAACCCCCTTATGTCAGATGGCTTGTCGTACAACAAATAATATTGCCAATGGGATTACAAGACGTCACACCATTACAATTGTTCGAGGTCTGGATATTCACTTCACCTCCTAACATTATATTCATTTGATTAGCTTTCTATGCACAACTTACTAGCAATCATGTTACAATTATGGATTCTATCTGGGATTTCTTTGACTAGATTCAATTTATATTCTCTCTCTATGTGATATGATTTGAGATGTAGTCGTAGCTACTGAGGATTAAGAATATTAATGATTAGTTGTAATATAATTTGATGTACTATGATTAGCATACATAGTTATTGTCCATGCTTCTTTGGATATGAAACATGATAATAAGTTATCTTATATATTGTTGTCTAACTTTGTACGGACTAACCATGTGATTGTTTAAATTGGTTCTGAATTATTCATGTTGTCTTTCGTGGTAGATTACACTATCACATCCACATGCATTATTGGTCGTTACTCTAACAACATGTATGAATGGTGGCATGAGATATACTAGTGCGATGAGTGGGAGTAACTTGGGGCCAGGAAGGTTGTCTTGGTTCTCCTGGAAGATGAAAGAGAGCGAGGGGGGGGGTTATGGGGCCCTGGGGGCTGCATATTGCCTTCCCTCTTTTTATGCCTTGCGAAGGAGGAGCTTGGGGACCTATGGGTTGCTTGTTGGCTTCCCTTCCTATATATATCTTATTAAATACCTTGTTGGAGAATCCATCAACATGAAAGAGAAACATGGGGCCTTGGGGACTGCTTTCTGGCTTCCCTTCCATTATATCTTGTTCAAGAACTTGTTTAAGGGAATATAAGATGGTTTCCTCTAGCAGAGGGTTTTTCCTACCATGAGTGGTATTCCTACTTCACAACAGTGATGGAGTTCTTGTTGGTTCTCTTCTTGGAATTTATTTATGATACAAACATCCTTAATCATGTGACCACCGTAGGGCTCACCAACAAGCATGGTCATGTTATAGATGCATTTATATAATCATTATTACATTATATTTTATATTGTGTGAATGTACAAGTATAGTGAGTGTATTGGTGACAAGTCTTTGATGGTATAAAATGGGACAAGGGTGATAGACCATAGACCCAATGACTTGTTCCTATCCTAGGCATAACACTGGACCAGATGCATACCATATATGTTGTTAGTCTTACCTATGTTGTGTGTGTGAGGATCACTTAGTGTTTGTGATGTTTTATTATGAATTACCAATCATAGGTTAGTGGGCCACCTAATTACTTAATTTAACAATCTAGCACCCACCTAGTCATGTGTGAAGTAGCCCCATTCCAAAGACCTTGGAACCCTATGGCTTTGGAAATGTATTTTTTTAACTATGTAAAAAACTCCCAAAAACAACAGCCTTGGTTTGTGTGCCTTGGGGACTCTCTAGAAGACCCTCTACCCAATACTAAAGCCTTCAAGGCCGCTTGGAAAAGGGTAGGGTTGCACGGGATGCAGGAGACATTTCTTTCCATAAAAGGCTGCATACTACGTTATCGGATCCTTTTGTGCAGACTCCCAGATCCTAATCCAAAACGTTTTGGATCCAGATTCGCATCGGATCTGGCTTGGGTACAGCCAAGATCCTGCGGGAGGCATCCGGATCCTCCCAGATACATCCCAACCAAGCCTCCCACAGGATCATGGCTGTATCCGAGCCAAATCCTAACCCCAAGTCCTTTTTTTTTTTTTTTTTTTTTTTCCCAATTTCACTTTACAAAAAGTCAAATATGGATTTAATTGTTACTTGCTTGTCTTGGAGACTAGAATGTGTTGAGGCTGTTCTGAGTGGAAACAAAACTGCCACAAGGCAGGTCAAATCTAACAATGTTGTCCCACAAATGGCACAAATTCCAAATGTGGTTATCAGGATGGTTAACTGCAACATATATCTATTTAATATCATCTTTTGTGGCACAAGGGTATAAACACATACAAGGCAGTCACCAACTGTAAACTTGTTTGGCCAACGGCCTACTTAAAACAATCAAATATTAACTTAATTTTTTACTATAAAAGTCTGGGTAATAGTAAAAAAGTACTTTTCATTATTCCATGTGGAGACAACCATAAGTTTCCCATGATACGATCTGATGTCATTTGAATCCCATTAAAGTAAGAAGACCACTTGTTTTTATTGGATAGTTTAATTGAGGTTATTGTTGGATAGTTTAATTGAAGACCACTTGATCGCTAAATGCTTTTAGCCTATCAAAACTTGGGACTTATTCTATAATATTATCCAACATCTTCTTGCAGACTACTACAAACACCAAACATGGAAACAAAGACATAACATTTTATATCCAAAAACATTGAAGACCAATATGAGTATAGCGAATAATAAATATGCTGGTTTGTCTTTATTTTTGTCCATGCATTGTAACATTTGCACTATGCACTTGTTCTAAGACTAATCTGAGTTCAACCATTGAATATTATGGCATTTAGCGTTGGTTTATTAATATGTTTTGTGGTTATTCAACATATTGGGTTTCCTCTATGCATATTATGTGGTTAATTTTGCTTATATGGCTGTATTTCTAACATTTTTAAAATCATATATAACTATATATTTTTTGTATGGCCATATCAAGGCTCCGAAAAAATGATTGTCATGTCCACATATCCAAATCCCGTATCCGTATCCACACCAGTATCAGGGTAGGCTACATAGGCTACATAATGTTGTAGCCCACTTACCCTTAAAAACTAAATTCTTCTATTTGCACTCCCTCATTATTCACGGATGCTAATGACGGCTGAAGAGAATAGAGATGAAGATGATGGGGCATTGCAAGAGCATAGGACAAGTAAGGGAAAGACCTTGAAGAAGTGCTCAAGGAGGATCTATACTGTCATCATGTGATAACATGTGATAAAGTATGTAGAATTTTGGGTTGTAGTGTTGAAAACATGTGCGGAAATTAAGATATATTGTGGTGAAAATGTGAAATGTTGTGTTAAAAACTGTGAAATAATGTGTTAAAAATGTGTGAGGGAATTGGATGTTCAATGTGTAAAATTTTGTAATGCACTTAGGGGTGTGAAGAAGGGCTAGGTGGAGCTTGGGGCCTAAGAGGGCTTGAAGAATAAATGATATGCCTAGCATGGAAAATAAGTGTGTTTATTTACAAAGAATTAAATGATAAACTGTGTATAAATGACAGAATTATGTACTTGAAGTGTTGTTGTAAATGTTTCTTCCTGCTGTGCTTAAAGAGGGACCGAGTCCCTAGAATGCTTGTATAATTGTATTGCATTTTCTAAGTATATTTGTATTACATCTCCAGATTAAGCAATTTAAATTCCTACTTTTAGATAAAGAACTTGGCTTTTGCCACTTATTTAATTCTGTAAAGGACTTGTGTTTTGCCACTTATTATGAGATTAATGTGCTGACCCTTTAAAGGCCTTGATTTGTATTAAAATGTTAATTGACGTTATTAAATTCTTATGTTGGGTGTGTGCACATTTTGAATTAGAATTAAATAAAAACCTTCCAGGAGAAGTGATTTTTTTTCATTATCAAAATTTAAAAAAATATACATACGAGTCTGTCTAGCCTTTTTAGGGCAATGCGTTAGTGCGAGTGTAACACTCTGGTATAGAATTAAAATAATTAAATATAGCATCTTTCTAAATTACATCGATGGTCAATTAACTAATTAAGTATTGTCATCTTTCAATTTTATAGAAAATCATTAAAGAAAACAAGTTTAGACACTCAAAAAAAATTGGCCCATCATTCTGAGTAATAAACAAATACTGATGTATACAGAAAAAAAAATGCAGATGGAACTGTATGAAGATATACTAAAAAAATAATACACAAAGAAAGGAGATATATACCCTCTAAAAGGATAAATAGAAAACACTTTCTACATATTCCCAATCCTGCAGGTGGCTTAGTTGAACTATTACAAAGGAATAACTTATACAGATCTGTGTAATCAAGCAGATGTAAAGGAAAAAAGATAATAGGAGATGCCTGCAGTTCCTTGAGTTGCAATAAATAATAACTCAGAAAACCTTAAGAGAAATTCCTCAGCCACGATAGAATAAATAATCAGAGTTTCCAAAATTATTTAAATCTAATCACACACACTCCTATGAGGAAGAAGGCTATGACGGAAATGAAGAAGGGAAGCATGGTTTAGCTACTTCTTCATTTCCTTCCCTTTTTTCATCAAATAAAGCTTCAAGAAGCTTCCTTGCCCTTTATGAAAAAAAATTAAGGCTTAATTTTAGTGTTGATAAAGCAACGGCTCAGATCATCTTCATCCAAGGGCTGAGAAATAATGTCCGTTTTACCTTTCTTCATGATTATTTTGTATGGTCCAATTAATTGTAGCAATTTATAATGATTTTCTAAACTTGACCTTTTTATTTTAGAAAGTGTCTAAACTTGCTTGCTTTAATAATTTTCTATAAACTTGAAAGGTGGAAATATTTAATTACTTAACTAACCATCGATGTAATATAGAAAGATGCCTTATTTATCTGCATTCTAAAGGGTCATCATGTAATTATTTAGTCAAGGTACATTGAACTAGAGAAGAATAAGAATAGCAGCACATAGAAAAGGGTTTCTTGTTGTTTGCTAAGGCTGAAGCTCTGTGTTGTATTTGAGTAGCATTCGCAGCCTTGTAATCCTTTTTTTTTTTTTTTTTTTTCTGGGTTTGTTCTGCATTTTGTATATGTTTCAAAATTTTCGTTTCATTTGTCAGAAATGAAATTCTAAAAATTACCCTTTCGATTGCCCTGCATATTCAGGGACATTGCATGTGGAGCAAGTTTCTTGGTAGGATAAAGTACATTTAGAATAAGAGCTATCAGGGGAAACAATATTGAAGAAGTGCCTTCCTTTCTTCAGGAAAGGGTTCTTTTTATTTTATAATAATATTATTATTTTTTATTTATAAATTGTACTATGCTTGCTGTTGTCCCCGAAAAATGCCACTCATTTTTGGGACAACCTACAGACCAAAATTTCTCTCTTCCCTTCACAAAATTTGTTCTGAGCTTTCAAATTCCTCATTTTTAAGCTTTTTCCGTAAAGGGGCTTCAACGGATGAACCATTGAACCGTTGAACCAAAAGTTCAAGGTTCAAAGGTTCAACCAAAGCTTAGAAAGATAAAGGAAGCAGTGTTCGAGCGAGACACAGAATAAGCCAATGAACCGATTGAACTTTGAACCGAAAGAGTTCAAAGTTCAATGGTTCAACATGGTTCAAAAGCTCAAAAGCGGCCTCAGTCAAAGGAAAAGCGGCACACAAGTGGTTCAACGGATGGTTCAACCAAGGAGCGAAGAAGCAATTGAACCAAGGAGCAATAAAACAAAGAGACAGAGCTGGAAAAGACAAAAGCAGAAAGCAAAAGAAAAGCCCCACTGAAGAGAAAAGCCCGCGAAAAAGTGCCCGATGGAAAAAGACAAAGTGCAGCGGAATACGTCACGTGTCCTGTTATGACTCAGCAGAACGTGAAAAGTGTTTGCACCCATCATGCAAGAGCGGCAATTATTGCCGCCCTTACATCTTTTGGTCTCTTCCATGTAAGAGCGGCAAATTTTGCTGCCCATGCATCCCCATTTCCTCTCCTCCAGGTGCGAGGGCGGCGTTTTTTTGCCGCCCTTACACGTTCTTCTTCTTCAACATACGTCGGCAGCAATTTTTGCCGCCGACATACTTTCTCCCTGACGTGCACAGGCGGCAATTTTTACCACCCCTACATACCTTCTCCCTGTTTTTCCTAACTCTGGGAAATTTTCATTTTTCTTATTTTTCGCACCTGCTCCCCTTTTCTTCTACTTTTCGACCTGCTCTCGCCTCAGCCTTTTCAAGCGTGTTTCCCTAGTCATGATCACTCAAATGTGCAGTTTTTCCAGATTGCTAATTTTTTTCCTAATTGCACAATCATGATTATTACTACAGTTTCTCTCAAGGATCCCTCTTCATCGACGTCTTTTCAACAAAAGTTCTTCCATATCACTGAAGTTTCTCTGAAGAAGTCGAAGACCATGAAGAAAACTGGAAATAAAAATTGAAGCTTTTCTTCCATGCTTTATTCAAAATGCACTTTGTAATTGACTTGGGACATTTTCACGTGTACTTTTGTAATATGTAATTACATGTGAAAAATCCGGAAAATATCCCAAAGTCAACGCTGACTCATCTTTGACTAAGATATTTTTATATTTTAATCTTTTTAATTTTGAAAGGTTTCTCCCTATATATAGAGGGGACCTCTTTTGTAAAAATATCTCGGATAATTGAGAGCAAAAACTCTGCTGAAATTGATACACTTCTTGAGACTTTGTGCTCAACTTGTAAATCATATTTTATCAAATGAATGAGAAGCAGGTTTATTTCAGACTTTGTGTTGAAGTAATTTGTGTTATTTAGGAAATTGTTCTTATGTCCTCTTTCCTGATAATCTCTTATTTGTTTAATTTAATAAGCAAAGTGTGTGTGTTGACATTATCTGAAGATGTTTCTAAAAGATAGAAGAAAGACTTTGAGCTACTTTTATCTTGGTGATCCTTTTATCCTTTGTAGTTTTAGGCAAAGACTTTGTGATTTGTTTCACTCTACGGTTATGTGTATTCTGAATCAGTGAAGGAGGCAACGGAAGACTTTGTGCTTACGTCGGTTTTCTTGTGAACCTGGTTACCTACTTCAGGAGATTTTCTACTCTAGGCTAGATACCATTCCTGAAAGAAGAGGAATGTTCTTAGCCAATGACCAGGATTTCTCTCTCTTGTTCCTTGGACATCACCTCTGAAAAAAGAGAGGTGGATGCTGTTATACTACCCCAAGTATTATTTTATGCTTATATATATACATATAACGTATAAAGATTCATAGAGAACCTCCCCTTGATGAGAGGAGAGATTTACCTCGTCCAGATGTGGTAAACCCACACTTTTTGTGGCGTAAATCTCCTTGTGTTGTGGTTGATATACCCATTTTGTCATCAGTTATTTGACGACAAAATATTCACCCAACACTTGCCAGTTTATCCCTAGCCTGTGCAAATATATGAACTTTTGAATGGGGTATGTTCAACCAACAAAGCCTAATAATAAAATAATAATCATAAAAATATATCTTATCAATTTGTTATAGAAGCAAGTCCCTGGGTAGTCATGAGTGCCAGTTGTGGAAGCATCCAAAAGGCGAGTGGGCTGTTTAAAAATCTAAAAAAAATAAAAATAAACTCAAGGAATATGGCACAGCAGAGTATGCACAAAATGGTGCTTTTGGATACCATTTACTTTTCAATAAATGCCTCTACCAAGACTTAATCTCAGGGAATGCCAACGCTGCAGCAAATGCACCGATGACATTATGGTTGAGCCTTAATGGTGTGTAAAGAATGCCTCTAATAGATTTTCATGCCATGCTTTCAGCATACACAGAATAGGTTTACGAAAAGCATTGAAGAAAAGAAAGGAGAGCGAAAGTGGTTGCCAATACAGAAAAGCAATACATATAGGCAATTGAATTTTTGGTGAGCCTTATTCATGTGGTAGTACTCTCCAAGTCAACACAAGATGACAATAATGTTAAATTTGCCATGTTAAAAAGGATTACAAAAATGAAAAAACAAATATTGTAGGCACGTGTGCAAATACAATAGCAGCCAAATCTAATGCTCTTAAGTTTTTGTAAATTTGTGTTAAAGTACCAGCTTGCTTTTGATAAGATCTGAAAGAATAGTTATAGTTACATTGTAGTTTCTATTTTTTTTACGAATATATGTAAAAATTGCTTGGTAAAGAACATTGTGAGCAGTGATGTGATAAACTTAGTTAAGAATAGCCGAATGAATGGGAATATTAGTAAGAGAAAGGACTGCAGAAAAATACAATATTTCAATTTTTGCTAACCAAAAATAGGGGTAGAGGACTGGGAGGTGGCAATGTCGCCCCCACACCCCACCACTTCCTTTACCAAAAGGGCAGCCCTTCCCCTTATGCCGTCCTGCCACCTCAAAAATGTAGCAATTGGAATGCCATCGAAAAAGAGATTGGCCCTCCTCTTCAATGCAGGCCTGTATGGCCCGGCCGCCATCCCTAACCAGTGAAAAGGAAACATATATATATATATCCACACAAGCCTACAAGCAGGCCACCACCCATGCAGAACAAGTAAAATGAGGGGGCATTATATGTGCAAAAATATCAAAGAACGGTTGCATTATATATATATATATATATATATATATATCCACACAAGCCTACAAGCAGGGCACCACCCATGCAGAACAAGTAAAATGAGGGGGGCATTATATGTGCAAAAATATCAAAGAACGGTTGCATTATATATATATATATATATATATATATATAACTGGCTCTGATTAGCCCTCTTAGGGCAATGTGTTATTTGGAGTTATTGTATCTTCCTCTGAACTATAAAATAAACCTACAAATCAAAAGGCAATAAAAAATAAGGGAAGCCATGAATGCCATGGACTGAGGCAATTTCTTCCATAGAGAGGAGAAAGGGCATGGGCTAACTCTTCTCCACTCTCATCCTCTTGCAAGTTGGAGAAACCAAGGAAATATCAGTCTTACCCGATGATGCGTCCCTCCCATTCTTGGCCAGTCTGGACGTCCTAGATGCTTCCAGGACTAGGGGACTCATGGGAAACATCCCCCTAGTGTTTCCAGAAAAATGAAAATCTTGGGAAACATCCTGGGGACGTTCTGGCCTTTGGAAACTTTCGATTTTTGGGAGCTTGTGGAGGACGTTTAGGACGTCCAAGACGTCCCCAGGACTATCGAAGAACGTCCTAGGGACATCCTGGACATCCCAAACATCCTTTACAATTGCATAAAGTTTGCAGCTGAAAAAAACAGTTTCTAATAAAATTAAAAAATAAAATAAAATTAAAGTTGTTAAATGACTTTAAAACCTAAAATAACATAAAGCAACCCTAAAAGTGACTTCCAACTTATAAATAGACCAATTTATATTATTCTAAAACACACTTGAGTCTCGAGCAAAACAAATATTTTAGAGAAGAAGAGGAAAGGAGGAGAAAGAGGAAGCAAGAAGAGGAGAGCAAGGGCAAAGAGCAAAGCAAGAGAATAGCAAGGGCAAGAGCAAACAACAAAGGCACAATAAGAGCAAGGGCAAAGGCAAAGGCAAGAGCCAAGGAAAGAGTGAAGATTCAAAGGCATAAGGAGAGCAAAGGCACAAAGATCACAAGAGGCTTTGGATCTCAGGATTGAGTGGATCAAGTTTACAGAACTTGATGGCTACAAAGCACCAACGAAGATAGACAGGGAAACATTTGCACAAGAGTAGCTAGTGAGTTGGTGGCGACTATATGGGCATCCAGGGCAACTACAAACACTTGCAATTCATCTCCTTTCACAGGTTTCTAATTCCTCTGTTGCTAAGAGAAATTGGTCGACAATTGGATCCACTCTCATAAGAGAAACAAACTTACCTCTAAGTGGGGAGACGCTTGTTGTTGCACACAATGCCTTGCATCTGATAGATCGTAAGACTCCTCAGTACATGCAAACCCCAGCATTACGATGGGATGTAGATCCTAAAAAACCGAGCCAAGTTGAAGAGGGGCATAATGCACAACAAAGATTGATTGGGATCCACTTCGAGGATGAGGATGAGGACAATAGTTCCAGCGAGGAGCAGTTCATGGATGTTTCAAATGATGATTCTGATTTTTGAGTTGCATACTTACTCGGATGTTTATGGACTATCTTTTTTTCATTTTGTTTTGGCCCTTGGGTAGCGTGTTGAATAGTCGATGTATTAATCAAAAACTTTAAAACTATGGTCTATGGTCATTTAATCTATCATTGATGTATCTAATTCTACTTTTTTTTTAAGTTTATTTGTATATTTAAAATTTTAAATATTTATATTTTATTTTAATTAGCCATACCCAAAATTTTCGAAATTTTTGTCGTCCCAGAAACCCCGATCCCTTGTCCGGGAGTCTTGGGTAACTATGTTAAATATAAAGAAACACAAATGGAAAAGCTCTTTTGTAAAATTCCTTTAAGGATTTTTAGGCTTATAAAGGATGAACGGCCAAAAATCTTTTTTCATCTAAGGGATGGGATTTGTCTTGATTTTTGAGATTAATATAACTCAATTAATATAAATGTGTGTATTATACAATGTGTAAGAAAGCTTTGGTTTTTATCATAATATAAAAGCTTTTATTATTTATCTAAGCATTTAAAATAATTGGGGTTGCATGTGAACAAATAAACATATATATAACTTAAATTTTTAAATACCTTAATTTTATATTAAATTACAATACAACATTTAATTTAAGTTGTCCTTTAGTTAATTGGTCTAACAAACACTAGTATTGTATGGCGACTTCCTTTCTGCTTCGTATGCATGATTTTGGCCCTAGCTATCTCATTTAAGACATAATGTACTTAATATCCTTGTGACAAGGGCAACCCACAATTACTTATAGTTTTGGTATATAAAAGACAATTATGCTTAAACACATTAGATACTCTTCCCCGAAGAGAAATGGTGGCACCTTGTGAACATGAGGACTTTTCTCGTTTGACCAAGTAAATTGTGAATGCTCGTGTGAGTATCTCGCTCAAAACATTTTTCTTAACAGCTTGTTCTCTCTAAGCTACACATTATTGTGTTTCATACTCTCTTGTTGGCTCGTTGAAGCCCCTATAAATATTGAGACTTAATCTTGAAGCATACTTTCTACACTTTTTAGCTACCTTAGGAACCTTTCTCTAACGTGCGCATGATGATATCTAGCATTAAAACCTACGCAAGCACCAACCAATGGGTGAATTTTCCAATCATAGCATGATTTGGTGTAACTTTTATTATTTGTAATTATAGTTCTTAAAAAACTCACCCTGTTTTGGGAATATTTATACAATTTTGAGATTAGCATGGAAGCTTGTTGAAGGAATTGAGATTGTTCGCGGTTCAAGACAAAAACCCTTTTTTTAGGCTGGACTCATCTATTAGGGTTTTTGTAAATTTATGTACCCTAAACCAAAAGAATCATACTCTCAAAACAATGGCATGTCCTTAAATTTGGAAATTTGTTGGAAAAACCTATACTCTTCCCACACAAACCTTGCACTATGTTTGGACATGGTCTTCCTTGTTTTGTGTAACCAATTCTCTTAGAGTAACTTTATGGACCATGTTACAAAAACTGAACATGGTTACTTGGGGAAAACAGACCATTGCTCCATAGCTATGAAAGCCTTGCTTTGGCAATTCTCTAGCAGTTGGTTTAGCCAATCTAAGTCTCCATGAGGGCATTTCGTTTTCCCTTGCCAAAATGAGTAGCACAAGATGCAATGAAGAATTTCCTCTAGTGCTTGTAACCACCTTAACAGTTGGCAACATTAGTTTTCATGCCTTCTACTTATCAGAGGTATGGTTCTTGGCCACAATATTCCGGTGTGAAGTCTTAAGAGTTGTCCGGATATACTCACACTTCACTAAGTGGCCACATTTATCCCTGGTTAAGAGGCCGAACAATGTTTTAGATCCTTTCCTTTCTGTTGAAGTTCATTTTGCATGTCTGCTTTCTTGAGGCAATGCCTAATTCCATCCAGGGGTCAAGTGTTTACCAGTACTCCTTTTGATTCAAAAAGTGGATTTTGTTCTGGAGAATCCCATTTTGGATTTGCGAGTGGTAGAAACTCAGGAATTAGGAGCTCAACTCCCATTTTTGAGCTAGCGATAATGGTTGGTATCATTTTTAGATTGTGTCACCCCTGATTGTTAGCAGGTACGATTAGTGGACCAACCTTCTGAGTCTCTTTTCTCTCTAACATATCTTAACCTCCATGCTAGAAACAACGATGGATGGCGCCCTTGTGGGCATTTTTACAATTAATTCCTCTAGGACATAGGGTCTCTCGATCTCAAGAACAGATTTGGGCTCCTAATATAGGGAGTCTACATCCCTTGTCCATGCTTGAATTCATCTAATTTGCACAAGGATATCAAGATGTATGTGTCTAAGTTCTTGGTGTGTCATTTTTTTCAAACAAGGCGCCAAACTCTAATGGGCCCTCCTAATTACTCTAGCTTGTGGAGGAAAAGTGAGATGTGAATGCTATGATTTTAATTGATCCTTTTGATGCCATCAGGATGATGGTGGGGAACTTTAGGTGGCATATGTTTCTTCCCACCTATTCCCTATTTTGGAAGCCATGTAACTGGATAGGATGCTTTTCAATTGACAATGGTAGATTTCTCAATTCACCTCAGAGAATCATTACGTTTTCGATGTAGTGGTAATTTTGTTGGGACTAGGTCTCCTTTGGGTTATATCACCTTGTCTAGGTTTCAAGGGTCCTTTACGAAGAGGGGATTATCTCCATCTGGTCAACATTGAATATGCTTATAGTCTTATGATTCCATAAGTATGGCACCTATTAGCTAATGACTAGCGAAGAGTTTATGCTACCTTGAGTGGGTTCTTTTGGGTTTCTCAGTTGAGATAAGATAGCAGTATACCGCTTATCTTGCCATTCTAACATTTGTTTTCAATGACATTTTTTTTTTGCTTAATTAAAACATTGCTCAAAGCCCGTTCCATGTGGATGGATTGGTAACAGTGGTAATGGAGATAGATTTTTCTCCTTGGGTTTGTTCCTACATAAAGTAATTGAGGTTAGACCTTCGACAACAAGACCGAGATTAGGGTAAGATTCCTTAAGACAATTGGCCACATGGGCTACATATTTATTGATGCTTTTATTATGTAGACCGATACTTCCATTTCATCTTAACAACTTCTAGGAGGAAGTGTCTATAAGGGGAGGGAGATGTCATGCCCCATTTTCTACATCCTCCTATGCCATGTAATGGATTGGGTCACTAATAGGTTGCATAAACAATGTAACTCTTGAGATGTGATAATTTTTGCCATCAAGAGATTTCACTGTGGGATTGTCTACATTTATTTTGAGCTTGGTAGTTGTGTTGATTTGTTTGTGAAGAGGACATTTTATGGTGTGCACCGAAACAATTATCTTCATTTATTAATATATATATATGATTACTTAATATTTGAGAAGTAGCCCTGTTACTTTGGGTATATATACACGTAACTTATATTTTAGATTAGCTTTGTATGAGCAACTTGCTAGCATTCATGTTACAGTTATAGATTATATTTGGCATTTCTTTGACTGCATTACAATTTGTATTCTCTCTCTGTGTGATATGATTTGCGATGTAGTCGTAGCTACTAAGGATTGGAAAAATATATAATTGGTCATGATCTAGTTGGATGTAGTATGATTAGCATAGATGGTTTTTGTTCACACTTCTTTAGATACAGAACATGATTATGAGTTATCTTATATATGTTGTCTAACTTTGTACAGACTAACCATGTGATTGTTTGAGTTGACTCTAAATGATTCATGTTATCTTTTGTAGTAAATTGCACTATCACATCCAAGTGTGTTATAGGTCGCTACTCTAATGACATGTATGGATATTGACATGAGGTGTACTACTGCGACGTCTCGGAGTAACATGGTGCCAAGAGGGTTGAGCTAGTTCTCCTAGGAGTTGGAGGAGAGTCAAGGATCCGGGGTGGGGCAAGGTTATGGGGCCCTAGGGGTTGCATGTTGGCTTCCCTCCCTTTATACCTTACGAAGGAGGAGCTTGGGGCCCTATGGGATGCTTGTTGGGTTCCCTTCCTATATATATCTTAGTGAATACCTTGTTGGAAAATCCATGGAAGCGAAGGAAATGCTTGGGGCCCTAGAGGCTGCTTGTTGGCTTCCCTTCCATTATATCTTGTTCAAGACCATGTTTAAGGGAATAGAAGATGATTTCCTCTAGCATAGGGTTTTTACTACTACAAGTGGTATTCTTGCTTCACAACAATGAGGGAGTTCTTATTGGTTATCTTCTTGGGATTTATTTGTAATAGAAACATCCTTAATCATGTGACTGAATAGCACTCACAAATTGGTATGGTTGTATTATAGATGCCTTTATTTCATCATTATTATATCATATTTTAAATTGTTTGAATATGTTGACAAGTGCAATGAGTGTACAAGTGATAGGTCTTTGATGGTATAGAAAGGGACAAGGGGGGTTGACCATGTACCCAATGCCTCCTTCTGATCCTAGGTATAGCACTGGACCACGTAAATGCCATATATGCTATTAGTCTTACCTATGTCATGTGTGTGGGGATCACTTAGTGTTTGTGATGTTTTGTTGTGATTACAAATCATAGGTTAGTGGGCCACCTAATGTCCTAATTTAACATTCTAGCACCCACCTACTCGTGTGAAGTGGCCCCATTCCAAAGACCTTATAACCTGTATGGCCTTGGAAATTAATTTTTAAAACTATGTAAGAACTCCCAGAAATATATTTTAGCTTGTCCAAAGTGACCAGCCTTGGCTTGTGTGCCTTGGAGACTCTCTCGAAGACCCTATACCCAAGATTAGAGCCTTCTAAGCTGTTTGGAAAAGGGTGGGGCTGCATGGCATGGAGGAAACACATGTTCCTCCATGAATGGCTGCACAACGTAGCAGCCCACTCACCCTTATAAACTGTATTCTTCTATTTGCACTTCATTATTCATGGATGCTAATGACAGCAGAAAGGAATAGAGATGACAGAATTGGGGAATCGCAAGAGCATAGGACAAGAAAGAGAAAGACCTCGTAGAAGTGCCTAGGTGGGATATATGTCGTCATTTTATGGTAGTGTATAATTTTGGGTTCTAGTGTTGAAAACAAGTGCAAAAAATAAAAATATATTCTGTTGAGAATGTGTGAAATGTCGTGTTAAAAATCTATGAAAGACTATGTTGAAAATGTGTGAGGGAATTGGATGTTCAGCGTGTAAATCATGTTATATACTTATGGGTGTGAAGAAGGGCTTACGTGGAGCTTGGGGCCTGACAGGGGCTGCATGCTAGTTCCCCTAAAACTTTGTACAGCAGAAGAAATCCCTGCAATTTTTGAGTTAACCCATTGGATTGTTTTTGCCTGTCTATTGAGCAAGTGTGATGACTAAACCTTAAGCCTATATGCCCACAACCAATTATCATAAAACCTATGTTTGGGTCATTGAGGATTCCCTTTGGGCTTGGAGGTTGATGAGAGCCATGGATGTCTGATGACATCACATAGCTGGGAGATGAGCACTCCCTTTTCTGTCTATTGTGTTGCATTTGAAGGAAATGAAATTTGCTGCTATGAAAAATATTTTATACTAGATGAAGAATCAATGTTATGTTTAACATGGAAAATTAACTCGGTTTATTAACAAAGAATGGAATAATAAGTTGTGTATAAATGACAGAATTATGTACTTGAAGTGTTGTTGTAATGTTTCTTGATGTTGTGCTTAAAGAGGGATTGAGTCCCTGGAATGCTTGTTTAATTGTTTGTGTTAGGAAAAAATACATAATATGTGTGCAAGAAATCAAATTTCAGAATTAACAAGCAACAATACAATGAACAAGAGATCACCACAACATATGCAATGTGCAAGGAAAAACCATAAGACAATGGCATCTTGGATCTTCTATTAACTTCAGTAAAAATCCTCCTCTTACAAAGCTTCATTTGTCAATAGCTTGGACTTCTTACTCCTAGATTACATACAAAGCTTATGGTAAGAATGGCTTATGCTTATACTTCAAGCTTACAAATACAAAGGACTGAATCTTTATTTATAGAATTACATGAGAAGGAGGACAAAGAGAGAGAGAGACCAAAATGGCTCCACACTTGGAGAGGGACATAAAGTTGTGAATAGTGAAAGTTGTCTCCCACATGTGCCAAGGGTCAAAAGGTAATCAATCACCTTTTGCCAAAGATCTCTTCCATGTGACAACTTTGTCTGTCTCCCACAAAAACAAAAGCTCATCAATCAACCTTTTGACAAAACTCACCCACCATGTGCCTCCAAGTCAAAAGTAGAATCATCTTTTGGCTTACCTCCATGCGCATTCAATAGATGTGCCCCACATTCAAATCACCTTTATGTGACTTAAGTTTATCCATCTCCATCAACTCTTCTCCATGTGCATCCAAGGATGAAATGCGCCTTATTCCACCTATGCACATAAATAGTGAAATATGCCACATCAAATGTGACATGGATATTGGCGAAGGAAGCTGTGATTGAAATAAGGCGCGGGTAACGTACAAGAAATTTAAAAGAGAGAGAAGTGTTTGGACTTCCATTCCAAACTATTGGGCTTCTTTTTCAATCCTAAGGATTGGTTTGTGTATTTATGAGCCCATGGGCGTTCAAGAGACGTCATTGAAGGCAACTCATTCACAGTTCATTCAAATCATTGGGTGTTTAAGGAGATTGTTCAAAGATGTACAATTGATGGCATAGGAAGCACAGTGAGTGAATGGGACCTTTGTGAAGTGCAAAAAAGGCAGTCAAGTATAGAGAACCTCTGATTTGAAGATTACATAGCTGAGATCACTGAGTTCAATAGTCTCTCTTATTGAAGAAGCAAGTCGTCCACTAAAGAGTGTAGAGTTCATTACGCGAGTAGGATACTTTTGAAGTTGGTGTCCTTCTAAGCCCAAGATAGAAACATGTAAACTACAGAACATAGTGGCGAGGAGGAAGCTTAGCTTCACTCTTGCTAAAGTTTTCTCACATTGAATTTCTCCAAGGTATGTCTTGTGTCTCTCTATTTCATGTTGTGGTTGTTTCCATTGATTGCAAGCATTCCATTCCATGCAACTAGTCTAACATACAAACACCCAAGAAAGCTCAAGACTCATTTAACACAAGCATAGTAATTGTTCATAAAGATTAATGAACTTCACAATCATTTGCACTTCTATACAAGCACATTGAATTGCAATCATGTATGGAGTAGTAGCATGTCTAGGATGTGAAAGAAGGTATGCAATGGATGTAGCATGTGAAGGATTGCATATTATTTTGTATGTTGTAGATGACAATCATAGGAGCTAGAATACATCTGAAAAAACAAACAAAAATTTTGATAAGTTTGGGACAACACTTGTTAAGGAAGGGATTCGTGTTGGTGAAGCTTAGTGTGGATATCCACCTAGTTTATGGATCACTTAGCCTTCTAGATGTAAAACTCCAAGGTATTGCCTTTTGTTCCAAATTGATCATTTGTTCCCTAGAAGGCAATGAAGCTTGGAAAATCTTTCTCAGGAACTCGATTACTCAAGCCAACCCTCTAGGCAAAAACCCTTCTTAACCTTCAATCTCAATTACTCAACCATGTCCCAATGAAAATTGTTGGTTCTTTTGTTGCTCAGAACCTAAGTCACCGCATTCGAATTTCTTTTCCAATTCGTGAAGGATTAAATTCGGAAAAAATTGTTGCTAAAAAAATCAACTATAAAATTTGTAATCAAATTTGACTAAAAATATATATAATTAAAGATATATATTTAAAAAATCTATAGGTAATAAATTTAAAACTATATATATATATAATGAACTTATAATTTATACTTAATTAATATTGTATAGCTTATATTAAGTGCATGTGGTGGGCCTCCTATAACTCACTATTTATTAATATTTTATAATGTATAATTTAAAAATATATTATAGACTTACATTAATGCATTTTATATGTTGAATGGTTATGTAGTGAGTATATTAATAAATCTCAAAATATTAATGATGGATAATAACAAGGCGCACTCATTATCAAATAGGGTATAACAAAAAATTAACACCGTCAACCCCAAAGTATTTGCCAACAGGCACAATTCAGGCAGCAAGTGTGACCCTTAGTGATGGACAAGGGCAGTTTCTCGGGCTGCGTTTAAATCACCAACAAGTTTTGCAGATGCAGCATCCTTCAATCACAGCTTCCTTTGACCTGATACAACTTTGAACAAACAACAAAGCAAAAATTATATAGCACCGAATTAAATCACAAATTTAACTGATTTCTTTTTGTTACTACTTGTTTAGCGAATCCCACACCTTTCCCATTAAAATTGCCAAATGTGGTGACACAACTTAGAACATATGGAAGGCATGGGAATTACTCAAACCTCACTTGAAATGTGATGGTGATGGCTTCAAAACTAAGCTCTCTTTAAACTCACAATCTCTTTGGTGGTCTCCAGTTCTATCCTACTATGGTGTCCCCTTTACCATGGTCACTTGGACTAAGAGCTTATGGTTTTTCTAGATTGGCATTATAACTATCTCAAATTTGTTTTGTAAATGCTTACGTGACTAGCTTCCATGGTCTATCCTTTGTGACAAATTTCAATTGCAAAGGTCAATCTAGAAGTGGCCTATTGAAACTCCTTTTCACTAGTACAAACCCTGGCTTGGTTATCAACTTCTTCCTCCACAACACATTCAAGTGGATACTTTGAATGCTCGCTATAAATTCAATTCTTTTGAGAAGGTATGGAACCGTGGGTTTGCCAAAATATGGAATGCCACTGTTGAGCCCAAATAGGCTCACTTCCTTTAGTGCATCATTCACCAAAGTCTACATATTGGAAGTTGTCTGGTTCATTTAGGTGTGGCCCATCCTGTTTGCCCAGTTTGCCAACATCCTAAATCTCTCACACATTTTTTTTTGGTTTTGCAAGCATGCTTAGTCTGCTTAGAGATGGCTTCACATCCTCTTTCAGCCATTTTTTCCAGAATTTTTTTCTTGGAAAATGGTGCTTTTAGGAGATTTCGCGGTGATCCCTGAACTTACAATCAAATTTGGTAGATTTTTCGTTCTAAAATTCTTTTTCAACTATGGAAAGAAAGGAACAATGGTATTTTCAATCATATTGCTATGGATGATTGTTTTTCAATTACTAACAAGGTTCAAGTGATATCAAATGTGATGATACAAATTCAAGTTTAGGGTGATAAAGTTTGGCTAGAGGTGGAGCACCTCCAAACTCTTTTGGACCACATGGGGAGTGCCCCATTATTGTCAGTCAAGTTCCTCTAGACTCACCTTGCCACCAGTCAACCTCTCAAGGCCATGGCATTGGTACTCACAGAAGACACCGCTGACACAACAAGCACCATAGCCCTTCCCTGCATTCATGGCCTCCTTCACCAAGTCATAGTTCTCGCAGTGGTAGTGACTTTGCTCATTCAGACCCTATTGTGGGGAGCTCAGCAACAAGCGAAATTCCCTCACCTTGTCCTCATTATTTTGCCTACTATGCCAGATCATACTGAGGAAGAAAACAAAGACAAGTCTAATGATAGTTGCAAGCAGATACCTGATATGACAGATCCACCTGCTGAAAGTGGTTGGGTGGTTGGGGTGACAAACCAAATGATCCTTCGCCACTAACACCTTTGCTCATTGCTCATGTGGCTTAGTCTTGTGCCTTGTTGCTTTGGTGCCCAATAGACTATATATTATGTTTTTTTGGTTATGCTCACCTTTTTTGGTTATGCTCGCCTTTTTAACTGAAAAGTCATTTTCAATTTGTAATTTATATATTCAACTTCCTGCTAAGTTAAGTTCATAGCTATTTCTCAGTTTTGGGGACTGATATGATATTTTGGAGTGGGTTGCCATCCACTCATTTTTTGTACAAATTGCGATGTAAAAATTTGTATTATTAAAAGAAGAGCACTTTTTCAATCAAATAAAATCTATAAGAACCAGGGCGTATGTGACCTAGTGTTGCAGTTTAGAATAGAACATCAATCCAATGTAAGAGCATTCAAAGCATTAGCACACATAACAAAGCATACATCCATTCAACATTGGGTGTTAGCAGTGCAAGACGACATCTTAGTTAATTACAATTATGTGTTTCAGGATTTCATCTTTCAAATCCCCATCTTGTTATTCTAATGTGACTTTAGTGCTTTGTAAGCTTTTTGATGTTCTTTCTTTTTTGAGTTCATTAGTTTTTTGAAGTTAAAGTTCCATTCTTTTTTGTCAATAATACAGTTCCACTTTTTTCTATCTCACCAATTACAGTTCCATTAAAAATTCATTGATTAGTACTGCACATTAAAAATATTGCCACATTCCGTATGCCTTTCACTAATGGGGTAAAAAAAAAAATTCAAAAATCAGGACGTAGCAAGACAAAATCCAGCCATTAAAAAAATTAAACAACTTAGAGAACCTATAACATGAACCCAACTGAATTAACACAACAGACAAGAAAGTCTCAGAGCATATTTCCCAGATACAAATTACGACCCACAAATCATAGTTAGAAGCTACGCTAACTAAATAGGATATGTTTCCTTATAATCAATGATATAGTAAGAACAGTTGACTGGAAAACTCTTTCCAGACAATAAAAATCAAATCTGTAAAACTCCATTATGAAATCAATTAACCTCAAAGAAGCTAATTACTAAATCAGGCATTTTAGCTGTCCTTTTGGCACTAAAAATAGCTGTGTATAGAAAACAAAACAAACGATATGTACCTGAAAGCAAGTGTCCATACACAGGATGTATGTCCCATTAAAGGAGTTACACATCGACCACTTGATAGGTCCCACATCATAATGACACCATCTTCATCTCCAGATGCCATGTAACGCCCATCTGGTGACATAGCTATCGACAACACCATACCTCTATGACCAACAAACATGCGCACACATTCACCAGTTTGTACATCCCATAATCTGACAGTCTTGTCACTAGATCCAGTAGCAATATAGTTGCAGTTCGCATGCCACTGCACACACTGTATTTTGAAATGCAAAGTTGAACACAACGAGTGAGAATTTCAAGAGTTCTAACTAGTGAAAAATACATGACTAGAACAGTAAAAGAAAACTAAAAATATTACTGTTTAAAATAAGCTACAATAGATGAATAGGACAAATAATAGCACCATTACTGAACAAAAATTCATCAAGTCCAAAAAAACAGGTGATAATATTACTGTTGAATGTTGTGAACCTAAATGAAATGTACTAATGCCTACCATTGCTCTGTAGGGGTCATGTCCCCACCCACATACCCCTTGTTATTATCTCCACTACTCACATCCGTCATCATTCATATATTTCTTCCTTCTATTTATATTTATATTTATACTTGTATTTACATTTATATTTTTGTGTGTGGTGGGGAAGGGGGGGTATGCACGTGTGCATACATGTTTGTGTGCATGTGTGTGTTTGTATGTTTGCATGAGTAGGTGGGTGTGTGTGAATCTCTATATCATTTCACTGAGAAACTTCTGTCAGATGTCAATAAATTATCAAATCCTAAAAAGCATCACCGAGGACTTTGTGCACCGAACTCAAGACAGGAATACCCGATGTGCATTTGTAACCATACAATTATTTTATATTTTCTGAATTTTTCTTGATAATTCATGGATATATGCATATATAATTCTTTTTCAAACACACCCAAAACCTTGCACCCCCAATTTTTGGGGATCCATATAGGGTGCCGTGGGGACCCATTTGTACCCAAGTAACCTTGCTGAAATTCAACACCGAAAGATAAAGGCAAACTGACCTGCTAAACTATTCACTTTTTGCAACTGGTATTTGATAATCGAAAACCTATGCAGGTTGCCATCAACAATGGACAATAACCAACCACAGTAAAGAGATCAATAACTCATTGACTCGAGCTTCATAGTTCAGTGCAATGATGAATGAGTTTTATCTATCAATCCAGTCAAGAGATGGATTGATGCGAATTTCAATAAATATTTTTTTTTGTAGTTAAGTCATAAGACCTCAATCATACATTTTGCATATAATAAGCTATGAATTTAGGATATTCTAAGATAGTGATACGATAAAACATTGGTCCCTTGAAACTCAAAAATTATTTAGGTATCCAACAATCTAGATGTGCTTTTACAGCATCCTGCACAGTTGAATTAGACATTGTAGAGGGTTTCCGTAAGAAAACCCTGAAAGCTATCATTTCTGAAAAGAAGACGAGTCAGATATGAGATACTAAATGTTCTATACAATCCTATTCAGAAGCACACGCTTATGACACATCTTCATGTATGAAATCAATGGATTATATCTATCCTCCCAATTAAGGGTGGGAGACTAATGCAAATGGTAAGGAAGAGTATAAAAGTTTGAACAAGTGTGCCTTTGGGATTTCATAACAACAGTCAAACACAAGTCAATCCAACAAACAGAACAACTGGATCAGGAAAAAAATTGAGATATTGTATCACAAGCAACGCATTTCCATCCCTATGATTTACCGTATCATATAATGTAGTGATGATGGGGCTCACTATGTATGAAAGGAAAAAAAGAGAAGATGGAAATGACATCCTAAAAACTATAATTCTTATATAAGACCAACATCCAAGCATGCACAATGAAATTATAAAAATTATCCTTATTAATGAAGATTGCAATTCAGTGAGACTTGAGCAAACAAATAAACCAACCAGAAAGCAAAAAGGCAAACAAAGACCATTCAAGTTTCAACTTACATCAACATCAGACAGATGTCCTGCCATGATCCGTAAAGGATGAATTCTGTCCATTGCCCAAACTCTAGCAGTTCGATCATGTGAAGCACTCACAAAATAGTGTCCCACAGGGCTAAACTGCATCCATCAATGTCACGGTCAAAAGGAAAATATTAGAAACTTTAAAGAACTGTTAGAGCCAAACTAAGAGTGTCACAACCCATTTGAACCTATTTGAAAACTATGTTAATTTTCAGCTGGTCTATGTTATGACTTAGTACACAAATAAGCATTGAAATGCATTCGCCAATTAGAACATTTGAACTCAGTAGGCGTTTATACTTTATCACTCTTTATTACAGATGATGAGCAACAATGGCAAAGAATAACAAGTCCAAGAATTACAAATATTTTTATTTGTGCATCGATATTTTAGGTAATTTGGAACAAGCATCGTGTTTAGCTCCCCAAGTAATTAGAAAGTTAGTTAGGGCCAGCATAATATTAGTGTTCTACTGGACCAATTAGTGAGTAGACAGAGATAAACTCCTCGTCTTGATAAAATTGCAATGATCATGAGCCCTGAACTGCCACAAAGTTCAGGTAACATTTGAGGTTTTGGGGACAGTTGAGGTAATTGAGGAGACATAGCAACATGGGCTTGTGTATTTTATTTAAATGCAGTTACATGGACTAGTGCACTTTTTTAATGTTTATCAGTCACATGGACTTACTGTTTATTCTTAAATGTTGTACATATCTCTATGTACATCTCTATTGTCTTAAAAGTTTTGTTCATCTAGGAGCTTCCTTGTACATCCTTTATAACCTGATACAATGAGAGTAGAGAATGTAATATCGTGGCAATCTCATGTTCTATCCAGTCGTCATCTTCCTTAGTTCATATCATTTCATATTAGGGTCTATCAATCATAGCCCTTAGATCTAGTCCTCTTGAAGGTTTCCATCTTTTACACTTAATAGATTTTACACCCTTTGGACTCTCCTGATCAAGTTCCTAGATCTACTCTTCTCAAGGGTTTCTACCTCTTACCCGCCACTAGATATACTCTCTTGTTCATATCAACTGATATCAAATTCTATCCATCATGGCTAAAATCATTCCTCTCAAGATTTTCCATCTTTTAACCTTACTAGATCTAACACCCTTGTGCTTCTCTCAGTGAAGGCATTGATCAAGTCTCCTTGGGCATTCCTGCTTCTTAGCATCCACCAGTTCTACTCTCTTCAACATCCATCAAATCTGGGGATTCACTTCATCATTAGTGTCCTTAATCAGATCTGCACAACAATCACTTACAAGGGATCAGCTTCTCAAAACTGTGTTGGTGTTCTAGTCCTCCTGCTGAACAATTTCCCCAAAAAAATCATATTGTGGTGCATATCTCTCTTAGCAGAAGTACCTATCCAGAATGATTCTTGTGCCATCAAAAAGTACTATTTGAGAACTTTCCCGCAAGTGGTCACATTAAACATTCTGAGCAGTATTGATGGATCTGACCTTGAGAATTTGGCCTTCTGGAAATGTTGTACTGTCCTTATTGCAATCACGAATCGGAAAGAAAAAGACATCAGTTTTCTGGTCTTGTGATATGGGTAAGCAAATCAAGCACAATATTTTGCATTGAGAAGGATATTTTTGGATCTATTTGCCTAGAGGTTTTGTTTTTAGATCATTGGCAGCAAATTCTTCGTGGGTATTCTTTCTTAATCCCAGAACTGATCCAGAATGGCTCCAAAAGCTACAAGCGAATCCTCACAAAAATCAATGAGTAATAGCACTCTTGAGCATATCTTTGTCAGTCACTCTACCACTCTTGAACATATTTTGTCCAGTATTACTAAGAACCAAAGAAAGCTAATGGATGAAATAATGAGAATGTTCCATTTATGCTTCTACAAAATCAATCACATTCACAACCATACAATCTCCTAACAGTTTAACCTAGCAACCCAGTTCCATATACACAACCAAGCTTGTATTCATTTCTTACAGTTTTCAATAAAATTAAAGATTCTACTTAACTACCATTTCTATAAGATACTCGTAAATTCGTAATCCTAATTACAAAGATTCTACACTCCTCAAATGGATAGCCACACAATAAAGGGTGAAGATTTTGGTTTGGAGGCTATAACTTTACTACTATAGGTTCCACTTGTGAGCAAGTCTATATCTCTCAAGTACAATCCACTCTTCTTCCATGGTTCAATCAGATATCCAGAAAATCAATAATAAACTCCATATTCCCATCCCCTTCCTTAGTGGATGGTGGGTCTTGATCCTAAGTAAGCTTCCTTGCAACTCCAAGGTGTATTTTTTATAGCTTCAGTGTTGACATATGCTTTTCTAATTTCACTAGCTATCACAAGTTTAGTTCCTAAGTATGGAAGACATCCAACAATTTCTCATTCAGTGATTTCTATGACTGAGTTCCATGGTATGGATCCAATCCTCCAACTACGATGCCATCTCTAAAGTATTATGATCTTCCACGCAAATTATCAATTTTTCAAGCTTCAATTTTCATATGAGGATGATGCAAGAGCATCAGGGTCAACAAGCAATCCTGAATCAACCAAAAACACGAGTCAATTTTTGTGTGTTTGCAACTTGTCAACAATGTTGACATTGTTGCGCATGTCAAAGACAGTCAGAACCAGTTTAGGAAGCATCACCAGAACTCCAACACCATAGGAACATCAAGTGCAACATGTTTCAATCATCTCCCAGAGGTTAAGTTGACCAATTTTGAGCAGATGATGACACTGCCGCTTAATGCAAGGGCAGTTTCAAAACCATCGATTGTGAAATCGCTGCAATTTCTTAACCACTGGTCTATAGTAACCAACAGTTTTGCCCTCAAAGGCTGAAAAGGTATAGTATGTAATGTCCTCTTCTAGCTAGACATTGTACTTTCAGCATGATTAGCCTATCAGTGGCCCTTGTAGGCTAATACGGCATAGTTAGAGGGTCTTCTCCGCAGTTACCCAAATGGCAGTTGGTTTCTTTGGGGAAGTTACGACATATTTTAGAGGTTTTCTAATGATTTATTAGAATGTTTCTATTTTTAGAAACCTCATGTTACAAAATGATGTTATATTTGTACTTTATGTTATGATTCATTATTTTATATTAAAGTGCAAATATAATATATTAAAAGGGAAAAATAATAATAAAATATTATGATGTTTCTAGAAGCTTCCCAAATGAAGGAAAGAAAAAAAAGTATAAAGGGAGGTGTGGGCTGCCATTATGGATCATCCCGATTTGATGTTGTCTTTGTTGTGGTATGCTTGTGGAGCCTAGAGTTTTCTGCAGTGAATCAATTTGTCTTTGGGAATGATAACTCCCATTGATAGCATAACTGAGGGAGTGAAATATCTCTTGAAAGATTGCATTTTGGAGGTGATATTTCAGTTATCTCAATTGGAGCAAAATTTGTGGCCATTGGCCAATTTGAAGAAATCGATTTGCTGAATTTGTGGAGGTTTGATAGCTATCTTTTGGTGTTGGTTTCTATATAGCTTGGCATCGATTTTCCTTGGTTAAGAGAGCAGACTGCATTGTAGAAAAATCTGATATAAAAATCAGATATTTACAGTCAAGGAAGGACACCATTAAGAGGAACGTTTTTGCTTGTGGGGATTCCAATTTGCATCGATTCTTTGCTTGGCTTGGTGCGCCTACTTCCTTGGAGCATGGAGATGATATTAGATGCTTGAGACAGCGCATATTCATTGCATATTATTTTAAATTTGAGATCAGACCAGAACAGGGACGACTGGCTTGAAAATTTTGATTTGGCTTGGGAGATCATCCTTTCACTTGGAAGTTGCTTGCTCCTTCATCTATTCTCAAAGGCGCCTCAATCCAACTAAGTTTCAATGCATACAATTCATCCTTTAGTATAGTTTATATTTGCAGTTGTAGGTGTGCATCTTTCATACCAACATACCAAATAATTGTAATTCTTGTTTATGCCAAGAGTCTTGGCTAGTCTAGTGGAGCATTGTATCAAATCATCAATACAAATAAGAATCACAAGTTGCTGGTCATTTATAGTTATCTTTTGAGCATTTGAATTGAGATAGTAAGTTGCATGCCAACTGTTCGACTAAATGTTCATTGGCTATAAGTGATTAGTTTGCTTTGTGAATTCATCTAATTGCATAGAAAAGAACAAAAAAAGAAGTCATTCTTGCCATCTAGAACTTAGCATTGTCATTCTTGCATTGTTCTATAAACACTTGAAGCTTTAATCCATCGTCGTTCAAAAAAATTATCAAACTGTGACAAAAACCAACAAGAAGCACTCTGCATACGAAGTGTTTGAAAAAATTACAAGGCAGCAAATTGAGACAATTAAGGGCAGATTGGGCAAGGATTGTTACATAGCAACTGCCCAAGACAAAATTTGATGCCATTTGGACCAAAATTGCAACGTTGTGTCTTGCTTGGTTGAGTGTATGAAGCTCTAGTTGAGTCAGTTGTAGGTTGTGAAAAAATTCCTGCATAGCTGAGAATTGTGAGTAGTAGTAATGGCACATAGAGGAGCACCTCGCACGAGAGGAGGAAGAGCACCAAGAGTTACAAACTTGGAAGAGATGTTGAAAAGAATCCAAGTTAGATTGGATGCTATGGAGGCTGCACAACGTAGAGGAACTACTATTGCAGATGCAAGTGATGTTTAAGAAAATGAGGCACTGAGGCTGAGCTTGAAGAGTTGGGTGATGAACTAAAGGACAGATTTTTTAGGGCCAATTCTAAGACGGGAGGTAAGCCTAAGTTGGACTCCCCTAGCTACTCAAGAAGTTTGTGCCCTGAGGATCTCATTGATTGGATCATAGAGCTAGGAAAGTATTTTAAATATGAGCAAAAGGAGGATTCCAGGAAAGTCAAGTTTTCTGGCACCAAGTTGAACGGACATGCATTCTTATAGTGGGATCATGTGCAATTGGAAAGCATTAGAAGAGGCAAAGAAAAAGTCAAGCCCTAGGATAGGATGGTTGCAAAGTTGAAAGAAAAGTTTCTATCTTTTGATTATCAAGCGAATTTTTTCAAGATGTAGAATTTAGGACAGCGAAATGAGTATAAAGGACTACACAGACGAGTTTTAAAAGCTTGTCATTCAAGCTAGTCATGTTGAAGATAATGAAAAAACTCAAGGTATGTGGCTAGTCTTCATATTTCCATACAAGATGAGTTTGAAATGATTAAATTGTAGTGTATGGAAGAAGCCTATAAATGTGCATTGAAGGCAGAAGAAAAGTCATCAAGAAGACAACAAAATACAATAAGAGGTAGAGGAAGGCTTTCTAGAGGAAGAAGTCAAGAAAACACCAATAAAGAACAACATACTCATGAAGTAGAAGCTAGCACTTCTCAAAGTAAGAACCATGCCCCACAAGGAAGAGGGTATTCTTCAAGAGGATGAGCATACTATGGTAGAGGACTAAGTACAAGATTAATGGGTACATGCTTTAGATGGAACATAGAAAGGCTCTCGTGATGAAGATAGTAGCTCTAAGCCCAGTCAAGGAGGAGAATGCACCGTTGCAAAAAAACAATCTTTTTCGAAACATATGCAAATACGAAGGTAAATGCTGTAAGATTATTGTTGATAGTGGTAACATGAATAACTTGGTATCTAATGAGATGGTAGAGAAGTTTGCACTAAAAATAGTAGCACATCCCAATCTATATAAGGTGTTTTGGTTGCAAAAGGGCATCACATTTAAGTGAATAAGCAATGTCTAGTTAATTTTCAGATTGGGTCATATAGCGATGAAGTTTTGTGTGACATTATGCCCAAGGATGTATGTCATGTGTTGTTGGGTAGACTATGGTAATTTAATACAAAGGTCGTGCACGATGATAGAGTTGACACCTACACACTTGGAAAGAATGATAGGAAATTTACATTGAGCCCATTGAAGGACAACAAAGATGAGGGATTGGACAACAGTCCTAAAAGTTTTCTTAGTTTCCGGAAAACATTTTTTGAAGGAGGCAAATAAAGAGAAAGTATGCTTTTCTTTCATTCCCAAACCCATGCAAGTTGATACAGTAGATAAGGTAAATGAAATTCCACATAAATGTTGAATTTGTTAGTAAATATGCTGAGATTGTTTCAAAGGATTTACTGGATTGATTTCCACCCATAAGTAGCATTGGTCATCACCGGATTTGATTTCTGGATCTAGCCTTCCAAACAAGGCAGCATATGAGTTGAAACCTATGGAAAATGAGGAAGTGAAAAGACAGGTACAAGAGCTATTGGAGAAGAGTTTGATAAGAGAAAGCTTGAGCCCATGAGCAGATCCAGCAATGTTACCACCTAAGAAAAGTCGGGAATGGTGTATGCGTACGAATTCAAGAGCAATCAACAAGATTACAATCAAGTATAGGTTTTTATTGCCTTGGATGGATGACTTGATGGATTATTTGAGTGAAGCAAAGTACTTCAGAAAGATTGATTTGAAGAGTGGATATCATCAAATCAGAATTAAAGAAGGTAACGAGTGCAAGACCATGTTCAATACAAAGGACGGTTTGTATCAGTGGCTAGTGCCATTCAGGTTGAGAAATGCACTAAGCACATTCATGAGGCTCGTGAATGAAATTTTGAAGCCATATTTGGGTAAGTTTGTCATTGTTTATTTGGATGACAATTTGATATTTAGTTGAACAGCTTGCATTTGAGGTAGGTATTGCAAAGGTTGAAAGAAAATATGTTGTTGGTCAACTAAAGAATTGCAGTTTTATGAAGAGTTGATCTATTTGATATTTATGATTTCACATGATGGGTTAAGGATGGACTCGAAAAAGGTGAAAGCTATTGTGGAGCGGCCATTGCCAAAGAGTATGTTTGAAGCAAGAAGTTTTCATGGGTTAGCTAGCTTCAACTGGAAATCCATTAGAAACTTTAGCAGAATATGTGCACCCATTATGGAAACAATGAGAGGTGATAGGAAAGAGTTCAAATGGACAATAGCAGCAGAGAACAACTTTCAGATTTTGAAGAGGAAGGTGATAGAACTTACGTTATTAGCATTTTCAGATTTCAAAAAAGTGCTCCAAGTTCATTTTGATGCTAGGACTGCAGTAGGAGCGGTTTTGAGTCAAAAAGTACACCCATTGCTCACTTTAGTGAGAAGTTGAATGAAGCAAATCAAAGGTATTTCATTTATAATCAAAAAATTTATGCCCAAAGCATTTGTTTTGTACATGGATCATCAAGCACTAAGGTTCATAAACAGCCATGGTAAGTTGAACCAAAAGCATATGAAATGGGTCGAATTTCTTCAAAGCTATTCATTTGTGTTGAATAATAGAAGAGGCAAGTCAAATAATGTTGCAAATGCATTAAATAGAAGATGTCTTATGTTAAATGAGTTGAGAATAGAGGTAGTTAGGTTTGACAAAATGAGAGAATTGTATGAGGAAGATTTGGATTTTAGAAATTCTTGGGCAGCATGCAAGAGCCCAACCAGCATTGATATAACTTTGTGGCTATAATTCCTTTTGCAAGATGGCTTGTTGTTCAAAGGACATAAATTGTGTATACTTAAGGGATCAATGAGGGAGAACTTGAAATGGTGCATAGTGAAGGACTAACTGGTCATTTTGACATGGATAAAACATTGGCACAACTAAGTAAGAAGTACTATTAGCCAAGGATGAGTGTGGACGTGAAGAAGTTTGTGCAAGGATGTAGAGTTTGCCAACATGCTAAACCAAAAAATGAAAATGCAGGTTTGTGTTAGCGATTGCCAATAACAAAAATATCGTGGGAAGACATTAGCATGAATTTTGTTCTTGGCTTCCCATTAGCATGAATTTTGTTCTTGGATTACCAAGAACACAAAAAGGTAATGATTCTATCTTTGTTGTTTGTTGAACTACTTTTAAAAATGACACACTTCATTGCATGTAAGAAGACAAGTGATGCCATAAAGATTGTCAATTTGTTTTTCAAACAAGTAGTACGATTGCATGGATTGCAGAAGAGCATAGTTTCAAATAAAGATACAATGTGTTGGTCATGTTTTGAGAACTTTGTGGAGAAATTTGGGCACAAGGTTGACTTTTAATTAATCCTATCATCCACAAATCGATGGGCAAATAAAAGGAGTGAATAAAAGCCTTGGAAATTTGTTGACATGCTTGGTAGAAAACAAGCCCAACTAGTGGGATATGATTCTATCACAAGCTGAGTTTGCTTAAAACTCCTCAATCAATAGAAGTACAGCCAAGAGTCTATTTCATATTGTGTACAGTTGTAGGCTTAGAGTCGTTAGTGAGTTGAGAGATACAATTGGAATGAGTAATTGTAGTGTTGAAGTGGAGGACTACCAGCTTATATGCAAGAGGTGCATTGGGAAGTGAAAGAGCAGTTCGAAAGGAGTTTCATGGATTAAAAACAGCGTGCTGATCTTAAGAGAAGAGAACTACGGTTCCAAGTAGGTGACTTGGTTTTGGCTCATTTGTGAAAAGAAAGGTTCCCAAAAGAAACATATAACAAGCTCAAGTGGAATAACAATAGGATTGATATCTTGCCTATCTTCAATGTAGCGTATTTGTACTCTTAACTGTCTAGGTCAACAAGTAATCTTACATCAACCAAAAATATGAGACGACATTTGTGTGTGTTTTTGGAACTTGTCAACTATTTCGACATTGTTGCATGTGTCAAAGGCGATCAAAACAAGTCCCAGAAGCATCACCAAAACTCGAAAACCCAAGAACATCAAATGGAGCAAGTTTCAATCATCTCTGAGAGGTCAAGTTGACCCCTTTTGGACAGATTACAAAACCATTAGGATGTTTTCGTAACCGTTGGTTTGTCGTAACCACTGGTTTCACCGTGAATGCTAAAAAGGTAAGAGTAACCCACACAAGATGAAATATATTGACATGTGGACCGTTTTCCAACAATAGGGTAACTCGAAGGGGCACTACAAGAGTCAGAGGTAGTAAGTTGAGATTTGGATATGTTAGCAAGAGCTGGGAAGAGTCAATTAGGAGAAGCTTTAGTTGAGGGGAAAATAGAAAGCAGGGGAGAGGGAGGAAGAATCTTTCTTGTAGCTTGCTAGGGAGGTATGTGTTCAAAACTAAGAGAAGAGAGTATCAAGTCCAATAAGGGACTACATAGAGGAGAGAGTATCAAGTCTAGTAAGGGACTATGTCTAAGATACAATCTTTTTCATGTTGTGGTCGATAAAAAAGACAAGCATATGTGTGTATCAAATCTCTATAACATGGTCATTCAAAGAAATAAAGAGTGTGTTTTGGTTCCAACTCTGAGATTTGTATCTGAAATTGTGTCCATTGAGAGTGAGTCTAGGCTAGGGAACAAGGCAGCCATTAACTCGGCCCCCTCATTCCCATCAACATCAAAGGATCTTTTTGGCATCAACAAAACATTTCATTCACCAAGATATCTCATACCTAGGTGTTCTAACTCCTCTCATTCAACATTTGGATTCTATCCATTTGGGGACTTCAAAACGAATCTTGTGCGATCAAAAAAAACTATTTGCAAACTTTCCAAGTAGTAATCACATTAAACATTCTACATGGTATTGAGGGATCTATGTCCTTAAGAAATTGGCCTTCTAGAATTGTTGTTTGTAGATCATGTTTTTGCATTAAGAATCATATTTTTTGGATCTACTTGCCTAGAGGTTTTGTTTGTAGATCATTGGCTGCAAATTCTTGGTGGGTACTCTTTCTTAATCCCATAACTCATCCAAAATGGCTCCAAAACCTACAAGGGAATTCTCACAGAATCCGGTGAGTATTAGCACTCTTGAGCAAATCTTTGTCAATCGTGCTACCACTTTTTAACAAAATTTGTACAATTAGAATAAGAACCAAACCAAGCTAATGGATGAAATAATGGGAGTGTTCCATATATGTTTATGTAAAATCAATCACAATCACAACCATACAATATCCCCAAAATAGTTCAAACTAGCAACCTGGTTCCACTATACAACCAAGCTTTTATTCAATTCTTGCATTTTTTAAGGAAATTGAAGATTCTCCCTCACTACCATTTCTACAAGACACTCGCAATCCTAACTACTATGTATCTACACTCCTCGAACGGGTAGCCACATCATAAAGGGTAAAGATACTGATTTGGAGACTATATTTGGTCTGTAAACTATAGGAATATTCCATAGCAAGAATCCCCAACACAAATACTTTATACTCGTAACACATGATTGTTTGTTCATTGTTATGCATTACTTTGCTTAAGAAACAAAGATATAAAGTGTGGAAAGAAAAGAGAGATTGGAAATAAGATGCAAGTAGAAAGAACACAAAAAAAAAATAGGACATAATAGTTCAATCTGGAGAAACTCAATGTGAGAAAACCCCAATAGAGTGAGGTGCTTACTCATCCCCTTTCCACTATATAATTCTCATATACAATGCCATTAATTGGCCTTCTACAATTCACAGCTTGTCCAAAGCCTACACACTGTTTTGTCTTCTTACAACACTTCCCAAACAATTACAACACCTAACAATTAAAACTAGCTAGGAGAACAATGGAACTCTAACTCACGGACTTAACACTTGCAACTGCACCACTGAAACTAATTCCCATTGAATGCCTCTGCTTATCCCAAGGGCGTATATTTATACAAAAACTTACAAACAGGTGGTACACGGAACGCCCAAGATAAAAACTGAAGTGACAAAAAGTCCAAAAACGAGCCACGTTTGCAATCGTTACTCTTCAGACTCAAGCCGTGCAATTTTCCTTTAAGTTGCGACAAGAAAAGGTGTGGTGTCGTTGCGGGTTCTTCTAAAAAGCCGCGGCTTGATGTCTGCATCAAAATAGAGGACTACTCCAAAAGAGTTCGGATCACTTTGAACCTTCCTCTAACTCCGCAGCTTCTTCATGTGCCTTTCTAACTGCGACTTTTACGCAAATTGTCTTAAAAATGTCTCATACAAATATTCATTACAAGGATGAGAATAGTGATATTAGTTAGCTACCATAGCTAACATACTAGATCTAAAATTCGGATCATGTCTCCCCAATTAGAGACTTTTGGTCCTCAAAAACTCTAGGAATTCTGTAGATGAAGAAATTGCTTCCCCATTTCCTCTTTGGAATAGTATTTTGCATTGTTGGGTAGCTGACCTTTTAACCCAACTTGCCACTATTCTTGCAGTCCTCTTCTTGTTGTCTCTTTGTCATCTGCAACACAACATCCTTCTTCAATTTCAGCTTACCATCAAGAGCATTAATAGAAGGAAACAATAGATCTCCTCCATCATTTGGCATCGAAGGCTCAAAGAAGCATAAGTTCTCAATATTGACAACTAAATATACTTTCACAGAAGAAGGCAAATACAATCTGAAAGCATTCTTGCCCACTTGTTCCAAAATGACAAATGGATCATATCTAAGAAGCTTAAGCTTTGTAGTTTTACCTTGGAGCTTTTCTCTACTCAAATACAACAATACCATGTCTACAATAAGGAAACTATGTTCAATCATATGCCGATAATGTCTTGCTTTGTACTTGGCATGTGACTCTCTGAACCTCTCTTGCACTTGGAAGTGAATTTGTTGAATCTTCTCGATGATCCTTTCAGCCATGTGGATCTCAAAATCCACTTTCCCATTTCCTCTGTATGGCTATCACAAAACAACATCTAATGCACATGGAGGTAAGCAACCAAAAAGTTTCAAAAGGAGATTTATTAGTAGAAGAATGTAATGCCCTCTTATAAGAATGTTGAATATACACCAAATTTTCATCCAAGTCTTCTGATGCTTCGTATTGTACCCTCTCAAGAGCTACAACAACGTTCTATTCATCACCTTTGTCTATCCATCAATTTGTGGACGAAATGTGGTAGAACGTTTAATCTTGTATCCATCTTCTCCCACAATGTGATCCAAAATTTGCCAACAAATCTTGAATCCCAATCTGAAATGACAAAACCAAGCAAACGAAGTGAACCCACACGTTAGTGAAAAACAACTAAGCAGCATCATTGCCTTTAAGGGTCTTTTTACAAGGAATAAATACACATCTTAGTAAACCGATCCACAACCACAAACAGTCACGTCCTTTCTTTGACATAAGCAAACTATCTACAAAATCCATGGAAATACTTTCCCACGGCCTAGAAGGAACCGGTAGTGGCATATACAAACCCAACACCCTAGACTAAGCTTTCTTATACTACACAATACACATATTCTTATGAACTTAGCAACATCAACTTGCGTGGTTGGCCAATAAACATACCTATGTAAATGTGTCAATCTTCATAACTCCACAGTGAACTACAACCCTTGAAGTATGCACTTTTCTCATTAGCTAAACTCTTTCTCCTTTAGGCGCACAATTGTAAGGCTTAAGCCAATTCATGATGGCCTCTACCTTTGCCAAATCAATTCTCAACTTTCATCTCCAACCACATGCCCCCATTAGACAAGTGATTCTTGTGCAAGCTCACATTCCTTTTCATTCAATAATAACTTGTTCTACTTTAAAACTTGTAAATTTTGTTTTAAATGAATTCGATGGTCATCATAAGTTCTATTGAAAACTAGAATATCATTTAAATAGACCATAGCAAAAGCATACATAAAAGGCCCCAATATCTCATTCATTAATTGCTTGCAAGTAGTCGTGGCATTGCAAAACCCGAAAAGTAATACCAACCATTCATATAACCCTTGCCTTGTTTTAAATGTTGTTTTCCATATGCCCTCTTCTTTAATACTAACTTAATGATACTCAGGTTTTAAATCCGACTTAGTCCAATATTTCACATGTTTGAGTTTATCTAAAATATCATTGATCCGTGGAAGAGGGTAGCTATTCTTAATTGGTTATTTTAATGAGTGCTTTATAATCAACATACGTTCTCCATGAACCATCTTTCTTAGGTACTAGAATAATTGGATTACACGTTGATTAATCAAAGACTATAACTGTTGTTTTGCTTCATTGGCATCCACCAAGGATTGCCAATAAAGACCTAGATTTGGAAGACGATAATCCGGTAGCAACTGAATCTCATGCTCAATAGGCCTCACCGATGGCATAACATGTTGGCTTTTGGAAAACTTTCTTAAAATGTTGCACAAACTTTCTCATTCACTTCTGCTCTTTGCTAGTAAACATGCTACAAAAAGTTTTAAAAGAAATAAAGTGAACTTACCACCAGTAGTAATCAACCTTTTGGCTTGAGAGACACTAAGGAGATCTTTAAGTTTGCTTCATAAGCGTTAATAATCTATCTTTTTCCATCCTTCACCAAACGGTATTGATTGACTCTTATAATGAAGATGGCACATGAATATACATGTAATGGCTACCAAATACTACACCACACACATCAAGAGCCACAACATCCACTATAACTTCATCAATGAAATGTGTTCATTAATACCAAATTTAACCTTGCATTGTTCAGTCACCTTTAACTCTACTCCTTTCTTTACCCACCCCAATGCATATGGATTAAGATGATTGTAAGTTTCTAACACCAATTTGTCCACCAACTCCTTGTTTATTAAATTTGCTTGAGAGCAAGAAGCAAAAAAACCATCAACTTTTGTCTTTTTAATCTAAACTTTGATATGAAATTTTCTTGTAAGTTCACCTTGATTTTGAGCACTATTGCTACCTAATCATATCTCCTTGTGAATAGAGGTTAACATAATGTCGCATCCACATTGGAGATGCACACAACTTCTTTCCCTTGGAATGAAGTCATAGCCTTCTTCTTCTTGCTTTAGTACGGATGCAATTATAGATGCAACTTCTAACAAGTAGCCTCTAAATGAGTATCAACATCACAATGCCCACAATGCATTTAAGTATATTTTTGAGAAAAGTTAGTAGTGGCATTACGTTTACTTTTCCATTTACCTTCCACTTTTTCAAAGAACCACCTTGTTGTTTTGGCATGCTTGGAGAGGTAGATGGACCCTTCTTTTTGTACATCTCTAATTAGTGAGCTTGAAAACAAACCTCTTCTACATCTGCAGGCTTGGCCATGAGTATGGGTCTCCTCAAATGGCTATGTAGTCCCTTCATGTACTTCATTTGAATGTCACAATCTGTTATATCATTGCCCATTTGGACTGCCTTCTTGTGAAACTCGCATGTATACTCTTGCACACTTTGGCCTTGCTTTTGCCTAGGATATTGCCAATACATGGACCTCTCTTCCTCATAACAAACAAGATAAAATTGTTTCTTGATCAGCATTTCAAATTCATCTCGTTTAGCCCATCTTCTTCCAATTTACAAAACCATTCTTCGTCGGACAGAGGTACTTCTTCATCAAGATGGGCCATGCATCTGATTTCTTTATTCCACTTGTGGAAATCTCAAGCCACAAACTAGGATACCTTCACTACTAGAACTTGTTGCTCTAGTAACAAGCATAAAGCTACAAAATCGTCACAAAAATTCATACACCATGGAACCAAACCAGCTCTAATACCAGTGTGATTCAAAATCTGCATGGATATTCCATAGCAAGAATCACCATCAAGGATCCTTTATATTCCTAACACATTCATGATTATGTTTTCATTGTTATGTTTTACTTTGCTTATGAAACAGAGATATAAGGAGTCGTAAAAGAAAGAAACTGGAAATAAGATGCAAGTAGAAAGAACACATAAAACACAGGGTGCAATAGTTTAACCTGGAAAACTCAATGTGAGGAAACTCCAACAGGGTGAGGTGCTTACTCGTCCCCTTTCCACTAATGGTTCTTGAGTACAATTTTAATGCCATCAATTGACCTTCATGGAGAGAGATACAACTCACAACTTGTCCAAATCCTACACAATGCATTGTCTTCTTACAACAGTTCTCAGACAATTACAAAAACACCTAACAATCGAAACCAACTAGGAGAACAATGGAGCTATAACTCATGGACTCAACACTTGCAACTGCACTACTAAACCTAAATCCCATTGAATGTCTTTGCTTATCCCAGAGGCCTGTATCTATACAAAAACTCTGCAACATGAGGTACATGAAACACCCAAGAGAAGAATTGAACCAACAAAAATTCCAAAAATGAGCCACATTTGCAACCACTACTCTTCGGACTCAGGCTGCTCAATTATTTGATAAGCCCAAAAAGGTGTAGCACCACCGCAAATTCTTCTAAAAAGTCACGGTATGATGTCTATGTCAAAACAAAGGACTACTCCCACAGTGTCTGGATCACTCTAAGCCTTCCTCTAACTCCGTAACCTCCTCATGTACCTTTATAACGGAGACTTTTACATAAATTGTCTTCAAGAAGTGTCTTACAAGCATTTGTTACATGATGAGAATAGTGGAATTAGTTAGCTTCCATTGCTAGAATCTAGATCCAAAATTCCGATCAATAACTTTCCTACAATAAGTTTCATTTGTAAGCACGTCTATATCTCTAAATACAATTCAATCTTTTTCCTCAGTTCAATTAGATATTCTACAAATCGATAATGAACTCCATATTCCCATCCCCTTCCTCAATGGATAATGGGTCTTGATCCTAAGTCAGCTTTCCTCACAACTCCAATGTGTATTTTTCACAACTTCAATGTCGGCATCTGCTATTCTTACTTCAATGCCTACCATAGGTTTAGTTCTTAATCATGGAAGGCACCCAACAAATTATCATTCAATGACTTCTATGACTGAAATCTACACAATGGATCCAATCCTCAGACAAAACTCTCTCATAATTATTGTGATCTTCCATACAAATTATCAATTTTTGGAGCTCAAATCTTCATATAACCATCTTGTGGGCATCGACAATGCATTTCATTCTCCAAGATGTTTCATTCCTAAGTGTTCCAACGCCTCTCATTCAACATTTGGATTCTATCCATTTGTAGACTCTAGAATGACTACTGCACCATCAAAAAATTCTATTAAAGAACTTTACATGATCATATTAAACATTCTACACAGTATTGAGGTATCTATGACCTTGAAATTTTGGCATTTCGGAGCTATAGTACAATTTTTTATTTTTTATTTTGATAGTGAATCAAACAGAAAAATACATAATTTTTCATATCTTCTGAAATCTGTAATCAAATCAAGTACCGTTTTTTTGCATTGGGAAAGATATTTGTAGATCTACTTGCCCGAAGTTTTTTTCAGATCATTGGCCGCAAATCCTTTCATTTTCCAAGATATTTCATTCCTAAGTGTTCCAACTCCTCTCATTCAACATTTGTATTCTATCCATTTGCGGATTTCAAAACAACTACTATGCCATCAAAAAGTTTTGTTTAAGAACTTTCCAACAAGTGATCACATTAAACATTTTGAGCAGTATTGAGGGATCTATGACCTTGAGAATTTGGCATTCTAGAACTATAATACTGTTGTTTTTTGCTAATGATGAATCAAACAGAAAAAACATAATTTTTCATATATTGTGATCTCTATAAGCATATCATGCACCGTTTTTTGCATCGAGAATGATATTTTTGGATCTACTTGTCTATTTCTTTTTTAAGATCATTGGCCACAAATTCTTGGTGGGTACTCTCTTAACTCCAGAACTGATCTAGAATGGCTCCAAAATCTACGAGGGAATGCTTGCAAAAAATCAGTGAATATTAGCAATTTCGAGCAAATCTTTGTTAGTCACATCCAACGAATTCTCATTCAATGACTTCTATGACTAAATTATATGGTATGGATCCAATCCTCAAACAACTACAATGCTATCTCTGAAGTGTTGTGATCTTCTTCAATGCAAATTATCAATTTTTGGAGCTCAAATCTTAATAAGAGAATCATTTTGGCATGGACAGAGCATTTCATTCTCTAAGATATTTCATTCCTAGGTGTTCCAACAAAGTAGATGAAATAACCGGCGAGTAACCATCAGTTGGTCGATTAGTCGCCAGGAATTTCATCAGGCGAATGCTCGCCACTCAAAACCGCCGACACTAGGAAAACCAGAATTTTTTTTTTAACCGCGAGTACTCTCCGGTTACCAGACAGTATATAAATAAAATAAACATTTAAGTATAAGAAACCTAGTTTCTTATACTTTAAGTTATATTTTATTTATATACTTTCAGGATGTTTGAGAGTGGTTTCAAACCTATAGGAGCTATAATGCAAATTCTAGGTTTTGGAGGATCTTATCATATTTCAGACTTAGTCAGATTTCAAGGTTTCAGGGTTTTAGACTTAGCCATATTTTAGGGTTTCAAAATTTCAAGGAGACATCGTAGGAGGGATAAACGCTGCATGAAGGGATGTAGGTATGATAGAATAGTATGAGAACATCTCTCGCAAAGTGCCACAAGTCAACCCCACCCCATTCCCTGTGCATAGATTAAAACTAATACAATGATACTTATACAAGAATCCACAAGTACAAATTACAAGAATCTATATTTTTCTCTTCCTTGCTCTCTAGAAAACTAAGGGAGACTGAAAAAGTCTACTAATCTATGCACAGGGAATGGGGTGGGATCGACTTGTGGCACTTTGCAAGAGATGTTCTCATACTATTCTATCATACCTACATCCCTTCATGTAGCCTTCATCCCTCCTATGACGTCTCCCTGAAATTTTGAAACCCTGAAATATGGCTAAGCTTGAAACCCTAAAACCCTGAAATCTAACTAAGTATGAAATATGATAGGATCCTCCAAAACCTAGAATTTGCATTATAGCTGCTAGAGGTCTGAAATCACTCTCAAACATCCTAAAAGTATATAAATAAAATATGACTTAAAGTATAAGAAACTAGACGTCCCTATCTAAATGTAAACTTATACTTAAACATTTATTTTATTTATATAGTCTGCTTTGTGCAAATTTCAATTATTTTTTGCCTTCGCCAGTTATTGCCGATTATTCGACCAAGCGGGTTGAATAACCACCGATTACCCATTTTGGGCCTTGGCGAGTACTCGCCCCAACCGGTTATGCCAACTATGGTTCCAACTGCTCTCATTCAACACTTGGATTTTGTCCATTGTTAAACTCCATTGTCACTATCTAGTGTCTACATGAACTCCATACTTTCCCAGATTTGATTTTCTCTTGGATCATCTTGGAATGAGGTGTTTTTCAGGTGTAAGATGAGACATAGCCACATGGGCAGGTCTATTTTATTAAATATATTACATGGACTAGTGTACTTAATTAATTGTGTTTCATTGTCAAGATGGGCTTATATTCTTATAAATGGTGTATATATCTCTACGTACATTTCTATTCTCTAGAAGCTACCTTGTATATCCTTTGTAATTTATAGATACATAATACAAATGAGTGTACAGCATGTACAGTTACAAAAATATATCGTGTTCTCTTTGCTGTCTTCCTTAGTTCATATCAATATTATAAGTGTTTTGCAAAAAAAAATTACTAATTTTAGACTTCCTATCAATGCACCATTAAAGAAAAGGACAGCTTTCAATTGCAGACCAGAAAAATGGGAAACCTTTAAAGACTCAAAAGTAGAGTTTATTTTGTGCAGTCAATTTAGCATTTCCAGTCTGGATAAGGACATCACTAGCACCGTCACCAAAGGTGCTTTGATTCGCTGATGTGTGTGTGTGTGTGTGTGTGTTTTTCTAGTTTGGTTTTGGATTAATATTGATTATTAAGTTGTTAAATAGTAATATGTAATATTTAATTTTGTTAGATAAATTGTTTTTGCATTTAGAAAAATATCTTCTTTTATTTTGCTTTTCAAATTGTTTTATTTGTTTTTGCTCATCCATTGTAAGTTTCCACACATTTGTGGTTGATATGCTTATATAATTGAGGCTTACATCACTTCATATTTTACTTTTCATTTTTTTCTAAGATGTTAAATATGAGAATAATTAAAGACCAATGAAAATGCTATCTTCAATTTGATGAAAGCTTCCAATGAGGAGAATGGTGAATGAGGCTTACCCCTCATTTATCTTCAATGCTTTTGTTCTTTTATGTAGTTAGTCATTGGTCTTAGGGTCCTTTTACCCTAGCACTTTCTATTGCAATTGGATGTTCACGAGTCCCATTGACCTACTTTTGCTCATTCATGGGCATTAATATATTTTTTTTCCTTTCTTTCTTTCTTCTTTACGAAAAATCAAAAGCAGTTAAATGTTTTAACATGCACAAACCCAATAATAAACTGAAAAATATACCCCCCTTCGTTGGCTTGTACACTTAAACCCACAGTTCGCATACTTGGACTCAACTCAGACTCGGCAGAGCAAAAACAATTTGACTCAGCAAATACTCAACAACTTAAAAAATACTTGAATTTCCTTAAAAAAACATAAATTTTATACATATTATAGTTACAAAATGAGTCAAATGAGTTTGTAAAACGTCGGGCAAGTGTTTTTTATTAGATTTGAATGACAATAGAGTACGAAATCGCATCATCATTTCTTTCAACATTTCCTTTATGCTTTCTTGTTGATATGTATCTTTCCCAAAGCACCATCCCATGTTACACTATCGTGACACATGATGAGCATCAAGTGGGGCATATGTATACACTGGGACTTTTCAGCTTTATCATTTACTAACACTATCTCTTGTAGGGGCTCACTGGCGCATCAAATCTCCCTGAGTGCACACCTTAAAGGGTGCATAAGGAATGGGGTGGGATCATCTCATGGCATTTTGCAAGAGATATTCTCATACTATTCTATCATACCTATCCCATCATGCAGCCTTCATACCTCCTATGATGTCTCCTTGAAATCTTGAAACCCTAAAATATGGCTAAGTCTGAAAACCTAAAACCCTGAAATCTGACTAAATCTGAAATATGATAGGATTCTCCAAAACCTAGAATTTGTATTATAGCTCCTAGAGGTCCAAAACCACTCTCAAACATCCTAAAAGTGTAGATATATAATATAACTTAAAGTATAAGAATCTAGATGTAAACTTATACTTGAGACATTTATTTTATATAAATATTGCCTGGATCAAGCTCCTTTGGCCCTCTTCTGCTCATTTCCTACATTGCTCGGGTAGACTCGCCGAGCACTCACAACGAGAACTCACCAAAACTCGCCAAATTAAGACTCACAAGTTCACAAGTATAAGTTTAATACTCACTAGGAGGAAAAAAATCCAATTATTCGTAGACTCGCTGAATACTTAGCGAGTATGTATACTAAGCTTAAAACAATAACACACAGTGCCTTCCTTGTGCGCTACAAGGAAAACAATTATTCTAGTCTTCTATACATCTTGTTGCAAAGTAACATATTCCTTATTCATGCCACATCAGTAATGTTCCATGGGCATCCAACATCTGGTAGAAGGATCCCTCATACAGAACCCAGCACAACCCACACCACTTTCTTTCTCCCCCTTCCCTTCCACCTCAGCCAACTTTTGAACTGCCACCATCCTTGTTATCAGCAATGGTTAAATATGGTCAGCCAACAGTGATCTAACAGAATTTAATCTATTAAAGACATAAACTTTGTCATAGTGAAACCAAAACCACAATGAAGAGAACATTAAAGTAGAGAAGAGGTAATGAGAAGGGTAAGTACCAAGGAACAAGTAAGCCAGCAACAAGTAACGTTGCATGCCAAACCCACCTTCCACAGCCTATTATTCCCTATCTTTTGTGAAGCCTCCTCCCTTGGATGCCCTCGTTTAAACAAGATTACAATGGGATCCAGTTATTCACATATTAATGATTACATTTAAATACAATATTCGTTTGCATGGTTGAGCTCCATGGACCTTCCAGTCCCCCACTGACTTTGAAATATACACTTGTTAAAGGGGACCAGAGTTTGCCTATGAATAAAAAATTGATAGTTCCCTCAAAAGTTGTGAAGTTTTTAATCAAAATCATATATTTATTTTAGAGTATTATTGTTAGGGGAGGACCATATATTTGTTATTGAAAAGTTTTAAAAAAATAATATAGAAAGGACTTATTTAGTTTTAGAAGGAACATTTGATATGATACATTTACTTTTAAATAAATACTTAAAAGATGATCGTGGGTGAGCAAGTGATGCTTTGAATATACTGTGTTATAAGATTATGAATGAGGGTAGTAACAGATCTACACTAAAAACTTGTAAAATTCAACATACGCCTTGATAATAAGACTTTGCGCGTTTTTCTGCAGTAAAACTATTATCTTTTAGAGTGAAAACCTAATTTGCATATGCTTCTCTTGGGAGCAAACCAAAATTTATTTGTTTAATGATTGACGAAAGGAGACAAGCAACCAACTTAGTGTATGAGTACTACGAGACATTCATACATGTTCAGCACCAAGTCCCAGGTGTGCTATGCTCACTCAACCCCTGCCGGTATTCCTGCTTGTATATCATTCAAGCAATTAGTTTATTTTAGTTGGCAATGGGATAAGGCTATACTGATAGATTTTGGATGTTAATTGATTGAGATGAAAAAATACACACTCCATTTATTGCATCTACCTCATTGCCCAATTGTGGGGAACAAAGTGCAGTTAAGGGAGTCTGTTCTGCTAATTTGATAACAACGTACAGCCACAGGCCAATGCAGGACTAATTTTGTAGAAACATGTAGCGAGTGGTAAATTCTATGGTATTATCTAGCCAAACAACTCTGATGGGCTCATGCAATTTATAACTGTCATATTTCCCATTCCCTTTCAATGTCAATGCATGCACCTTATCTGCATATTCCACATACACAACAGCAGCAGCACCATAAAGACAACAAGTTGTTTTGATTTGCCACCACAGGGAGCTTATTGTAATTTTATGTGAGTTACACTTACCAGCAGAGTGGCATAGATCCCTAATAAGTTAAGGGAATGTCCCTTGCACAACACGCTTAAAAAGGCTTTCCATTTTCCAGGGTTTCAAGGCCTACGAACTTCTCCACACATAATACAAACCCTTTCCAGCACAAACTTCTATATGCTCACTTCAACTGTAATTTTTTTGTCATGTTTTTTTCACACTTTTAGTTTTTCATTTATTGTGAAGGTTGTTTTTTCGTTACGTGTTTTGTCATGGACACCTAACTATTTTTTCATCCTGCTTTTGGATATGGTATGCATGACAGCATTTTCTTTGGGTGATGTATCCGTATATGAATTTCACTTAAGCAACACCTCATAGGCACAAATATCCATGTCAGTGCTTCCATGTTCGTAATTGTTTGTACACTTGCATAGGAGTGTGTAGTGGGCTGGACTACTCAGCATATTTTGCACACCAAAAGGTGAATAGAGCTCAAAAAATGTATTGCACTGCAGAAAGGAAGCTTTGAGGATGATCTATGTTCTCCATAATTTGGGCATTACTTGTTGGCTAATTTCTTTGTGTTTTACAGGGATAACAAAGTCTGCCGTACTTAGTAGTCAAAGCAGTCATTGATTATTCAAGGAACAATAAGCTGGTAGTTGATGTCATAACAAGAATTCAATTTTGTTTTTGATAAAAACAAAAGATGATACAATGTCAAAATATGGATTAAAGGAACAGGAATCCAGATGTGTCAGACATATATAAAAATAGAAATGATCACTATCTTCTCAATGCCTCAGAAGCACTTTGCACTTAAAAACTATATAACTAGGAAAACTAATGGTACGAACAATGTAACCATGTTGGAACTTTCAAGCGGTGGTCAAATATAACAAGCTCACTTTGTAATTGATCTCACAAATCACATCAGAATTAAGATTTTAGGATGAATTCCAAAATTCTGGCCTCTTGACAATTGCAGGAATGTTGCACAGGTATCAACCATAGTGACAAGACTCAATCTTGGACTTGGCAACTTTTTTAAAAATATAATATATAAATAATCATTTGTACACGTGTTTTATTTTTTATTGTTTTTCTGTTTTTTTTCCCAGAGTCTGCCTATCAGGGGTCGCAAGTTTTCGCAGCCTTCCAAGTGCCAAATGGCAGACTCAGCTGAGTCTGCAGACTCACTGTAACTGGGTCGGCTTGTGACACAGTGGGAGTCCGTTAGTCTGATCATGTGGTATCAAGATACTTCTGACAACTTGTATGGGGACACAGGGGAATGGGGAAGAGGATACCATTACAAATTAGAGTACATGAAAAAATGAACAAGGGTACAGATATATTATACATAAATATAGTCAGCAGAAGACATGAGTACAGGGACAGGTCCTCATCCCTATGTAATTTTGTCTATTAGGCTTCCCTGTGTATATGCCAGTGAATAAAAGAACAAATTCTGTGAGGAAGGCAAGACCTTTTCAGTTGACAGAACTAATATTATACTTGTTGAGACCAGATTATACAATGTATGATGAAAGGTACCTCAGGCACTAAGGGAATCAAACAAGGAGGCCACTAGACGACACGGATAGGCAGATGGGAGTCAGGACAAATAGGAAGCTGCTCCGGGTAGGACTGTAGTGTCAAATTTAATCCATGATGCAAGAAAATTTGCTGACTCATAATCAGTTCCAAAGGATGTGGAAACCATTGAACGAACACTCTGATCCACAATGCTTCCTCGAGAAGGGATTAGGAATTTGCGAGGTTGTTCAAGTATACAACTGGCAAGAAAAGACATGAGAATATTATTGCGGCCACAGTATTTGACAAAGTGGCTGGAAGTTGAAGCATTTACAGATTAATTCTGCTTGAAGCACAGTGAAGTGTCCATAAATATGCAATCACCCACTTCTCGATGATTGGGAGGAGAGAGCATTTAGAGAATGAAGTAGTACATCAAAATGAAGAATTTAGATCAATGAACAGAAATTGTGTTCATATTAACCAAGGGAAAATGAACAGGCAGAGTCATCTAAAAAGATAAGTTATCAAACTCATCAAAGGAAAATTATAAACAATTAGGAACATTAGAAAATTACTAACAAATCAAATATGAAAGTATGTGTTGAAAGCTTTTCAGTGTTATGTAAAACACCTATATTTGGTTAAAACCCCGAAAAGTGACACCTAATTGTCATTGCAGACTGGACCAACCTTGTATCGAATAATTATGGTCTTGAGTAGGATGACCTAGCAGCCAAGTCAGCATTAATAAATAATCAGAAACCCTAAAATTTCCTTCACCTAATCTTATCAACTACACCATTCATCAAGTTTCTCTCTCATTTGGTCAGTGCTGACTATGAGGATACAAAAAGAAGAACTGGAGGCAAAACATGCAATTCATGTCAACACTGACATCAGTGAGACTAAACTATTGAACATGGAGTTCTTCACCTCTTTCGACATTATGCTGAATGATTCTCTACCTATTGACCAAGCAACTACTGGTTGACTAATTTTTATCAGGTTGATCAAGGATTTATGTTGTGATAAAATTGTTTGGCTGCTACTAATGGCATTGACCTGTCTACTTTGTACCTGCTTTGTTGACTAGCAAATTCTGCTTTTGGCATGTCAACTTGAGTATTGATTAAGAAAACCTCAAGGTATGTGGACTGCTGCAACTTTTAAAGTACACTTAATGATGACTATTACTTTCTGAACTTGATCATGATAACAAATTCAGCTCATAAATAAGTTGCTATGCTATAAACATTGCTATCCTAGTCAGTGGATGAACCCGAAGTGCTTCATTGTCCCCAGATGGGGCCCAGTTCTAGTACTTTTTCCTTGTTCAGAGATGAGGCCTAATTTTGGTACCTTGTCATTTTTCCAAAATGAGGGCCCAGATCTGGCTATGTATTCCTTCTCCAAGATGGACTATACACTATTTTGAATGCTACTGAATTACTAATTTTGAATTAATATTTGATTGCTATAGTGTTTTGGTCTAGACACAAAAGGAATATTTTGTCGGTGCCGAAACTAATGATACCTCATGGCTTTCAACATCAAGGGATGCCGATCTTTGGACGTGGTTAGGTGATGGTCTTCCTCCAACCTCTACTTCATACGTTCATTATTGGCTTGGGCAGTTTATGTGTAGGTTCCATTGAAGTCACAGATCACTTGTCTCATATCCGAGGTGACTCATAACAGTGGTACCACAGCAAGCTAATTTTGTTCCACCACCCAACACGCTATTAAAAACAGAAAACTGAATTTAGAGGACCTTAATATTAAGAAACCCATGTCAAGGAACAATGGGTTAATCTTCTATTGCAATTTGTCCTATGTTAGAGAATATAGATGTCAACCATACATAGGAATCATTTATTTACTTAGGAGGCCTTCAACGGATATGTGCATTCCTTGGGTCTTGACATCCAGGAATGAACGATTTGTTCAAGAAGCGTAAATATTCATTTTTTAAATTTTTAGATCCAGAACACATCTAAATACCAGATATAAACACCCAAATCCATCTCTTGTGGATTTTAGTTCAGAGGATCTCTTTCCTTCAGAGACGTGTATATATATTTATATAATGGATTTTAAAGAAAAAACATAGACATTTCCATGAAAAAGCAATCCCTCTCATCATTAGAAGAAAAAGCCAGAGACTAGGGAAGAATATCCTTTCTTGAATGAAACGGTACCTATCAGCCACAAATTTTGGCATTACTAAAATCTACAAAATCTGCAATTCACCTGGCTATACCAGGACTTCTGAATGTTTTCAGGATGAGTTATGTTCAAAACAATTATGTATCTACACTACCTTGGGAGTAAGTTTAGCTTCCGAAAAATCCAAGATGGCAAAGAAAAATATAACTGGACAATATTATCAGTGGAAATTATCATCCATCTCCTTTTCTCCATGGCTGCAAGAGAAAATGCACAAAATTTAAATTTAAATGTATAATACCTGAACATCCCATACAGCGTAATTGTGCCCTTTGTAGCAGACAAGATTTGCATTCAGCTTGGAACTCCATAATCGAACTGTGACAGTGATAAAATCAACACAAAGAAGCACCAGTTCTTTAAGCCCAAAAAAGCACAGAACAGTCTACAATTTTTCAGATGTGGTAACATAACAAACCACTCCTGAGATTCACAAACCTGTATTATCTGCTGATGCAGATAAAATGTAATCCCCTTCAGGACTGAAGTTGGCCGCATAAACAGGTCCAGCATGGCCTTGCAATAACGAGTAAGATCTTTTTCCAGAGTCTAAACCCAGTGACTGCTCGTTTTGACCATCAGCAACTTCTCCTGTGTTATGTGTAAAGAAAATTAGACTCGTTACACAGAAAATTTTGACAGATTAAAGAACCTGTTAATGCCCGGAGTTGGAACTAACTAAGCCAATTGATGCAAAAATACAATTATGAATGCAAGTCTGACAGCACAAGGTAACCCTCAGGAAAGAACAAAGAGTTATTGTTGTTGCATCACACTGATGTTATCATGACATTAAAAGATTCTACTTTCTTACCCCGGTACTTCTGTATTGTAACTGAATGCATGTTTTGAGACCCATTGACATAATATTGGTCATATATGGAATTAAATCATTTTTTTCCTATCTTTCATACTTGATCCATTCTACAACTAATTGTTATTTTAAAATCAGATATTTTATTTATTTATTTTTTTGCTTGGTAAAAACATTGCTTAGATTAACAGAGGGGAAAAGTCCATCAGTAGTATAGCATTAAAGCTCGCGAATGTTCACCAAGAAACGCGAGAAAATAACCCAGCCAAGAAATCAAAGAGTAACTCGCCAGCCAAGTTTTTCTCAGGGACTTGTGAGTACTCACAGTTTTCTGCAGAAACTTGCTAGTCAAAAGAAAATTAGAAAAACAAGCAAACAGACCTCTATTCACATGCCATCTCTCACCACCACCCAGCTCAAAAACAGGGGTTCTTAAGACCCTAGCCACTAGAGCATTTAAGATATCTGATGAGGAGCATTTGAAGCAAGAACTCAAGTATTCAAGGGTGGTCTTCAAGAAAAATGGCTGATGGTGGGCAAATCTCCCAGGCTTTCAGGCTAGCAAGGGGTAACCGTCACCAGTGTTTAAAGGACACAGATATCCAGGTCTTCGCATGCTTTCTTTCCATATGTTGAAGGAATCTCCACCAAGATCTCTAGGATTCAAGAGAGGAATAATATAAAATCCATCTTCATACCCCTTAGCAAAATTAGGAAAAGGTTGAGGTCAGCAAAAAACAAGCTGGAGCGAAAGGTCTAGAGTGGTGTATATCGTGTTGAATGCTCAAGTGGCAATCCTTATATTGGGGAAATGGGGAGATCAATCAACACAAGGATCAAAGAGCATAAAAAAGATAAACCATATGAGAAAATTAATCAATCAACTTTGGCTGAACACTATTGTTCATCTAAGCACCACATAAATTGAGGACACTAAGGTTATTGTGGTAGAAGATCATTGCTTTAAGCAGAAATTAAGATGAGCAGTGGAGATAAATAAATGTGAAAAGGACCTCAATAGAGATGATGGTATGGGCTTAAGTCAAGCATGGGGACCCATTATTTGCCAGACTAAGTCCATCCCCTCTCAACTTAGGAAATTGAACCATGTTAGCAATTACTGTGAACAACTATTAAAATTATTTTTATAAGTTGCAAGGGCTAGTTGTATTTGTGCTTCCTATTTTATTGGAAAAAGAAGCTCCACCCCAGTCATCATAGGATATCATGCCTAATTAATTGGCGAGCCACAACTATTTAATTTTTACAAGGAGTAATGGCTAGGGATTTTTCTTCCTTTTAATTCTCAAGATATGGTATACCCCTCTCAACATAGAAATTTGTACCATGATGGCAATTAATTAGTGGTTACAACTATTTAATTTGCAAGAGTTTTAATGGCTAATTATATTTATTTATTCCTATTTTGGGACACATGTGACATCATCTACCTAGCTAACGTTGTCTGTATAAGGAGCTCTAGTCCACTTCCTACCATGTCTATTTATCCTAATGATGGGCCTGTTAAAAAACTCTCATTACACAGTTTTATCCAGAAACTCATAGCTTATTATTATGGGTGTTTGAAGCGTTAAGTCTCTCTTTATTTTATGAATTTATATTTTTTCAATTTGCCAAGTTTTTTCCAAGTTGCAAGTCCAAGTCAAAATTTTTGGCTACCTTGTTTTTACTGAGTCTGATTTTTTGAACTATGTTCAGTAGTACAAAAAAAAATGAAGATAACCGAACAAAGACAACTCAAGAAATAAATGGAGCAATTTTTCTTCAGAAATGAAGCAACAGCATCTGATTTGGGAACTATTAGAGTTGCGCTGGAAAGAGGAGACCTATTGGGAATGAAAATACAGAGCCGCTTAGATCAAAGAAGGCGAAACAAATATAATTCTTTCCACAAACCCGTAGTCAGAAAGAAACAATCGACAATATCCACTGGCTCCAAAAGCCAGGTGCTACAAAACTTAAGATCAAGATAATATCCTTTATCAGATATCTGGTTGCTACAAGAACATGTTCATTCAACTTGACAGGAGAAGAAAAAGATACTACCAGGTTAGTCTCAACTGAATATGACGCACAACAAACAACCCCAGTTAGGGAAACACAATTAAAAGAATCTATCATCTTCTTCAAGGACAAATCCCATAGCCAAATGGACTTTTTGCTCGGCCTTTTCACAAAATTTGTTAAGAGATAAAGTCTCATTTTCTCAAAGCCATTAAAGAGTAGAGAAAAGTAAGGGGAATTTCGCAGTGCTTCAATGCTACTAGCCTGCTTTTGATCCCAAAACAACAAAGGCTCGCACACTAGAACCTAAAAGGCCGATGGACCTCTGTAATACAGTATATTAAACTATTTAAGAATTCAATCAGACCCAGTTAGGGAAACAGAATTAAAAGAATCTATCTTCTCCTAGGACAAATCCCACAGCCAAATGGATTTTTCACTGGGCGTTTTCAGGAAATTTGTTAGCTAATGAAGTTTGATCTTCTCAGAGCCATTCAACAGTAGAGAAAAGCAAGGGGAATTTTGCAGTGATTTAATGCTACTAGCCTGAATTGATCCCAAAACAACAAAGGCAAGCGCACTAGACCCTAGAAGGCTGATGATCCTCTGCAATACAGTATAGAAAACCATTTAAGAAGTCATCGCAAACAGGATTCAGCCATTACCCTCATAAATTACATCTCCAGCTCACCCAGGGTTTGTGAAGAGTAGATATTACATCCACAAATATTCAAAAAAGGCCAGGACTACCACTTGGTAAAACATGTCGAAGGATTTTGATTGCACAACTGAAAGCTAGTTTTGGATGGTCTTAGTCAATTTGGATTTCAAAGAGAGACTCAACCACCTTCTCTTGAAAGCAAAGGCAGAAAACCATATCCATGGACTACCAGCCATCCAACATGAAGGAAGTTCACAAAAATTCAGTTGTCAGATGACACATTATCTCATCCACATAGTTACCAGGTTCGGAAATCCGAATGCGTTCGGGAGGCCAAAAAAATGCGGAAATGCGGAATTCTTGAAAAGGTTCTGAAAAATCCGGTAAAATCCAGTTTGGAAAAAAAAAATATATATATATATATATATATATATGTAAAATATTTTAATCTAGTAAGGAATGAACATTGAATATTAATTTAACAGTTGCGAATTTGAGAAATGCATAAGTTTCAAACTTGAATGACATTAAAAGATAGTAAAATGTCCATAGATTAGAGCCTAAGCTCAAAATTGATACAAAACTTAAGTTTCAAACATTTTCAACATCAAACCCTGCTTCAAAATCAAAACTAGCACTAGCACTAGCACCATCAACAAATCCTATAACAAGATCATCAACACTATCAATATTTTCTTCAACACCTTCAAAGGATGGTTCTACTTCTCCAAGATGAAGATTGTCATCTTCTTTTGCAAGATTGTGCTCAAGCAATCTTAAATTGCTATGAACAAACACAAGATTTGAGAGCTTTTTGGCTCCTAGTCGGTTTCTCTTGTTAGTATGGATCAAATCATGCGTGCTCCAATTTCTTTCGCACACAGAAGCACTGGCACACTGACTGTGGACACGCACAGCAAGCTTTTGTAACTTTGGAGTAGAAGAACCATACGTTTGCCACCATAAATGGGGATCCATACTAACAATGTCTTCTTGTGCTTCCTTGAGGGAAAACAAGCCTTCTTGGTTCTTGAATGTAGTCAGCTGCCTTCTCACCTTAGCCTTCTCATTTTCATCTCGAACCAACATGTCTATTGTTGCCAATACACCATTCTTTACCTCCTCGTCTACATCATGATCCACCTCTATCAACTTTGGATTCAAATAGCAACCTGCTACATGTATAGGTCGATGTAACATGTTCCATCGGATATCTACAATGTCCCAAATACGTTGAACTTCATCAACTCCATCTGCCAATACTTTTTTGATTTGTTCTTTTGCTTGCTCCATGCCCTCATACACAAAACTAATACAAGGTTTCATGCCATCAGTTAATCTCAACAATTGGACTAGTGGCTCAAAAACCTTTAGTGTCTTTTCGGCACCCTCCCAAAATAAACTACCCAAAATAATTCTCTCAATGTCCTTTGCAACGCTTTCCTTAGAAAGCTTAGATTGTGCCCATTCTTCACTAACTACAACTCTTCTCAATGTTGTCCTCTCCTCCACCTCCCTTTGCAAAGTGATAAAATTAGATGCAAATCTTGTTTCAACTGGGGAGAAAAGTCCACGCTTTGCAAATAAGTGATACAAGCTCAAAGTCAAGCGGTGATTAAGTATAAACTTTGAAATTTGTTTTCCTTCTCTGACAACATTATTTACCCACTCCAACTTTGCAAGATCTTCAAGCAAAAGATCTAAAACATGAGTTGCACATGGAGTCCAAAACAAATGAGGAAACCTGTTCATTAGAAGATCCCTTGCTGCTTTACAATTTGTTGCATTATATGTAATAACTTGGACAACATTTTCCTCTCCAATCTCCAGAATAGCAGATTCAATGCATTTGAAAATGAAATCTGCAGTCTTCACATCATTGCTTGTATCAACTGATTTGATAAACATAGAACCTTTAGGGCATTGAGTCAATATATTGAAGAGGGGTCTTCGCTTTGTGTCAGACCACCCATCACTTATTACAGTGCAACCTGATTTTTTCCATTGCCTTTTCATTTTATCTAGTTCACTAGATATAGATGTCACCTCATCTTCTAGCAGAACAGTTCTCAGATTTTCAAAAGATGGCATTGTGTACCCTTTCTCAAAATTGGCGATCCCTTCTACCATTGCTTTCGTATGTGGATTTCGAACAACATTGAAAGGGATGGCATTTGCATTAAAAAATCGAGCCACCAATCTATCTACCTCATGTTTTTGCTGCGGTTTCCACATCTTTCAAAGAAGGTTGGGATTGGGACATTTGATGTGCACTTTCGCTAGCTTGGGTAGATGCTAGAGAATACGTTGAGCTAGAAAATGAGCCAAATTGTGTCAGACTACGTTGAAGTTCGGCCCTCTTTGAAGATTCAGACACTGATGCAATTGTCTTTGTTTCATATTTGCTTTTGATTTGACTTACAAACGCTGCATACATGGGGTTCTACGACGTTATTGGACAAATCTTCACATTTGGGCCTCCAATATAATGGTTTCGAACCCTTGTTGTAGTCCCTGTAATATTTGAAGCACAAAGAGTGCATTGCATGTTTCTGGGATTCGCATCTCGCTGAACAATATATTTCTTTTCAAGTGGTCGACTTGCCATGATGATAGGTTGTATTTTGCAGCTTACCCTGCAGAAGTTTTATAAACATTTTTTATCACACATTTAAAAAACTATAAAAATAAAAAAAAAATTAAATTTAACTAAATGACGTATATAAAATAAAATTATATAACCATAAAAAAATAATAAAAAATTAAAACATATCAAAATAATATTAAATTTAATTTTAAATGACCTATTAAAAAAAATGACAACTTTAAAAAATAAAATATATCAAAAAATTATTATTTCTAATATATCAGAAAATAAAATCTAAATGTATTTTGATTTTATTTCTAATGTTTATTTTAAATATTTATATTTTCTATATTTATTTCTAAATATAAATTTTATTTTAATTTTACACATAATTTTTTTAAATCAAAAAAATTCAAATTGTTAATAAATTTAATTTAAATTAATAATTATAATATTTATTTTAAATATTTTTATTTTTTATATTTGGTTTTATATATATAAATTTATTTTAAATATTTTTAATTTTTTTTATATTTGTTTTTAAATATAAAATTTATTTTATATTTAAGTAAATGTATTATTAAATATTTGATATTATATTTATATTTTTTTTTTTAATAGATTTTATTTTATTTTCTATTTATATTTGTTGAGGTAAAATTATTTTATATTTAAATCGTAATTTATTTTTTATAATATTTGTTTTAAATATTTTTCATTTTTTTATATTTTTTATCAAATTTAAATTTTATTATATATTTGTTAGTTTTTTAAATGTTAATTTTATTAACATAGATATTTGTTTATATAATAAATTATATTTAAATTACAATGTTATATTATTAATAAAATTTAAATATAATGTTAAAACTTAAATTATTTACGAAATATAAAATTAATTTTATAAATGTTAATTTTATTAATAAATATTACTTTATTAATTTTATAAATTTTAACAACATATAAAATTAATTTTATAAATGTTAATTTTATTAATAAATATTACTAAATAAATATTAATAAATAAACCCTACCTGTTGCTGCGCCTGTCGAGTCTCGGATGTAATCCAAGCGGTTGCCTACGTCGTGTTCACATAATCGCCGATCGTGCCTTCCAAGCTCAAACAGTCGCCGACCGTGCCTTCCAAGCTCAAACAGTCGCCGTGCCTTTCGCGTTACACTCGCAGTCGTTACACTTGCAGTCGCTGGGAAATCACCGTCACCGACTCACCAGACTTGCACTTGCCGTCGGATTTGCATTGTGTTTTACTTCTGCGTACTCGCAGCACATAAATAAAGATTTTTAGGGTTCCTGCGGCTAAACAACCGTCCCTTTTTAGGGTTTCCGCATTCAATGACTTGCGCTTTTTAGGGTTTTGTGTTTTTTTAATGTTTAAAATTTTTAATAATAAAAAATAGTCCGAAGACTCCGAACCCGCATGTATTAATCTGAGAGCCGAAAAAATGCGCATTTTTCCACATTTGACCCGAATGCGGCCGAACCTAGTAACTATGCTGAGACTGTGATTATAAGGGAGGCAAGAAATCTACAAACTATTCTCAACTATTTTCGAAAGTCTTCCGGACAGCAAATCAATCTCAATAAATCTCAAGTCTTTTCCTCAGTACGCATCATAGAAGGAAAAAGGAAATCAATATATCCTGGGTTTCAAAGAGGCACAGCTTCCCATTACATGTCAAGCTACACAGAATAGCACAATGGAATTATCTTCTCAACAGAATTAAAGATAGATTAAGAGATTACACAACAAATGGTTGACACTAGTAGACATATTACAACTCATTGAAGCAGTTTAACAAGCGATGCTGGTCTATCTACAATCTTATTTCCTGTCCCAAGGAAGTTCAAGATGAGCTAGTCAGTCTCAAGCAGATTTTATGGCAAAAATTACAAGACAAGCTCAAATACCCATTGTCCTCATGGAATAAGGTCACACAAGAACACTGTCATAAGGACTCAACATAAAAATGCCTTCATTTGTTTGATCAAGCTCGAGCCATAAAGAAAAAAATCCGAATTCAAGTTGAATCATAAGGCAGAAATACTTCACATGATGTGAGAAAGAAAAAATCTCTATAGCCACATGGGTGAATCAAGGTTCCTCAATATGGAGACACATAAGAAAGGTCTCGAACTGCTCAAACTAGGGCTCCTTTGGAAGATAGCTAATGGAAACAATACTAGCTTTTGGCGTGACCAGTTGGATTCCTTTTCGCATTTAAGCGATAATGAGTCTCATAAGTACCTATGCAAACATTAAAAAAGTGTGGGTCTGTAAGAAATCTGAAGATTGTATTTAACATAATCATCTACAAGTTATTGAAACAAGCTGGGATTGGGATCTCAAAAACCACTTCAAACCCAGACATATAATATATCATAAGAACTACTCACTTTATCTGCAATGCCAGTCCCAAAACACAATCTGCATATTCCCAAGAAAACAGGGGCAGCCTCCAACTCATTGCTTGGTGCCTTGTTTTCCTCTGTCTGGTGTCTTATCTTGCTTTCACCACCCACTTCTCCCTCACCTTTAAAGTGAATTTGCCTTGCTTACACAATGTTCCCATTGTCAAGTTGACCACCCCCTTTGCCATTGGTCCTCCCACCATCTTTGCTACCAACTTCAATTGCCTACACCTAGAAAATTGTGCATATCCCTCTATTGAAATCTTGATCTCTTCCTCCGTCCATTCCTTCAACACAACCACAAACAATACAACATTACCAAAGGAGGCGAGGTTAACAAGTTGGAAGACAAAGGGAAGCATGAAAACGATGCTTGAAAAAAAGAAAGGGGGATTCCACCAAGATAATAAACCACCACAGCCGCAAGATCCGAGTACCATGATGATATTTCCACTAATGGTTGATAGACAAAACTACCCAAGTTCACAGGTGACGGTGACCAAGACCCCGTGTGACATTGTAAAAAGTGCATTATAATTTGGACGACAAATGGAAAAGTTGACCAAGAAAGTTTGTATCAATCATTTATGACAACCTTAAGGGGGCCCACCAATGACAAGTATGCAAAGCAAGAGAAGACTAAGATGAATCCCTAAAAGAAATTAAGAAAAGCTTTTGAGCAGTTCAAGTTACTCCAAGATGACAATGAAATTGTAACAAAGCTCTACAACATGAAGGGAAAAATGAAATGGCGCACACATACAACAGAAGATTGAAAGCGCTGATATCCAAGCTTGATAATCCTCCAACACATTGTATCAAGAAAAGGAGATATCCAAGACAAGAAGGTGGTCAAAGAAATGAAAACCAAGTAGAAGGAAGATGCATATAGAAAGATGTGAATGGTCATCCTACAGTCTAGTGTTGCACATATAAATCCCATGGGAGTTCGATGCAAATTATTAGATGGTGTGGACATAGAGACCACAATGACAGTAATTGTCTTAAGCATAAAACTCCTACAAACGTCAATGTAGTACAGCCAAAGTGTAATGCAAGGATGACGACAAGGGTGCAAGTTAAGAAAAACTAGTACCCAAGCCATGTGATCAAGAAAGGAAGACTTGCAAATGCAAGGGACTAAGTCCAACACAGCACAAACTATTGCCAAAGAGTCCCACATATGAGAAAAAACATCAATTCTATGTGACAAAAATAGTCACTTGTCTAGATTGACAATTACCAAGGAGATTATAAAGACAACGATCCCCATAAAGATGGTAGAGATACAATATACCATCCCATCCCTACACAAAGTGCTAGAAGCATCATCCAAGAGGAGGAAGATGGAGGTACACATGGATATTCTAGCTTAGGGCTTAATGTGCTTTCAGAGAGTACCTAGAGAAGATTAAACAAACCAACATTGCAGCCACCTAAGTTCAGGTTGGCAATGCCAAATAAGTTTGACATCCATCCTCTAAGAGTATTGGTACATATAGGATGATGTTAATTCAAGATGGAATTTGTGGTGATATCTCTATTGAAGTCAACATTTGATCCCTTGTTAGAACAACAATAGATAAATAAAGCTAAGTTAGGACATTCAGTATCGACTTTAAGACCCCAATTGTAAGTCAAGAGGCCTTGTCATTCAACTTGGAGGATTGGTCCAATGGCGAAGTCATTAAACCAACTAATGACACAATCCTACACTTGAAGCAATGCTCTGAAACGAAAGCGCACTTGGACAACAAATTGTTGCATTGGCGAATATGTCATCAATATATACCACAACAATCAATTGATGTTCACCTTCTATTTTGATGTAGAGATAACTGTCAGCAAATCCTCTCTTAAAATCTTGATCCTGCAGGTACTTATCAAGTCTTGCATACCAAGCTCTGGGAGCTTGTTTCAATCCATACAGTGTTTTTTTCAATCTGCATACATGGCTACTAATATTTGAGAGAATATATCCCTCAGACTGCTCAATGTAGACCTCTTTTTCTATATTCTCGTTTAAAAAGACAGATTTGACATCCATCTGAAACACTTTGAAATTTTTAAACACTGCATATGCAAAAAACATTCTAATACCCTCTAGCCTTGTCACTGGTGCAAAAGTTTCTTCAAAATCTATTCCTTCAATCTGAACATATCATTTATATACTAATCTTGCTTTATTCCTAGTCACTTCTCCATTTTCATTCAACTTATTTCTGTAAACTCATTTTGTTCCTATCACATTGTGATCTTTTGGTCTAGGCACTAATTCTTAAGTATCATTCTTTTCTATTTGATTTAATTCTTCATCCATTGCCTTAACCCAATGCTTATCATGTTTAACTTCTGAAAAAATTCTAGGCTGAATTTTGAATAACAAAGAAAAATTAACTTGCTCAGATTCACTTACCATCATTCTTCTGGTACGAATTCTTTCATTTATGTCCCCGATGATATCACTTTCATTATGATTTCTCTGAACATATTTGGATGGAGTTTTGGTGTCTTTTTTCTCATCTTCATCTGATTCTTTAAAATCTTCCTCTTCAATGATTTCAGGAATGTCTATTGGATCACCGATTCTTTGTGCTCCATCTTCTTCTATCCTGACACTTGCATTTTCAACTATTTTTTTGGTTCTTTTGTTATAACATTTATAAGTTTTACTTTTGCAAGAATAACCAAAAAATATACATTCATCTGCTCTAAATTCAAACTTACCTAATTTTTTATTGGTTTTCTTTATGAAACATCTACTATCGAAAACTCTGAAATAATCAACTGTAGCTGATTTGTCTTTCCATAGCTCATAAGGAGTCTTATCACTGTTAACTCTCAATAATGTTATGTTCTGACTATGCACTACTATACCAACTGCCACTCTCCAATATTTATCTGGTATCTTGGATTCATTTAGCATTGTCCTCGCCATCTCCTGAACTGTTATGTTTCTCCGTTCAACTACTCCATTTTGTTGTGAAGTTTTGACTGCTGAATAATGTTTTTTTATTCCATAGTCTTCACAAAACTCAATACACTGATCTGACATGAATTCTCCTCCTCGATCTAATCTTAGGCACTTAATCTTCAAACTGGTTTCATTCTCAACTAATGCTTTGAACGCTTTGAAATGTCTGAAAGCTTCTGATTTTTTCTTTAAAAACATTACCCAAGTCATACGTGAAAAATCATCAATAAACAATATGAAATATTTTTCACCTTGAGTACTTTGAGTTCTCATAGGTCCACACAAATAAGTGTGAACAAGCTCTAACATATGAGTGGTCAAGTATTCTTTTGTTTTGAGCCGCCTTCTGACTTGCTTTCCACGCTGACAAGGTTCACAAAGCGTGTTGGATGGCTTTGTAATCTTTGAAAGAATTATGACTACTTGCTTCTTGTTAATGTTGACAAGATCGTCAAAATTTATGTGTCTTATTCTCATGTGTCATAGCCAACTTTATTCAATCTGACTCAAACAATATCTTTGACCTTTGATATCTGATAACATATACAAATTATTACATGCTCTTTGAACATCTGCAACCAACACAAATCTTTTCTCTTAATTTCACAACCTTCTACATAAAACTTTAGTGTGTGCCCCTAATCACCGATTTGATTTACACTTAAAAGATTATGCTTAAGACCTACATACAAAATATTTTCAATTTTAGTTCTACCATTATCCAAACTTAGTGTACCTTTTTCGACAATTCTGGTAGTAGTATTATCTCCGAATTCCACTATGCCACCATTGATCTTCTTCAAGGTTATGAACTTGCTCTTGTCTCTTGTCATGTGCCTCAAACATCCACTGTCAATGAACCATGAATTTTCTTCATTTCTTGCATAAAAAGTTGTTTGTACTAACATAGAAATTTCAAGTTGTTTCCTCTGCCATGAACCTATCTAAACTTTCTTCTTGATGAATGAAGCCTTCAAACTTTGGTTCTTCTTGATTGACTCGGACACACTTCTACAGTACCGAGCTATGTGTCCAAAGTTGTTGCATTTGTAACATATTATGGCCTCTTCATTAAACCCTGATAGAGGAGCAAGAGTTATGGCTTCTGCTTGACTCTGCATGAGTTTCCTTCTTATTTCTGAAATTGTTAACCCTTTTTCAACATTCTATTTTCTTATGACCATATCCATTACAATAAAAAAATAACCCTAAAAATAAGACATGTTTGTGTATCTCTGACTTAATTGTCTTTTGTAACTCTGTTCCTTCCAGCCTTCTTTGTTTGAGATATCATCTGTATTCTTAACTTCTTCCCTTTTTATATTCTCTTTTGTAAGAGTTTCAGCATAGCGCTTTTATTTTTCTGTGTTAACCTTGTCTATGAAAGTAGTGGCCTCCCTTTTTTCTTTTTCAAATCCAATACTTATCTTATCCGACATTGATCTCTGACTTTATAATATCTTATTCAACAAATTAATGCTATTCTCAAATTTTGAATCATTGGCTGCTCTATCATTGATTGTTTTATTTGTTTTCTCAAAATCTACTTTTATAAAAGCAATTTCAATAACATACCTTTTACATTCTTCACTTTTTGCAACTGTGCTGTTAGATCTTTTTCATTCTTCTTGTCTTCTTCAAAGTGTGTAGATCTTCAATAATTTTCTTTGACTCCTTTTCATTTTTCTCGATCTGGAGCTTCAATCTTCGATTCTTCTTCTCAAGAGCTTTTAACTCTTCTACGACACAAATAAATTCTTCCAAATTCACTTCGGATTCATCATGTTCTTCTTGATCATCTATATTTTTGCTTGTACAGGCATCTTCATGTATGACCATGAATAGAATCTCTTCTTCTGAATCACTGACTCCACTATTTTCGGTTGAGTTAGGATCTTTCGAATACAAACTCTTCTCGAATCTCTTCTTGAATTTTCTTTTGAAATTCTTGTATGTAGACTTTCCTTCTTCATTATCCCCATTACCCTTATTTGGGCACTTAACTGCAAAATGTTCAATCTTTCCACAATTAAAACATTTAAAAAGTAATTTTTTTTATATTTACCTGTGCCTTTTTTCGACTTGCGAATTAATAGAGCTCTGTTGTCATCTTCATCATCGCTAGAACTATCACTTGATTATCGAATCTTAACCTTCTCTTTCTTCGATGTCTTGAAAGCAACTTCTCTTTTTGAGGGTTTCTCTTGTTTCGTCCGCATCTCATATGCCATAAGAATACCATGTAGCTCATTCATCTTTAGCTTGGCTAAATTCTTCATCTCTTCAATTGCCAAAACTTTTGCATCATATCTCAATGGTAGAGATCTCAAAACAGTTTGTACCACAATTGATTCTTCTAACTTTTCTCCAAGACCTTGAATCTGATTAACTATTCGATCAACCCGCAAAAAGTAACTTGCTATATTTTCTTCCTCTTCCATCTTCAAACTGTCTTCTAAAAGTCTGAAGCTTAGCTTGTTGAACCTTTCCATCACCTTTGTAAATATTCTCAAGCTTTACCCAAGTTTCATGAGTAGATTTACATTGCATAACTTTAACAAATTATGAATCACATAAGCCCCATAAAATAGCATTTAAAGCTTTAGCATTATTCTCACTTGCCTTCTTTTCCGCTGGAGAAGTTACAAGTGTTTGTGGCTCTTCATATTCTTCCACCACTGCTTGTCAAATGTCGAATCCAAGAGCCATCAAATAAGTTCTCATCCTTATGCTCCAAAAAACATAATTTGCCCCATCACACAAATGTGTCTTATTTGTAGAAAAACTTTCATGTGATCCAGCGATCGTGCTTTCCCCGATCTACCTTCAAGCTGTAAATCTTTTTCAAAAAAACCCTGCTCTGATACCAATTGTTAAGCACAAAATATACTGAGGGGGGGTGAATCAATATATTATATATCTTTAACTTAATCTGATTTCTTTTCTTTAACCACTTAATCACACATTGAAGATATGCAATAAAACTGAAACAATAACATGCACCACGTAAGAGAGAGAGAGACCAAATTTTTACGTGAAAGCTCAAAGTGAAAAAAACCACGGAGAACAATCTCAAGTATATGAATGAGCACCAACTCAAATTACAAAGTTCGCAAACACCAACTTGCAAGAGCACCAACCCCTTTGCCGAGCACCAACACAACAATTATTTGTGAGCACCAACCCATAAGAGCACCAACCCATTGCAAAGATTTGTAAGCACCAACCCCTTGCAAAGATTTGTAAGCACCAACCCATAGGAGCACCAACCCCTCTTGGGTGTAAAACACAACTATCTCTCAATGTTGCTTACTCAACAAATGATAAAACTCTACAATATCTCATGTTTTTCTCTCATCTTTTCTTATATAAAACAAATAAAATCATGCATTCTCTTGCATATTTCAAATGGCTTCTCAAACTTTTATTTATAGCTTTCCAAATGACATTTGGCATTCACCCTTTGTGACCCTTCAATCCTCATGAAAAATGCCGCCAAACTTGCATGACCATTCGTATCCTTGCATTTGAAAAGTCACATGTGACCATAAGCAAATATGTCATTTCCTCTTTTGTCTTTATCTTGGTGACTTTTCGTACTCCTCAAAATGTCATTTCATGAAAAAATACGTCATACCTTCTTTTGTCTTCACATAATGACTCTTGGAATTCCTCAAAATGACTCTTCATGGAAAAATGCATCCCATTCCTCTTTTGTCTTTACCCCATGACTTTTTGACTTCTCCATGGACCCTCTTTTGACTTATATGCAACCAAAAATATATTTGTTAATATTAAATAAATATTAATACACAGTAGCCAAAATATAAATATTAAAAATACCATTAAATGCAATGGGGCCTTTATCACCAATGCTAGACCTTTGACATCAATGACAATATTTTCAACACACTTAAGAAATAAAATCATTATTAAAGATAAAAAAGGGAGACAAGGACTTTATTCAAAAAAAAGGAAAAGAAAATGAAATTTAAAAGTAAATTAAATGAAATGAAGTCAAATGCAGATTAAATGTTATAAAAGAGCATTTTAAAATTTTTCATTGATTATTGATCATTCATTCAACTTGGCTTGTGCTTTGGCATTTTAGAGATGAAAACTAGGATTTTCAGCTGCAAACAATTTTCAAGAGCATAGCTTTTTTTTTAATCGAGCTTTTCGAGGGTGTGAAAGATCATATAAAGTTTGTTAATTGAGTGGTTTAAATTCAGAAGTCACATTGTGTATTAAAGAAGAGATTAACAACGAATTTTGTAAGGTTTTGTTGTGCAGATCAAAAATTATTGTTCGCTGCTACAGTGGTGTGAACAGTGCCACGCTACAGTACCCATGCTACAGTGATTCACTACAGTAATAGGGCTTGATTTTGGCATTGCTTTATCATAACTTTAAGGGTTTGAACATTAGTTTGAAGACAAACTTGCTTGATCATCATTATTATTGGATTGTGCCTTCTCTTTTTGGCACATGGGTTTCTAGAAGCTGTTCAAGCTTTTAATCTGCAGGCCGTATTCATCTCTTTAGCTGGGGCGTGTGGATTCTAAGCCAAAGCACCTAGGTTGTTGGTGTCATTCCAACTCTATTGTGGGCGATTTGATCATGGATTGTTGTTAGAAGAAGATATATGGTGGAAAAACCAATATTTGAAGCTCGGTGTCCATCTCCAAGGGTTTATCAGCTTGTTATAAGTTTCAGACCTGCACTTGTTGTCATTGCATTATCCGGATATGAAGTTAGTGTTTCTTCAAGCATTTTAAAATCTGAACTAAATATATTGTATTTGCAAAACAATAATAAATCAGATTTTAAATCATTATAATATTTGCTTCAACGTTTCTTACTATGTTTATTATATGCAATTTCATACAATACCTGGCATTTCTTTAAAATATTACAAAAGCATAAACTCAGAATTGAACAAACAATCAAACAATGCAGACATTTTAGTTTGCAAGTGTCCACCCGGGGTGGTACATTTCAATCTTACATATTATTCATGTGGAACATAACTAGGGCAAAAGGTTGTGAGTTGTTGCTTTCTCAATATTCCTAGACTACAAGGATAAGTTTGCATGTTCATATATAGATTTGAAAGGTGTTCCACTAGAACTATGTGAACACAAGACACTCCTAGTTCCAAGAGCCTGGACCATTAGGAGAACATATCAAATGAATCCCGAGTATGCAGAAAAATTATGAGTGAAGATAAATAAGATGTTGCATACACACTGTGTGTATTTAAGTTTCTCCACCGACAACTTGATCTACAAACCATCTCCAATACCAATTTAATATGAAGACCTTCCCTAGTTGTTTCGAAGACCACGAATTATTCCATCTAATGTGCAAGTTTAACAAACACAATTTATTTCAAAGTGAAATATGCTCAACACACTTCTCTAAAATCCACTAAGAAATATCTTTTAACAGAATCTTTGTGTTTGTACAAGGACTTCCTTGACAATTAGGATGATCCAAGTAGATTCTCCAAAAGTAATTTCAATAATACTGCCAAGCCCACTTTCATAGCTTGCGGTTATGATAGTTCTTGATCAAAGGTTTGTGGTACTCCCAAACCACCTTTAGAGGTTCGTGACATCTCCATGAACATCAATCTCTCTTCAACAAATGCCCCCCACACATTTATAATGGTAAAATATGGTTTGGGAAGATCGTGCGTGAATCCATCAATGCAAGCACCAAACATTATGTAGTCTACATCGATGGCTTTCTCAGGATCCCAAATGCATACATGCCACACCGCTAAGGTCTACTCACAACATGCAGTACCAACAAGTGCCAACAACGTTGTTGCTTCCGTTCCTATGGGGGAAGAGCCCCCAAAAATTCGAGGGCCAAATTTTGATGCCATTCAGCTCGACCGTCAGAAGGAGAAGAGTCACAAATGAAACCTCAACCATTTGAACTTCCATAACAGTTCTTTAGCCTTCCTAGCTTTGCAACATATGCATGAACATTTGCACGAGTGATTAACATCGGCTAGCATCAAATAGAGGAAGATAAACAACCATGCATTTCCCTCGAGTGTATGTCATGTACAACATGCATAGTTTAATTTAAAATTTTATTTCATTTCTATTACTTTTTTTATTCTATATATTATCCTATGTTGCTTCCGCGCACACATATAACACATCTAAATCCTCCTTTAAAGTGTTGTCCCTTGAATGACTCTTGGGATTTGGATCATAATGGATCCAACTTTTACAAATAAATTACAATATTCTTATATCTACAGAGAAACATTTGTTATGCAAAGGTCTGAATCCCGTGAATCAATTGCAAATGGGTTTTTGTTTCAGAAATGGTTTATCAGTTGTTCATACAAATGCCAAAATATCCCATGGAAGTCCTTCCCACTCTAGTGTAGATTTTTCGGTGCTTCGTATTAACCACTCTTCTAACACTAATGTTCGTAGTGCCATGAAAATAGCTTCCTTATCTATGGGACCATCTTTTACAATTTGGCATTAAACATAGCTTTTGCCATCAAGCAACATTTTTTGGCTTCAAGTCTGATCGAGCAACTTTGGCACTAACTCAAACACTTTTGGTGCTAAACTCATTTTTGGCCTTGAACCTTTCTTTCATGATGATATTGTGAGGTTTTCAAATTCTAGAGTACGTGAATTTTCCACATTGAATCGTTGGTATCTAAAAAATGCACTAGAAACTTTTGGTGTTTTTCTCACACTAGAGGAAGATATGTTGATCAATATGAATAAGCTTTGGTTCTAACACTCGCGCACATGTGGTGCAACTGCAGACATGAAGCAAATTCAATTTGATGTGTCCTTGCTAAGATGGGTTTACCATAGTCCCAATATGAGATAATCATAATGCTATCTAGTTGACTAAGAATCATGTTTTTGATGCACAAACCAAGCATATTGAAGTCCATCATCCCTACATTCATCAACTGATTCAAGTTCCAAGAATTTAGCTGGAACATTGCAGATCAAATTATCAAAAGGACGACATACATATGCAGATAAATACACATACAAAAATTATAAATATGAAACGTTCAAAGCAATAGATGGCCCTTACTTTCCTCTCTTTAAAATGTCAGATTTTAGCAGCATTTATTATCTTAGGAAATCAATAGGATTCAAAAGAAGTTATATATAAATCATGGATAATGAGGGAATTCCACATATAGAAGCAGTTTAGAGTAGCTTCATGAGAACATAACATGGATTTGGTTTTCTCTAATATTGTGATAGCATCAAAAACAATTTCTGGAAAACTCTAGGAAAGCCTATAAGAAGAAGTACCATTCTCAGAATTACAATGTTGTTCACCCATCTTGGCCATGTTCCATACCTGTTAGCACAATACTTTCCATAAAACAGCATAAAAATAAGCAGATGCTGTAAATAAAACTAAAATTGTTATCTGAAAAAGATTAACCTTCAAAGATGAATCAGAGAAGCCTCCAACAACCAATGCTCCATCGTGAGATATAGATGCACAGTTCAGACTGCCAAGAACCCACAGTTTTAACACCTTAAATAATAAGCTCAAAAATACATTTAACTGCAAACGGTTAACTACTCCAAAACGATATGCTTAGAAATTATAATGAATACATTTAAGTAAACCCATAATCCTAATTTAAGTTAAGAAACATAATTTACCTGTTGTGGGTGTTGACAAAGGTGTAAAAGCTAACAGATGGCAATGCCAAGCTGCTCAAACGAGCGCGATTCCGTAGATCTTCTAGAGTGGAGCGTTCAACTTCCATGGAACTAAATATACATACACATCAGATTAATTGTTATTTCCATTCACTGAATATATAATGCAATTCCTTTGAAAAAAAATGTAAACACATGATATAACGGAATGTCTGTTCAATCTAAAAATCAGACCCAAGGAAGACAGGCATCATATGTTAGTGCAGCAAACCCCTACAACTGGCTGATAAATTAATCAGAGAAATAATCAATCTACTAGATATGTTAGCAATTGAAGTTGAACACCAAGGTCTCTTACTCCAAGAGATAAGAAGAACAGACCTGTCATGCAAAGCATAAAATGGAATAAATGCAGTTATTTTGCTAGGAAAATCCCAAAATAACCAAAATCAGGTTCACAAATTGTGTACAGAATGTGGTCCTTAACATCATGACGATGAAAATTTTCTAAATAAAAAGAGTCAATATGATTGATATATAAAGGTAAAGGTAAAGGCAGTTTTGTAGGGTCAGCACCAAGCAAGACACCAATTTGGTGTATGATACCCCCCCCGTAGAAGCCCACAAGGGGAATGCTTTTCGATTTACCTCATATATTATTCAACAATGTGTACAACCCTACCCCCCTCTATATTTGAACATGTCACCTCAATTATAGAGTCCACATGCCTTTACCATCAGGCCCACTCAGGTTGTACATCACTGAAACAAAAAGAGACGGATATTGTCAAAACTTTTCTGGATAAAATACACATGCCTTCACCATCAGGCCCACTCAGGTTGTACATCATAGAAGCGAAAACAGATGGATATTGTCAAAGCTTTTTTGGATAAACAGCATAGAAGCTATTGAAGCTTTTGTCAAACATTTTGAGTGAGCTACCCCTCTCACCTTTAGCAATGATAGTGGAAACTTGATGAGAGATAGCCACAGTGGCTAGTGTACTTTATTAAATATTTTTACATAGTCACATGGGCTTATTGTATATTCTTAAATATTGTACATATCTCTACATGTATATTTACTCTCTTAGAAGCTTCCTTCCTCTCTCTTAGAAGCTTCCTTCCTCTAGAAGCTTCCTTTCTCTTTCTTCTTTTGGGAGCTCCATTTTGTCTAATAGCTTCCTCGTGATCTATAAATACATAATACAATAGCGTGTACAGCATATGTACAGTTGGGACAATCTCGTGTTCTCTCTCTTTATTGTTGCAATTTGCTCATATAAATTGGTATTAGAGCCTTTGTTTGCGCCCTTATGATCTGGTCCTATTAAGGATTAATCCTTCAACTCATACTAGATCTTAAACTTAGGCCCCTCCTTGGTCATGGCCTCACGATCTATTCACCTCAAGGGTTCTACATCTTACACTCCACTAGATCATATCGTTTGGTATCAACACATGTTGATCATGGCCTTTAGATCTAATCCTCTCAATGATTTCCATCATGTTCCCTTACTAGATCTAACACCCTTGTGCCTCTCCTAATCAGGGGCATTAGATCTAGTCTCCTTGAGGGTTCCTACCTCTTACTCTCCACTAGATCTATGCTCTCCAGCAACTGTCAGAGTTGGGGAGTTACTTCAGCATTGGTGTTCTACTCATTTTGCTGACGTTTTTGAAGAAAAAACACCTCAACTAGCAATGCATATTCACCTCGCAGAAGTATTCAATTAGAATGATTCTTGCACTATCAAAAATTAATTTCAGGATCTTTCCGAAAAATGGTCACATTAACATTTTGAAGCGCATAAAGGGATCCATGACCTTCAGAAGTTGGCCCTTTGGAACTGTTGTATACTATTTTTTCCAATCACAACCCAAATCAAAACAAACGAAATTTTTCATATCTTGCAAATTGGGTAAGCACATCGTGCATTGTTTTATGTGTTGAGGACATTTTCGAATCTACTTGCCTATAGGTTTTGTTTTTGGATTATTGGCTGTAAAACCTTGGTGGATCCTCTTTCTTTATCCCAAATGGCTCCAAAAACTACAAAAGAATCCTCACAAGAACCTTCACAAAAATCGAAAAAGTATTAGCTCTCTTGCTCATATCCTTGTAAGTTATACTAATTTTCTTCAACATAGTTTGGCTAGATGTGCTAAGAACCATCCCAAGCCAATGCAAGAAATGATGAGAGGATTTCATATTATGCTTATCTAAAATAAACCACGAGAACAACCAAACAAGATCTCCAAAATGGTTCTACCTAGCAACTTGGTTACACCTACATAGTCAAGTTTGTAATCTTCATTTCCTACACTTCTCAAAGAAATTAATGACTCTCCTTTGCTACCATTTTTATATGGTCCTTGCAATCCTAAGCACAAGCAGTCATGCACTCCTCAGACAGTTAGCCACATGACCCATGGATAAGATATCGTTTTGAAGACTACAACTATCATACAATAAATTCCACTTGTGATCAAGTCTATCTCTCAAACTGCAATCAACTCTTCTTTGTAAGTTCAGTTAGAAATTCTACAAATCAATAATGAACTTAATATTGCTCATTCCTTTCTTTAGTGAACAACAGGTCTTGATCCTAGGCGAGCTTCCTCACAACTCTAAGGTGGACCTTTCACAGCTTCAATATTTACATCATCTCCTTTTCCTTCAATGCCTAACATAGATTCAACTCGTAAGCAAGGAGGACACCTATTGATTTTTCATTCAACATTTGAATTCTATTCATTTGTACACTCCATCGTGACTATTTGTGATTTGTATGTACTCCATACTCCACCCGATTCTATTTTCAGTTGGCCCATCTCGGAAGCTATGAAGTGGTTCTAATCATCCGCTGAAATTGGTGACAATTTCCTTTAAGAAGGGAGGATATGATAGGCACAGCCACATGGACTAGTGTAATTATTATATGTTTTACATAGTCACAGACATATTGTATATTCTTAAATTTCATACGTCTCTACATACATCTTTATTCTCTTAGAAGCTTCAGTCCTCTAGAAGCTTCCTTTCTCTTTCATCTTTAAGAAGCTTCATTTTGTCTAGAAGCTTCCTTGTAATCTATAAATACGTAATTCAATGGAGTGTACACATATGTACAGTTGTGGCAATCTCATGTTCTCTCTTTATTGTTTCAATGTATTCATATCAGAACTGCTAGCTTAGAGGTGGATACATTGATAGGAAAACAAGAGTGTGAAAGATGATGTACAAGCATTCAAAGACATAACTAGGAACATAGAACCATTGCTGAAAAAAATTGAAGATCTCAACTTGGGGACACACTTAGGAAAGGATTTATAGATGAAGAACGATCAAGTTTGAGTGTTGGATCCAGCTCAAAAGAAGGAAATTTTGACCCTAACAAAGAGGGACTCATTGGACACTCGATACTTTGGCCAAGAACTGCTACACTAGCAGACGGGAGATTATGAAATACACAGACCAGCATACATTATTGAAGTTGAAGCCATCGATAAAGTACAAAAAGCACGAAAAGAAGGGTGAAAGCTCATCCCATATATCAAATAGACATTGAGATAGACGAAATCAACCATCCAAATTATCAAAGCCAACAAGAGACTATTAATCAAAATGTAAACTCAAATTACATGTCCTCCTTTGCAAATTTTACCACAGGAGAAACAAATCTGGGCGTGGAACCAACCTATAACTTTGAAGCTGAGGAAGCAATCAGATATGCTGGACCAGAAACTCGAGCGGTTAATTTGCTAACATGTTGCAGGAGCATCCCAAGTGAAAGAGCAATCTTGCATCACTTAAGCATAGTTTTGTGAATCCAGCTTGGAGCACATGGCACAAACGCACAGAAGTTGGATGGTTTTGATTTGAGTGGCGTTGTGCAGAAGAAGCACCAGGTGCGCAATTGTACAAGACTTTTGGGTGCAAGCACAAACAGACAAGCATTTGGCACAACTACAGTTTTCTCTCACAACAGAGCAAGGTAGCACAAGCATTCAGCATGCAGACAGAAGAAAGGGCAGAATGAAACTAAGTGCATAGAAGCAACAGGTGCAATCCAGAATAGGTTGACTCCAAAGATATTGGAAAGGAACTTTGACTCCAATATTCTTGGAGGCAGATTCTGAGGAGGGCAAGCAACCCTTGGGGGGCACATGTCAGCGTTTGATAGTTTGCATGAATCCTTCTTGACAAATAGCGAGGAGCCTACATAAAGGAATGCAAGCCCCAACATTTGCAACGCTCTTGGCCTTGGAGAAGATACTGCCAATTTGAAGAGAGAGAGAGCTCGTGAGGAAGAAGACTTGTGTAACCTAAGTGAGTAGACTCTATTTTGTAGAGAAGCTTGCATTCAAAGTTTAAGATCCAAGCATAACATGTAACTCATGCCTTGGAATAACTCCATGTAATCTTTATTTTCACAATTAATAGAAGAAGCTAAATTTGTGTTGTCAGATTTGTGTGCGTGCATGTTCATCTAGTTGTTGGGTTAGGGCTTTCCTTCATTGGAAACCTCATCGCTATGACTGCATCAGTTGGCATCAGAGCAAGGCTTTAAACCTTGTGGAGAGTGGGAAGTAAGGCCCCTACATAGGATTGTGAGCAAAGAAATCACAACAGTAGGATTCACGCCCGAAGGAAGAAAGATGCCGCCCAAAGAGAGTTGCTAGTAGAGGCACAGTGGCAGCCAATAGCAATGGAAGAGTTGATGCGAGCTTGGGTGTGTTGCAAGTAGTGCAAACATGCCTAGACGTTGGGAAAGAGGACTAAAGATGACATTTCACACCAAGAGATGGCTTAAGTGACGTTGAGGAAGAATAGTGCATAAGAGTAGAAAGAATGAAGATGAAGGAGCGCAAATAGATGTGGCTGAAGGAAGACTCTTGAAACCTATGTCATGGATTGGACGATGTGTGAAGGTGTCATGCCATGTTTCTCAGGGACTTTGAATCCTGAAGAGCTTATTGATTGGATCATAGGCATTGAATAATATTTTGAATTTGATGACATAAGCAATCTGCAACGCATGAAGGTGGCACAAACCAAGCTAAAGGGTCAAACAGCAATATGGTGGAAGGAAGTGCAGAATGAAAGACAAAGAAGAGTAAAGGAGAAAATCACCAAGTGGGACAAAATGGTTGCAAAGATGAAGGGTAAATTCTTGCTTGGAGACTACTAGATGGCGTTGTTCAAAAGGTTGCAAAATTTGAAGCAGAAAGAGTTGTGTCAAAGTGTGAATAGAAGAATTCTATAAAATCACGTAGGCCAAGTCATAGAGAAGTTGAACAAGAGAAGGTCACAAGATACCTGAATGGATTAATATTTTCCATCCAAGAGGAGTCAAGGGTGGCTTAGATCCAACAGAGAGAAGGTGAGAATGTCACATGGAGGAAGAGGAAGACTGGAAGGAACCATCAAAGACAAGGTGAGAATGGCATTGCACCCAATCAAGCATGTGCGTAGGAGCAAGAAGATACACACCATGGAGAACAAGGGATGCACGACGAGGTGCATCTTACTTGTCCAAAGGGCAAGGAAGATCTAGTCGAGGAATGGGAAGAGGATTCCTAGGAACATATTTCCAGTGTGGACAATTTAGAAAGTGTATGAATGTCCACAAGTGCAAAGCGAAGGTAGTAGGACGGAGGTTGGTGCACATGTCACACATGGAGAAGAAGAGTCAGTCGAGTCGCTAGAGCGTTCTAAGGAACCAGAGCACAGAGAAACTCTAATGATGAAGAGAGTGTTGTTGAGGTCGCTAAAGAAGATAATGAATCGGTCCAAAGTAAGAGTCTCTAGGCAAGTGTTGCAAAGTGATCATGCACAATGGCAGCACAAATCATCTGGTCTCATGCAAAATGGTGGAGAAATCAGGGTTTAAAAAGGTGGTGCATCCAAACCCGTACCAAGTTTCATGGTTGCAGAAGGGTCGTCATGTCTTAGACAATGAGAAATGCCTTGTGAAGTTCTAAATAGATGCATACCAGGATGAAGTTTGGTGCGATGTGATGCTAATGGATGTGTGTCATGTACCCATAGGGAGTACCTTGGAATTATGACAGGAAGGTTGTGCATGACAAAAGACTGAATATTTATCGCTTGGAAAAGGATGTGAATTTCACATTGAGTTCATGGAAGGACAACGAAGAAGAGGGGCGCAACAATGTTTGTGTGTGATTGTTGATGGTGCAAGGAAAGGAATTTCTACGTGAGGCAGGAAAGAAGAGGTTATGCTTTGCAATAATGCCAAAGCCGACACAAGAGGAGCACGCAGGTGCAAAGGAAGAAAAAGAACCACTTTTGCACATAGTGATGGTGTTATTCGATGAGTTTGCATATGTTGTTTCAAGCGGTCTACCATAGCGATTGCCACTTATGCGAAGTACCAAATATCATATGGATCCAATTCCTGGAGCAAGTTTTCCAAACAAGGCTGCATACAAGGTGAGGCCTAAGGAGGGTGAAGAGGCGCAGAGACAAGTGCACGTGTTGTTGGACAGAGGGATGATTAGAGAAAGCTTAAGCTTGTATGCAATACCTAAAGTATTGGCACCAAAGAAAGGAGGAGAGTGGCGCATGTGCACAAACTCAAGAGCCATCAACAAGATAACGATAAATTAAAAATTTACAATGCCATGCATGGATGACTTGATGGATTACCTGAGTGGGCCATAGTATTTCTCAAAAATAGACCTGAAAAATGAGTATCACCAAATCAAAATCAGAAAAGGTGATGAATGGAAAATGACATTCAAAATGAACAAAGAGTTGTATGAGTGGTTAGTCATGCAATTTGGACTGACAAACACACCAAACACTTTCATTAGGCTTATGAACGAGGTGTTAAAGCCATTTTTGAGAAAATATGTCATTCTATACCTAAATTTTGGCATTCAATAAGACGAAGGAGGAACACTTGCCTCATCTGTGGAACATGTTGCAGAGGTTGTGCAAAGAGAAGTTGCTGATAAATTTGAAGAAGTGCAACTTTAAAGGAGCTTGTATTCTTGGGTTTTGTGGTATCCCAAGATGGTTTGAAGATGGAGATGGTTTGAAGATGGACCCAAAGAAGATGCACACAATTGTTGAGTAGCCATCACCAAGTAATGCATTTGAAGCATTAGTTTGCATAATTTAGCAAGTTTCTATAGAAAGTTCATCTGAAACTTCAATAGAATATGTGCAGCGATCATAGAGGTGTTGAGAGAAGATCGCAAGGCATTTGTTTGGACAAAAGAAATTGAGCGTTATTTTCAAGAATTGAAGAGAAAAGTGACTAGGCAGCCAATGTTGTGGAGGGATTTCAGCAAAGTATTTCAAGTCGACTGTAACAAAAGTGGCCTAGCCATTGGAGCGGTATTGCGCCAATGGGGTAGGCTTGTTGCTTACTTCAGTGAGAAGTTGAATTATTCGAAGAAGAGATATTCAGTCTATGACCAAGAGTTTTATGCTGTTGTGCAAGCACTCAATAAATGGGGGCACTATTTGTTGCCAAAAGAATTTGATCTATACATAGACCATTAGGGGCTACAATTTATCAATAGTCAAGAAAAGTTGAATTAGAGGCACATGAAATGGGTTGAGTTCCTATAGAGTTATTCATTTGTATTGAAGTGTAGGAGTGGAAAATCAAAACAGGTTGTTGACACGTTAAACAGGAGAGTTCTCTTGTTGAACAAGATGCAGGTAGAGGTCATGAGATTTCATTCCATTGAGGAGTTGTATGCAGAAAATGAAGATTTTCACAATGCCTAGAGAGCATGCACAAAACCAACAAGTGTGAACAAGATACCGTGGCTAGATTACTGTGTGCAATAAAGGGGTGTTGTTCAAAGGGGCACAATTGTGTATACGAAGGGGGTCAATGGGCAAGATTTTGATAAGGATAAACACAGTGGAAGATTAGTAGGGCATTTTGGGAGAGACAAGATATTGGCATGGTTGGCAAAAAGCTATTGTTGGCCAACGATGGGCGCAAATGTGAACAAATATGTGCAGACGAGCCGTGTTTTCTAGTTGGCAAAGGGAAGAAGTCAAAATGCAAAGTTATATCAAGCATTGCATATTCCGAACAAACTGTGGGATGACATTAGCATGGATTTTGGGCTAGGACTGCTAAGAATACAAAGAGGCCATAATTCCATCTTCATAGTGGTGGATAGATTTTTAAAAATGGTGCACTTCATTGCATGTAAGAAGACAAGTGATGTAACAAACAGTGCCAATTTGTTCTTCAAAGAGGTTGATGAGGCTACATGGTTTGCAACACATAATAGTGTTGGACAGAGATACCAAGTTCATAGACCATTTTTGGTGTACATTGTGGAACAAGTTAGGGAAAAAAGAGAATTTCAATTCAGCATACCCTCTGCATCCCGATGGATAAACCGAGGTTGTGAGTAGAAGCCTTGGATACTTATTGAGATGTTTGTTTGGAGACAAGCCCAAGCAGTTTGTTATGTTATTGGAGGCAGCAGAATTTGCATGTAACAATTCAATAAACATGAGCACTGGGAAAACACCTTTTCAGGTTGTGTGTGGAAAAGAAAAGTGATTGTGCGCAAGAAATGGCACATTGAAACTAAGTGCGCAGAAGCAACAGGTGCAATCCATTATAGGTTGACTCCAAATATCTTCGAATGGATCTTTGAGTCCAAGATTCTTGGAGGTGGATTCTAAGGAGGTCAAGCAACACTTGGGGCACGTGTCAGCTTGTGATAGTATGCATGAATCCTTCTTGACACGTAGCACTTAGAGGAGCCTATATAAATGAATGCAAGACCCAACATTTGCATACTCTTGGCCTTGGAGGAGATTCTGCCAATTTGGGGAGAGAGAGAACCCATGCGGAAGAAGGGTTGTGTACCCTGAGTGAGTGTATGGAAGTCCGAGAGACTCCATTTTGTAGAGAAGCTTGCATTTAAAGTTTAAGATCCAAGCATAGCATGTAGCTCGAGCCTTGGAATGACTCTCTATAATATTTATTTTCATAGTTAATAGAAGAAGCTGAATTTGTGTTTTCAGATTCATTTGTGTGTGTTTATCTAGCTGTTGGGTTAGGGATTTCCTTCATTGGAAACCCCATCCCTGCGACTGCATTAGAACAACAAAAGAACCAAAGTTAATCCAGTATCAGCAGATTTGGATGCAGACCTAGCAAAAGCTGCAACTCATATGTTTACAAAAAATAAATAAGTTTTAGCATGGGCAAATACCACCAATGGTTTGGGTTCATTGTATCAAGTTAATACCAGATGTTGTACAGTTAAGGTGAAGACCCAAGCACACAAATCCTAGGTACACAGCAACAGCACATGATGACATACAGTACAAGCAATCAGACACCACTTGTATTGATTGCAACTAAGAAACTACATAAAAATTATGAGTAATTGGATATTTTAGAAGTTTAAATGTTGTTACTAAAAAGGATCATTTTTTCATACCATTTACATACACCATTCCAGAAAAGGTAGCAAGTAGTAAACTTTATTATATGTTTCTCCTTTTGGGATGGGGGTACAGGGGTAAGGGGGCGTGGAGACGTGTTTTTGGGAAGGCAAAAGAAGAGCTCAGCCCCACAGCTGAAAATAAGGACTTTACTGTGGGGATAGTAGGATTTTCAAGCCAGGAAAATTCAGATAGCAAAACTAGAGCAGGAGAGAGCAGAATGGCAGAAATTCAGAAAAAGGATCCACCCGTGTCTGCAAATTATACCTAACACCCAATGGTTTTATCACTCAGGTTGGAAGTCATGAGCTCCTCCCAGCGCTTCCAACTGCACACAAATCTCCACTTCCACTTATGGCTACTAAGCTAGCCGGTCTTCCCCTGAAGCAAAAGAGAGGGCACCTGAAGAAGCTCGAAGAAGAATTCTAGGCACCTTGGAATGTGAAAGTGGAATAAAAATCTCTTCAGGTGGCTTTTCGAGCAGGAGATTGCATAGCAAAAACAAATTGACGAGCAGCTGCCACATCTGGATGGATGCAGAATGCAGCTGGGCTCACCAAACCAGTTGAATAGCCATCTTCTAGTCGGGTTTAATCTTGCAGTCATATGTTTCTGTCTATACTGTTAAGATGTTTATATGTTGGTTCTTCGGGACCTTAGCTCTTCAAACAATTTCAAAGTTTGTTTTGTCTTGTTGTAGACTAGTTTGATACTGCGATGAGGACTTTGGTTTTGGGCCCCCTGTGTCCTAATGACCCTTTCCCAAGTAGTACTTTCATTCAATTAATACAAACTTTATATTTTCAAGGTTCACCTCTTCTTTTCTTGAGAGATGGAGCCATTTAACCCTCCATTACCTGACATAAAAAATATTTAGAGAGTTTTGTATTTAGTTATGTTCGTCTACTTTTGGCTGCACTATTAAATGGTCTGCATTCCATAAAACATTCACTAACTTTAGCATTAATTTGAATAACGAGACTTCCAAATATGCCAAGGATGTTCTACCAGATTCATTACATAAAGGTTCTAGGTATATTTTACCTAGCTTTAATATAGCTTACACTTTAAATATATGGCAGGGCATGGTCTCCAAAAAAATTAAAAAATAGCATTTCTGAAACATAAAGGCATAGAATAAGCATCACAGTTTTAAAAATATTGGAACCCCAACAGAAGAACATACAAAACGAAAGGATTTTAGAAAGGCAACCATACATGGTAGGCATTGTAAGCTCAGATTTAACACGGGGAGCTGAAGTAACAATGTTTGTCTCTGTACGAACTCCCTTGCCTGTTGTACTAGTAAGTTTATCTTTCTTCAATTTTTTGTTAGGGCCTCCAGATTTTCCACCGTCTCCAGCTTTTTTCTGTAGGAGAAAAACTCAAGATTATAACATTGCAATGAAGATCAAAATCAACTTTGAAGGAATAGTTGACATCTAAAAGTTGTCCACAAAAATTGAAATACAGATTTCTGGAATCAAAAAAATCAATTGAAATTTGTACAATAAAAAAAATAAAACTGTGCTCTGATACCACCAGTACAAAGATAGCCAATCTTCAAAGTTCAGTCTATTAAGTGTTGATCCAGCTAGATCACAAAATTTTGCCTAAAAGTAAAAAAAAAATATTATGATAAGTCTCACCATACTTATAGACAAGGAATCCCTCTTCTATATTAAGACACTCATAAAAATAGGCTTCATCCAAAACAACCCTATCCTTGCTTTATTCTTTTAAAAAACCTTTGGCCATTTGTGTAGCTTTATTTGTTTTATTCTCCTACTGGAAAACTTTGGTCTTTGTATGCCTTTATTTTCAGTATCCTCCAAAAGCAATCTTTAGCCTTTGCATGGTTTTATTTATATCCTAGAATAGCCTTGTGCTTTATGCTTATCCTATCTTCCAACAATGAACTTAATACATTTTCAAGTGCATCATGCTCGTGTCTAAATGGCTGCATGGTTTGTAGAACTAATATGAATCACCTCAAGTATTGTGTCGCAAACAAGGGTCTCCAAAAAAGCATTTCTCCTGTTAAATTATTGTGCCAAACTCACCACATTCTCAGTGCAATCAGGCCATCTCTTACTAACCTTACTCTCTTCTCCATCTCCTTCTTTGCCTTCCACTTCAGCTTTATCAGCCTCGGCAGCTAAAATTTCTTTTTCCAATCTCTCCTCTAAGGAGTCTTCAAGAACCTGTAAAAAAAAAAATATTAAGAGATAGAAATAAGATTCTGCATCCAGTTACAAAAACTAAAAAGGAATCACCAAAAAGCTTTTAGAGAACATCAATCCATTATTATAATTAAATCTATATTATAGCTTCTGCAGCTAAAAAGAATATACTGTCAATGCAATATGAGTTTGATATCATCCGATTACAAAATACTTGAAATAAATGTGTTACAACTAGACCCAGTTCTAATCATCCATAATAAAAATACCGATCACTTGAAGACAAAAAGAGATAAAACAATAAACTTCAGCTTGGATCATCTTTGAGTGTAATGATTCAACTAAACAGCTGAACAATACTTTATTAGTCTGATACAAACCATTAATATTTCTTAGATGTTAGAATAGCTCATGTTCCTTGCCTGGAAATAAAATTGAAAACATGCAGAATATTTGATAGATTTCTTTGTTTCCATAAATGCAACTCTACTCAAGATTTTCATTGTGAAACAGTCATCTAAACTCACACAATTAAGTAACATAATAAGATCATCATCAAATCTGCTACAGAAACATAATTCCTATATTCAATCCCATTTCAATCACTTTAGGAAGTCATACACTTTGTAGTATGGACTTCATCATAACCAAATCTCTAGATTAAGGTATATTAGTCTCACCAAGCCAGATTTATCGATCATTTGAGGTATGTGGTGGGGCAAAGACAAGATGATAACCATAGTTACCTAAGACTCCAGGATAGTGGGACGGGATTTACGGGATGGCAAAAAAATTCCAAAATTTTGGGGACAGTGGGGAAACAGATAATCAAAATAATATATAAACTGCGTCACCAATACAGATACAGGTACGAGAATCGGATACATGGAGACAAGGATTTTTTTGCGGGATGGAAAAATGTATCTCAGCCCCACCAACCTTCCCCCCTGCCCCACCTCCATATAAAATTAAAAATATAAAATATATAGGCATATAAGCAAATTAACCACATAATATGCATTGAGGAATCAAAATAAGTTAAATAACCACAAAACCATACTCATAATTCAATGCCAAATATTATAATATTCAATGGTCGAACTTAGTTTAGTTTTCTAAATTTGTAACAAGTACATAGTGCAAATGTTAAAATGTATGGACAAAAATAAAGACAAATCAACATATTCATGATGCACTATACTCATTTTCCTCTTCAGCTGGGATCTCTTCATCATTGTGTGGTTCTTTAGAATCACGAGCAACAGCAGTGCCACTCCCACTAGCTCGACCATGCAGGGCGTGTGAAGCACCATCTAGCTCCATGTCAAGCAATGAAAGGTAGGCTACAGAGGAATCCAAGTCAGCAACCTTTGGGTCCACATGCCAACACTTTGTTGCTCCTTCCTTCTAATGATTTTTTTTGTGTGAGAGAAGACGCAAGTTGGAATGCACATAGACCAAATCCTTCACCTTTTTTGCGGCCAACTTGTTGTGTTTAACTGAGTAGATAAAGTTGTAGGTACCCAAATTCCGCTCAGTTGAGGAGGAACTTGAAACCTATTGAGGCAAGCCTCAAAGTCAATTAGAATTTATAAAAATTAAAAGGTAAAACAAAACATCGAAAAGAAGGGTAGAGAGATTTTTTTAAAAATCTTACTTGTGATAGAATTTTTATTGCAAATGGTTGGAGGTGGGTGGATGCCTGCCCATGGAGGTACCACCAAAAGTGAGCATCCATCATGTATTTGTCACGAATAACGCCAAGGGAGTGACCCACAGAGGATATGAAATGCACAAACTCTTCCCTAACTTGATCTTCTACTTCTGGAAGGATCTAGAAAATGTTATTTTGTATCCCTCAACAACCTCAACATCCATATATGGTGTGACCCTCCAGGGCAAAGAAAAGATCTCTACACTGTAGTATTTGGACTTGAAGGCAAAAGCAAGAAGATGCAATGGGGTTGTGTTCCACCTTTCAAATGAGATACGATTTCACTTCCTTGAAGAACCTCTCCATAGGATCTTACTCTTTGGCATTTATAATGGATCTAATGTTCTCAATCATTGAGTCGATTTCATCATAAAGCTCACCCAAACATGAATGAACCCTATCCACATATCTCACCATGTCGACGTTGGGCTCAGCAAAAACTGAGCAAATACTCCACATGTTCCCACCACACATCATCAAGAATCCACCCTTTCACCTTTGTGGCCCTCTCACTATTTCTCTACCTCCATACAGTGCAAAGGTTATTGACATAGTAGCCAGGAGATGGGTACAGGGAGACAGGTATGGGTATGTCATTTTTTGAAAAATAGGAGACAGGGGTACGAGGAGATGGCAACATATATTTATTATTTATAAATTATATATAATTTCTATTATGAAAAGTTTAAATAAATTTATACAATTGCAATGCCAATGCTAGCAATAAGTGAAGGAATATCTCATGATCATCATATTAATTTTAACTAATAAGCATAAGGGTCATCATATACAATGAAATGTCAACATTAGGCATGCAAAAAATCAAAAAACACATGAACTTGGATCATATATGATCCGATACAATAAGATGAACTACTACATCAATTATATCCTCTAGGTCCTCTGCCAAAATGCTATCTAGATAGGCATTGCTCTCAAGCTCTCGCTCATCTATAGGCAATATAACAGGGGGCAAATCATTGAGGCCATATGCATCAAGCACATCATCCTCCAAGGATATCTCTGTTGCTCCATCAAGTGGAATGTCGTCCCATTTTGTTGAAGGACCTTTCTTGTACACTGGGTCTACACGAGATAGAGGACGAATTGTGCTATGAATGTACACCAGGTTCTCTGCCTTCTTCGACCTGAGTCAGTTCCTCTTCAACGAATGAATGAAACCGTAAGTACTCCAATTCCTCTCACAAGATGACGAATTCGCTGCTTGTGAAAGTAATTGTATTGCAAATGATTGCAATTCGGGGATTTCAATGCCATTGTTCCACCACCACTCTATTGGGTCCTTCGTTTGCATATCATAAATAGCCTCCACTGTAGAAAACTATCCACGACCACGTGAAAACATGTTCCACTAAGTGATCATACAAGAAGCTTCCTCTCCTCAACCTTAAACTTTTTTTACTGCAACCCAAAATTCTTTCATTACTTCATCTTCATATGGAGCCCTTTTCTTGGTGACCTCTGTATCATACCACTTTGGATTCAAAGCATAAGAAACACCATGTAAAGGTGTGTTAAGCTTGTTCCATCTTCCATGTATTTGTTTCTCAATCAAAGGATATAAAGAAGGAACTTTTAACTCTTATATTTTTTATTCTTTCACACATAGAATCAATTTCTTCATAAACCTCGCCCAAACATGGCTTGTCTAAATCAGCAAAACAGATGACTTCACAAATTCTCTCAATGAAGTCAACAACAAATTTCACATCCGCCCAAAATTGGTCATTAAAGACCATTTTCTTCACCTTGACTGCAATCTCAAATGTAGATTGTTTCCAACTTGCCCATGCATCATTAACCACAGTGGAACACAAGGCCCCTTTGACAACATAAAGACGCTCAAGTAGTATGAAGAATGAAGCAAACTGTGTATGTGCAGGTTTCAGAAGTTCCACATTGGCAAATCTTCTATAAATGACCTGTGTGTGGTGATGATTGCATATGAAGATTTGTATTTTTCTGCCCTTCTCAATAAACTAAGAAACCCACTGAACCCTGTCAATATCTTTGAGTGCATTATTCAATGCGTGCACGCAACATGGTGTCCAAAATATATATTTGTATTTTGTTTGGACCAATAAGCCAGCTGCTTTACAAACTGGGGCAGCCTCTGTAATAACTTGGACAACATGCGATGCCCCCACCTCATCAATTGCATCACATAACTGCTTCTGAAAGAAGTCTGCATTTTCTCTTGTCCAGAATAGTCGATAGCCTTCCAAAAATAAGAGCCTTTTGAGCAAGTTACCATAATGTTTAAAAGAGGCATGTTTCTTATGTCAATCCAGCTATCCACACAATGTTGCATCTCTTTGTAGACCACACCTTTTTGACTGGTGTAGTTAGCTGCTCTATTATTGTTTTCTCTTTGTCAATAAAAGACGTTTGAAGCTTCTCATACCCAGGTGGTTTATACCTTGCCGGCCCATTGTTGATAGCGCAAAACATCTCCTCATAATAAAGTGATCGAGCAACATTGAATGAAACGCCATTTGCATAGAAGCGTGCAATCAGTGCATCCACTGCATCTCAATCATGCACATCGAACATGCTTTTTATAGGATTGAAAATGTTGCTAATGTGTGATCTCTTGCGAGAAAACCCCACATCTTCTGTCACATACCTTATCTTTGATTCATTTTTCGCAGTTGGTATGACATGGTGACTCTGAGCTCAATCAGTGGTTGAAGCATGTGCGCTCAAAGGAGCCAATTTGCTTTCAACTCTTTCTTGTTCTCTCATCGCTTCTAACCGTCCTTCCTCATTTGTACAAGCGCCAATCCCTTTCCCCATGGTTCAGAAAAAATGAGCCCTCACTCTTGTGTAAGTGCCCTAGAAGGCCTTCCCACAAAGCTTACATGTGATCGTTGATGTTCCTCCATTGCCTTTGCAAACACAATCGCAAAACTTCCACATTGGATACAAAGCATCTTTTCCGCCCCTTAACATTCTGAAAAAAAATAAAAATAAAGTTAACTCTAATTTTAAAAACTTAGACATAAATTAAAATTAAAGAAATTACTAAAATTAAAATATCAAAATTCTTAAATAAATCAAGAATATATATTAAAAATTTAATATAGAAATAAATTAATTAATTAAATAAAGAAATAACGAAAAATAAATATATTAAAATATTTAATTATGAAAATAATGGAAAACCAATTATCCGTTATATTAATTTATTAAAATTTAAAATGATTATATTAATGTATTAAAATTTAAAATTATTATATTAATCATAATGTATTAAAATTTAAAATGATTATATTAATTTATTAAAATTTAAAATAGTTATATTAATATAATAAAATTTAAAATGGTACCCCCGTTTTACCCTGTTTTAGGATTAATGTAATATTAATATTATTATATAAGTTATATTAATATAATAAAAATTTTAAATGATTATATTAATATAACTTATATAATAATATTAATATTATATTAATCTTAAAACAAGGTAAAATGGGGGTACATGGGTATTAATATTAATATAACCTAAAACTTTAAACAAAGCCTAATATTATAAATAATAAAGTTTAAAACTTTAATCAAACTTAAAATTTTAAAATGGAAAACAATATAAAGTTTAAAACTTCAAATTTAATCAAACTTAAAATTTTAAAACCTAAAACCTAACCTATCGGGAATGAAAAGATTTAAAACTATATTCATTCCTAAAACAGTGAATTATTCATTCCGTACGCTCCCGCGAGAGTTTGAATCCGGTCACGACACTTATGGGGGGAGTTCAAAGACTTTTTTAATTTGTTGGTTTGCTGGTATTGCAACGAAATATGAATCACATTAACAGAATACAGTCTAGGTTTTTTTTCAATATAATAAAAAAACCGAAATAATGCAATGCCCAGCGTCAGAAAACAAAACAAAAAATCCTCTGCCCTACCTGTTCCTCCTACAACTACGCCTTTGACTATTGAATCCAGCGACAGACTGCAAACAAGTAATGGCTTAAGCATAGAGGAATCTGTAGTTTTATAAGCTTTGTTCTGCGTTTTTTCCCTCAATTCTGGACGTGTTTAGGTTTAGTTTTGACACGTTTAGCAATTTGTTATGCGATTGGGGTTTTTATCAAATGGGCACACGATCTTTTTTAATGGAAACGCGAGGACGTGAAAATAAGTCTCCTATCGGGGACATCTTGGTACCCATCCCCTGTACGGGAGATGTGTACCTGACCCTGAGACACGTCCCAGGTTGTGGGGAATGTGTCTCCATGCAACTGTGGTTATTGATAACCATGCTACTCAATTCTCACACACCTTGACAAGTCATCTCAAGACAAGTGTGTGAGGCAAACTGAGTCTCAACAACCTAATACGAAATTAAGACAAAATTTAAAAAAAATGTTCAAAAATAAAAACACTGCATATTACAAACTTACAAAGTTAAATTAAAAGTATCATGATTCATGAATGATTAAATAAAAATTTACCTTCAACAACTGCAACTTCGAGAAGGCCCTAAAGATGCTTTGGGACGTGATGGTTATAGATCAAGGGTCTCAATTCATGCCTAATCTAAAATTATCCTTGTTCATGAATATGAAATCAGACACAAGAAATCCACCCCGTATCATCCTCGTCAAATGGATAGGAAAAAGGTTACATATAGAGAATTGGAGAACATTCTCACAAAAACAATAAATGTGCACAATAAGGATTGGGAAGCCCGTCTTCCTAAAGCAATATGGGCATCCCTGATCACATGGAAGACTACAATTGGATTTACCCCATATGAACTGATCTATGGGAAGAAATTTGTTCTCCCCATAGAATTTGGGCATAAAACCTTGCGGACAACATTGGAACTTGGCCTAGACTTGTCACAGGGATAGAAGATAGAATCATGTAGCTGAATGCTTTGGATGAACTCTGAAGAGAAGCATTACATCATACAAAAGTGGTACAGAAGCATTGGATAAGATGGCATGAAAATTATAATAAGACAAGACAATTCTAGCCAGGAGATTGGGCATAACTTTTTGATTTTAAGTATAAATACCACAAAGGGACGCTGACAACTAGATGGCTTGGTCCTTATGATATAAAGGAAGTGTTTGACAATGGAGCTATCAAGTTACACACAATTGACCCAGTACGATTTTGCTTATTAGTCAATGGTCATCAGTTGAAATTGTACAAAAAAACCCTTTTCAAAAAAAGCTTCACACGGCAACTTCTAAATGAGCATACCCTTCTTTCCACTTAGTCCACAGGGGTCCTTGTTTAAACATCTGAAGGATATTGCAGCCTACCCTTCCTCTCCATGGACAAAGGGTAAAGATTCTATCACAGTCTGATCCAGTCACACAACTTTTTCGCTGGCTACAAATTGAATAAACATTCTACCTAATCAATTGCTCTATTGATCAGTCGAGATCAAAAAAAGGGGGAAACAGAAGCAATAAGTATGCACTTTCCATTCTCCTCTTTGCTCACCACCTCTTCCTAAGACCTAAGTAGTTACTACAGCTCCCCCTAGATAGCTATAAGTTGCATCTTGCTTGCTATAGGGTGTAAATTTAGTTGGTACAGGCTGGAAGTAGTTGGTACGAGTTGAGTAGTGAATGCTTCATGAGTAGCAGATGCTACAGGAAGCTGGTAAATGATGCAAAAAGGTGGCAATTGCCACAGAGTGATTGATAGATGATACAGAATGGGAACTATACAAGATACCAAGAGTAGAAGATGCTACAAGATGGACACCAACGACATAAGGATGCGATGCAATTGCTCCAGGATCAATCATAGTTGGACACATTTGATATAGAGAGATGAAATTGCTACAGGGTGATGGGATTACCATAAGAAGCACCAAATATTTGATACTAGTTGAGATGGATAGTTATATGTACTATTTTTACCCCTAGTTGCTTACAACTACTACAAGGCGCCTCTCAGCATTTTAATAATTCATTGACACCCTCTTCCTACAAGCACTTACCTATTTGAGTAATTAGCACTCCTACCAACAATCAAAAGCCATGGAGATCATCACATCAACACTTCGATCAACATGCCTATAGCACTTCCAGACAAAGGACCACTCCAAAACGAGCACCATTAGGTTTTCATAAACTTTCCACCTCATCATTACTCCGTCAGCTTCGTTCATGTCCTACTACTACTAGAACTCACTTCAGGCAACCATACAAATCCACATAATTGGTAACCAACTCGATAAAGGTAATAACGTTTTCTTCCAAAATAATCATATTTTATTTCATGTGGATATTTATGATTATGAGTGTTATTTAATTGCTACAAGCTTAGCCCATGGCAATTCATTTCCCTTTTTGGCAACTGGTCCCATCGTAAGCAATGCATTGCCGTCAAAAATCCTCTGCCACGACCTACCTTTTTGCCGTATTGGTGACCAACTCGATAAAGGTAATAACGTCTTCTTCCAAAATAATCATATTTTATTTCATGTGGATATTTATGACTATGTCATCATATGATTATGAGTGTTATTTAATTGCTACAAGCTTAGCCCATGGAAATTCATTTCCCTTTTTGGCAACTGGTCCCATCATAAGCGATACATTGCTGTCAAAAATCCTCTGCCACAACCTACCTTTTTGCCATATTGGTAACCAACTCGATAAAGGTAATAACATCTTCTTCCAAAATAATCATATTTTATTTCATGTGGATATTTATGACTATGTCATCATATGATTATGAGTGTTATTTAATGGCTACGAGCTTAGCCCATGGCAATTCATTTCCCTTTTTGCCAGCTGGTCCCATCGTAATCGATACATTGCCGTCAAAAATCCTCTGCCACGACCTACCTTTTTGCTGCATGTTTGACATATCTTGTCCTCCACTCATGGACTTGTGACATGGCGGGGGTAGATTTGATCGCATTGATATGATACATGATCTGATGCACACGTAGCAAAAGAAACAATTAATGCAACTATGAGTAGGTAAAGCCAAGATAATAACAGTTGCTAAACAAGCAAAATGCACTGCTACTCCAACAAACCCTGAAAAACCCTCTTGTTATTTTTGTTGCAAGTAAGCATAGAGTAACCATGGAAGGAGACATTTGGAGAGAACCTACAGACCTCAAACCATTGCAGGCCAATCAGTATGTCGCCAATATCTTCCAAAATGCAGTATGGATGACATATTTTGAAAGATCGACTGGGTACAATGACCACATTGCAGAAGAATTTGCTAGCACCTTTGTCAATGAGGAAGCTACTATCAATGGGTTGAGTTGAAGACTAAATAACTCAAGTAATTAGTCTTCCAAGGACGGGGGAGCTAGGGGAGAGAAAACCTGGTGCTGCAATAGCAAGGGAGATATTATGCGTAAGACATGAGCAATTGCCATAATCAAATCAAGGCACACTTTATTCCTCTTTATCCTAGGTATGGGTAGACGTTGCTCTATTTACTGCCAAATATTTAACCTATGACGATAGACACTCCAAGCTCTATGCAACTCATTTCAAATTTCTTAATCATAAGGCATGATAGAAGGGTAAATGTGCTAAGTTTTCTGTTGAATTTGTTCAATAGGGCAAACCCAAATCTTTCTCTCATCACTGCTTGAGTCAATTAATTGTCCAACGGAGTGTAAGAGATAGTAGACCAGTTTAGCTTGGGCTGATTTTCTACAAATGCAGTCAGAAGAGAAGGTAGAGGAACGAAGTGAAGAAGAGGAAGCAGAGGAAGAATTTGAAGAAGCAAAAGACGAGAATGAAGAAGAGGAAGTAGAGATAGTTGCAGAAGATGAAGCTAAATTGGAAAGACAAGAGGCAGTTGTTGAACCATCAATAGAACTTATAGTAGAAGAAAGTATGGCACAGCCAAGGAGAACAAAAAGAAAATTGATCATTTCACCCTCTCCATCAGAATCACAAGAAAAAGATAGGGCACTAGAACAAGGGAAAGAAAATGTTCCCTCAACTTTGAAACCTAAGAAAGGACAAAAAGCTAAACCCTTACAGGTTTATAGAATAAAATCACACCGGTTGAGAGGAAAGATGACTGCAAAACATACTTTAGGAAGCCCATCTCTGATTCACATCAGTGAAGATTCATCTGAAGAAGAGAGAAAGGCTAGAAAGGAAGGAACTCCAACAAGTAGTGAAGAAGAGTATTCCACTTCACATAGCTCAGGATCTTTAGGTTCTGAAGAAATGGAGCATGAAGCCACTTCTTCCCAATCAGCAAAAGGAGATGTGAGGGAAGAAAGACGAAGATAACGAGATGTTTGAGCAGTTTGATAATACAGGGGAGCAAGTACACCAAGAGAACCCTGAAATGCCACACCAAGCGAAATTCAAACCATAGAGCAAGCTCTTAGGGAAATTGAATTCCTTAGGACTCCGGTCAGATCATTAGAAGAAGAAAATGGATTAAACACACTGGCAAGGGCAAGGGTGGCGGAATCAGGGAGTGCACACTTGCAGGTTCTTGTAGCACAGCCCATAGTGCAGTCTGTGGCACCATTTATGCTACAACCTGTAGCATCCCCTGCAGCGAAAGAATACCCTGCCACTTCCAGAATTGTTGAGAAATTTGTTGCATCATGTTTCAACCCAAACAAATAAACCTGATCAAGCACTACATTTTCTTGAAATGTATTTGAAGGGAGATGCAAAATTTCAGGATGTACAAATTCAGTGGTATAGACATTATAGCCAATTAAAGGAAGAAAATAAGGTATTGAAATAGAAAGTTCAAGAGGATGAGGAAAAAGAAAAGGAAAAAGCCTCCCATCTAATCATCCATTGAAATGGCTTTGAAAGGTCATAGGGGCACTAAAAACGGATAATACAATTCCAGTTTTCAATTGTAGGGCTTAATCTAGGGGCCTTCCCAAAGAAAGGAGGCCGCCCAAATAAATGAAAACCCTTCAAAGATTGCTTTAGTTGAATTTGAATTTCCCAACCATGAAATTGGCAACAAATGATTATAGAAAAAATCCGATGAATTTAGGCTTCAAGTTCGAGATAAATAAATCTTTATAATAGAAATGGAAACTTGTATTTTAATACAAAAACAAACCAAAGTACAGACAATTTGCCACAGTCCTGATTTCGAAATACCAGTCACGTGATAAGAGTCCAATAATGTCTTACCGAATCCAATAAGGACTGCACCCACTCAGCCATGCAAACTATAGCCTAACATAAGATGAGAATGTAAAAACATAAACAAATACAAAAAACGAAATTGCCATGATCACGTTTTTGAAGGAACAAATGCATCATATCCTCCTTCCTTTAGGAAATGCCTTCTCTTCAGACCTTATCATACAGTGGTTTGTTTCCATCTGAAATTAGATGCAAGCATGTCTGGTGATCCTCATTATGTGTACCCCTCCCAGTCACAGGCATGTACAAGATCTGCTCTAGGAGAAGGTTTGAATTTCTCATTGTGGCCCTTGCTCCTTTCAGCAACCACACCCAGAGTTCCAAATCTGTTTCCCAATCAACAACAGGGCTCCTAATAGAGGGTCTAGTTGAGCCTTCACCACACCTGCTGGAACTCGTGACTTGTGCCAACCGATCATAACACTGCTGGGAGTAGTAAATATGCTTACCATAAAAACCTGAACTACTAAATTCTCATATCTATAAATAAAATTCTATAAAATAACAAAAAAATATACCTATAAAACAACTGTGCCCTTCAAAATTATTCAATCCAGATGGCACGTGATTTGGCAAGAGATTAATGGAAAAATATTCTAAAGACTACTGGCAGATGCATGACTTGGCAAGAGAAGGTAATCCCAATGACTTTGGAAGGATACTCTTTGCAGACTTGTGTTATTTAGTATTTGCCGATACTATCAATCTCCCTCGCATTGCCTTATTCTGTAATCCTCGAGCAGGATGCTTTGGCACAAGTGAAATGGCACAGGATTCAAGAGCCTGATATGCATCAGCAGTTTTCATAAGAGTTCATGCTCAACGGCACAAGGCTCATCCTATCCCCTAGCCAAAATATTTTTTATGACCAGTGTTCCCTATGACTACATTATCGCACCAACCATGCAAGAAAGTACCACCTAGGGGCAACATGCGCAAAGTAAAATACCTTTAGATCAACCAGAGAATAAAGGAAATGGGCCATAGAAAGTCTTTAAGTTCGTGCAAAGAAAAATATTGTTTTATTGCAAGTATTGTAGGTGACATTTTGACATTACGCCATTTATCATTTTATTATAATGATTGACCCAAAATGTGTAATCAGTATTTAACTAGGGGCCACTTTTTGTTACAATGTTCAAAGGGTATAATCCATAGTTACCATGTTCGAAACATTAAGATTGTTCAGAAGGGGAAAAAAGTTGGGAAGTTCGGGATTTTGCAAAAAGTTCAATTTGGTAAGTTTAACTTGGAAATTATTATAAATTTTAAAAATTATTAAAAATAAATATATCACCTTTTATATGGTTTTCTATATAATAAAGCTAATAGTACATTATAATTTTTAAAAATATGAAAAAATATAAATTTTTAAATTAAATAAAATTAAAACAAATTAGTTATCAAATGTGCATTTTAAAAAAAAATCATTTACTATATATATGATACACATATTACACGTACTAAAAAATTACAAAATTACAAATACAAAATAAATATATAAAAAATAAGTATATTATAACAAAGACATAATAAATAGGTGGAAACCAATGCAATTCATAGCCAACTGAATGAAAAGTCCAAAATGGTGAATGCCAACACAGAAGCACCGGTCGTAGATCACAGGGCAGGTTGAATGTGCACATGGCAAGACAGCTCGAACTGCAAACTCACAGCAAACTGCCAAGTCAACCAATTGATGCTTTCCACTTCTGTGTTCCCTGCGTGATATGAAACCATGAGGAGATTCATGATCCTTGCTTTGCTTGCATTTTCACTTTTCAACTTTTGCCTTAACTACATTTTTTATCGTGATCGTTGTATAGTTTAGGGTTTATGCACTAGTTTATGTTTTATTTTTTGCACATTAGGGTTTGTGAGTGGGTCATGGGCAGTGGACTCATGATGCAATGCTTATTTATTTATTTAAAAAATAAAATAAAAAAATGATGAACTGAATTTTAACAAATTTGTTCGGTCAGGGAGGAAAGTTTGGTTTGAACCAAACCTGCAGCTGGTTCAAACGAACATGGTAACTATGGTATAATCCAAAAGGACATGACCTATATAAGCCATCCTTAATATATGACCTTATAATAGGTTATAATAAAAAAATTACTCTGAAGAACATGATCTATCAACAAATTTCATATTGATTTTGTGTGACTTCTTATCTTTCACCTATAGTAGCAGAAGTTGTGATTAATCATGATTACTCTTGAATTGCCACTAAAAATGCCTTTTCAATTAAAAAATAACGGTTTTTTGACAATCAACCCCTGCCAATCATAAACCACGGAAAATCATTGAAAACTGTTGAAAAATGTCAAAAAATCGTGAAAAAAAACGTGATTATAAAAAACGCAATTTAAACGCATTTAAATCGCAATTAAATTTTGACTAAAAAGCTCGAACCTTTCAGACCTCTCGCTGAAAATCTTTAAGTTCTCATTTGAGGTATTTTTTGAAATTCTTCTTATTGATGGCGAAATTATGTGAAAATGAAGCAAAAATAAACAAAAAAAATCGTTTTTGTCTATGTAACTAAAAAATCACGCAGCAGATTAAATCACAATTTAAAAGCATTTAAATCGCAATTAAAAATTAAAATTGTGAATTAAATGCATTTAAATCGTGATTAAATCTGCCACTCGTGATTTTTTCAGTTACATAGACAAAAACAATTTTTTCGATTCATTTTCGTATAATTTCGCTATCAACAAGAAGAATTTCGAAAAATACCTCAAATAATAACTTCAAGATTTTCAGCGAGAGGTCTGAGAGGTCCCAGCTTTTCAGTGAAAAATTCAAGATTTTCACTTGACATTCTAGGTAAGTTGATTTTTATTTTTTTTGCTATTGAATATGTTCAAATTTAAATGAAAACTATAAAAAATATAAAGATGAAGATGAAAAAAGCTCAAAGTTAATAAATTTTGCATTTCTAATTTTCCACTCATATGAAAAGTTAATTTATATTCTTGTGAAATATTATTTGCATAAGTCACTAATTTTCATTGTATTTTATAATGAAGAGTACCGTTGAGGAAGATCATCCGATCGACCTTGACGAGATCGATCCAAAATCTGAAGGGCTCGAAAATAATGAAGAGCCTCTTTTTGAGGATTATGACGTCATGGATGACATTGGGTTCAACGCCATGGATGACGTTGGGTTCGACACCGAGGTCGTCTCTCAAATTAGGAGAGGCTTGACCTTGAAGAGATGTTGAAGTGTAGACCTGCTAATCCATAGTCTACTTCTTGCCATTGGCTTCCTCCCCTTTTTTGCATAGTTCCACAGAGTTTCCTAACAGGGGGACGCGGGGACAGGTTTTCGGGACGGGGCAACGGGGGGCCTAAGTTTGGGGATGGCGGAGGAACGACGAGGGAGCGGTGCAACTACATAAAGTACCTGAAAAAATAGTTATAAAAATATCTATAAGGAAAAGTATATTGCATTGAATATCAACAATTTAACATTTAAGTTTTAACTTTTTAACAATTAAGTTTCAAGTTTGAACCAATGAACATTGGACATTGAAAATCAAAATCAAAATATAAAATTCATAATTTTCAAAATTTCATAATGATGACTCATGATTACGATCAAGTATCAACAATGTTCAAAAACAAAATACTAAATACTAATGAGTCAATGGCTAATCATCCCCAAAGTTCTCACTAGACTCCTCATCACTAGAACTGTTGGACTCCACATGCTCAAGCTCCTCCAAACCAATACCAACCAGCCCTATCTATGTAGCATCATCATCAATCTGTGTTGGCTCCTCTGGCTCTACATCCCATCTAGCTATTGTACTCTCCATGTACGTGTGTTGCAGTCAATGAGACACAAGGCACTATGTACAACCACAAGCTTCTCTACCCTCCTAGTGGTAAGCCTAATCCTCTTAATGGAGTGGATGAAGCTATAAGTAGACTAGTTCCTCTCAACAATATAAGAACTAGAAACCTAGGACAGCACACGAATGACTAGATCGGTAGTCAAAGAAGCAGGGCCATGCAAAGTCCACCACAAAATTGGTTCCTCCTGTGTCGTTGTCTCCCTATCTATTTCAGCCTCCTGTGAATATCCCCTAAGAGTGGCAAATTTTGTCCACTCAGTACGAATGATGCTGACCTCTGTAGAATCATACATTTTCTGAATGGCCTTTATGAGCCCTACCTTCACCTCAGCATCTTGTATAGGTGTAACTCTACCAGGGCTTTGCACATACCACTTCAGGTTCAATGCATAAGCAGCGATGTGCAATGGAATGTTGAGCTTCTCCCATCTGCGATGAATGATTAGCTAAATATGTTTTGCGTAGAATTGCAATGTGGGGTCCTCTCGTACATCAGCCTTCATTTGATCAAGCATAGTATCAGTTCACTCATACACCTCTCCAAGGGTAGGTGCATTAGCATTCCCATATCTAATCACTATGAAGAATGGATTAATGATGGAGACAATATATTTGGCATCAGCCCAAAAAAAATCACTCTTCACCACCTGCACCCTCTTCCCCTGCTATGTCTTCGACTCAGGCCACCAACTCCATTCTGTTGTCATAACCATTAGTTGCAATGCTTCTTGCAACTCAAGCATCCTCTCCAAGAGAATAAAATATGATGCATACCTAGTCTCTATAGGTTTCAAGAATTCCTTCTTGGAGAAGATCTTGAAGAGTGCATGTGAAGTGTGGTGGATGCAGATAAACATCTGCACATCTCTATCATCACTAACAAATGCTTTGATCCAGCTGATTTTTTCTATGTCCTTGAGTGCATTATTCATTGTATGCACACGAGTCTACCAAATATGTCTATAGGCTACCTCAATTAACTTCCTTGCAGCTTTGCACACATGGGTTGCATCTGTCACTACTTGCACCACATTCTATGGCCCAACCTCCTCTATGGCATCTTTGAGGATTTGGAACTGAAAATTAGCATTCTTGCGATGCCTTGAACAATCAATAGCCCTAAAAAAATAAGGGCCAGTTGTACTTGTAACCATGATATTGATGAGTGAACAATGCCTAATGTTTGTCCACCCATCCATGGCAATGATGCATCTACTTGTGACCCAGGGATTCTTCATTTTCTCCATTAAAATATAAATCTTGGAATAGTTCTTATCCAAGATTGTTGTCCTCAATTTAGTCTCCCCTGGTGGCACATATGATGGTCCTGCTCTTATTATTTTTGCCACAACATCCTTATAATAAGGAGAGCGAGCCACATGGAATGGAATGCCATTGGCAAAGAAGAATTTGCCAATGGCATCATCTGCCACATCCTTTCCTTGCACATTGAATAATTTTCCCGGTGGATTTGAAGCATCACTAGTCAACGTGTGTTTCCCCTTAGGCCCTGTTGCCCTTAAACTAGATGGATTTATTGGCCTCTCGAAAGTACTAGAAGTAGCACTGTCTCTGATGACCCCTCCCCCTTGGTGGCAAAGTAACAGATGTAGGTGCATCTTCTTCATTAGCACCCCATAATTTACATATTTCAGCCCTAAATTTCAGTGTTTTTCCACCTTTTCACATACATGTACACCTTTGCCTCAGATAAGGAGGTGAGCATTTGTTCTAGTCATGTTGGCAAACCATTCCAGGTCACATATGTTGCACCTCCATTTCATAGTGCCCCCAGATGTCCCAAGCTTTGTTGGTACCCTACTTGCAAATTGTTTTAAAGGTTTCTTCAAATCAAAGGGACCCTTAGCATATTGTTGTAGGGTTTGTGAAGGGCAACTATAATTTGGACTCCCAACAAAACTAGTTTGATTTTCGCGGTCACCCCTCCTTGCATCTAAACTAGGATCATCAGATGCATAATCAGAATCATTTTCACTTACAGCTTCAACCTCAACCCCTTGAGGTTGACCCTCATCCTCACTCATGCTATGAGAACTCATAATGACACTACAAGAAATGATAATTTTTTTTATAAGTTTATTTTAAAAATTAAAATTCACACCATGCACAATGCAAAGGATTAAGACCCAAAGATTTTGTTTTTGTTTTTCTTACTTCAAGTCGCACGAAGCGCAGAAGTAGAAAAAACATAAATAGAAATCCTTGTTCTTAACCTTTGTCAAACAAAGATTTCACTTATGTTTTTCTTACTTCAGGTCGCACGAAGCGCAGAAGCAGAGGATAGACAAAAGTTAAGATCCTAATTTGACTTTCAAATTTTATGATTGATTTTATAATATAATAAAATATTTATGCATTAATTAAAATTTTAAAAACCTAAATGTTGTCATAAATTGACAAATGTAATTACTTGGTCAAACAAGGATTTCACTTTGTTTTTCTTACTTCAGGTCGCACGAAGTGTGATAACAGAGAAGATACACAAGATGAAATCATAATTTGACTTCTAAATTCTAATCTTGAAATTGAAAAAAAAAACTTACAAAGCTACAACCTAGAAAGCAAAATAAATTTGAAATTAAGCATTTAATTTGAATGAAGATTTAAAAATTTAAGCATTTGAATGAATCACAAATAATTATAAAAAAAATCAATTTAGAAATAAATCATGAATCAAAGAACAATACAATTTACAAATGAAATAAAAAATCAGAAATTCAAAGAATCAAATGCATAGTGATAAGGCCCACCTTGTGGCTCAAATGATGAACTTGAAGAGTCTTAAGTCTTATTGGCTTCTCTATCCTCTTCTTGATCTCACTTTCCCTCTCCTAATGCTCTCTCACTCTTGCAAACTTCTCCCTCTTTGCTTGTTGCCTCTACTTTCAGCTCTCTACTTCACTCAATGAAGTTTTTGTGTGATTTAGAATGAGAGGGATAGGACTTTTTAATATTTATAAGCTTTTGGGAGGCCTTGGGGGTCGGGGTGCGACCCATTCACAATTAAAGTTAGGGTAGAGGGCTCACAAACCAAAATATTATTTAAATTTAAAAAAAAAATCTTTTTGACGTCCACCTGCGCAAGGGATGTTTGTGTGTTTCTTGAAAGTTGAGGGACGTCTGGGAGTTCCAGGGACGTCCCAAAGTCCTCCAGACACCCACTTTTTGGAGGGACGCCCCAAAGACGTCCCCTCTTAGAGGGAAATGTCCCGGAGACGACAGCGGTTCGAGGCAATAGTGGAGATGGGGCAGGGAGGCATCCCCCTGATGTCCCCCATCCCGGGGATGTCCCCGTCCCAGAAACATGGGGATTTTTTGGGGGGCGCGCATCTCCATGGAACACTACTTTTTTATTTCTTGTAAACAACAATAATATGCATTTTGAAATGCCAATGTAATGAAATTTGAATATTTTAAAAAAATAATGAAAAAAATAGTTGACTGATTTTGATAGCATACAATCTCATTTATCTTCGTCTCATAATTTGTATCTATTCTCTATGCAATTGAAATGCCTAATATGTATCTCTATGCAATCGAAATACATTTAAATTTATTAAAAAATATATATATATCTTTTTTTTCCACATTTTTCGGCAGTTTTATGTTTTTCCAATTTTTCCCCACTTTTTTCCCGATTAATCGCAATTTTTTGAAAAACACTTACACTTTTGAAAAAAAAAATTTATTTCCACGGACAATTTATGCTATTATGCTTTCACCAAATTTTTTATTATTGGGTAATATCTTTCAAATTCTCCTTGTGATTTCCATTACTTTTGTTCTAGGATCTCATGTCTTTCTTTCAATTTGGGTTTTAATGCTTGTTCTAGCTACCCTGCATCTAACATTTTCTTAAACCATTTGTCTAAGAACTTCTCTTCAACTTTACTCAAGAGAATTTCAATAATGCCATTGGATTGAAATTGAACTACCATGTTTTTGCATCGTCAATAAGATACAACCATATGAAATTTAGGAGATTGTCCTTGTTTCATTCTCAATAAATTTCCCAACATTCGTTTGGATATTTCCACATAGAATGAGACATAGGATGACTAACATTAGGAGACGTTATCTCTTATGTTTTTTGGTGAGGTTGATAAGTGCATTAAAATTCTGCAGTATAGCTATAACTTATTATATAGTATAGTTCAATTGCTTATATTTGTATTATTATTTTTTACTTTTTTTATTGTAAAATATTATTATTATTTTTTCTTCTTTTCGTATTTTTCAATTAAATAACTTGTTAATGGCCAAGCAGCAGTGGGTTGTCATCATGCAATAATCAAGTAATGAGAAATGTTCGTAGGGCATTGGGAAAGGCATAAGATGAATGACAATAGGGCATCCAGTGGGCAGAAATTTGGTAGATGATAGTCAAACATCGATAAAGTATAATAAGGGTTGGGTAACTATAGCTTGAAAGGCGTGCAAGTAATTGTTGAATATCTGTTTGGTGTTGGACAAGCATTTGTCCAAGTGCCAAATAGGCGGATGATAGGGCAATGGGCAGGCCCCATTCAAAGGTAAAAGGTAAAGTTAACATTTTAGGTCACCACCAAACTAGACATCAATTTGGTTTAGGAGACTTCCCTTGTGGATGCCCACAAGGCGATTGTTTTTCCATTTACCTTATATATTGTTCAAACTAGGCGTAAATATTCTACCCCCTCTAGATTCGAACATGCGAATGTTGATCCAGCATTAGAAGGGTGTCGGGCGGATTGTACGCAATGTTAAGTGGATAATGCACTTGTGTTAGTCCAGTGTCGATTACACATCAGTAAGGTGCCAATTGGAAGATGGTCAAAACTAGATATGTGCGACAAAAAACATGGCCACAGGGTCAAATTAACAAAAGATAGGGGACTGCCAAAGAAGACCAGATAGCTACAAGACCAACAAAAAAATATATATTGTCAAGCTTTGATACCACCCTTGGTATAAGCCCAAAGAAAAGATAAGTATCAAGCTTTGATACCACTTGTAAGAAACCAAAAAGGTCTCTTTTGATTGTTTTTTATCAAGTTCAAAAGCATGTATTAAAAAGCTTAGAAGATAAAATTACATCAAATAAATCCCAAGAGCCAGCTAAGGTTTGTGGGAAGTAAAGTTTCAGATATTCCATGAAGCTCCATCATTATAAAACTAAATAAAACTGAAAGCAAACGCAGTCTATCTAAACCTAGTACCACGAAACTGTGAAATAGTATCTAAACTGTCACCACCACAATTTACCAAATTATCAAAGTAATTTTTCTTTAGGTGCTCACTGCACACTAATCATATCACAATACCTGTGTCAATATATATAAACTTTACATGTTTTCGAAGTCCAATGACTGCAGCAAAAGTAGCAATATGAGTGTCAAAATTCATAGATGTAACACTGGACAGCATCTAGCCATTCCTGGAACGCTCCACAAATTTCCCAGCCACATCCGCCATACCCTCACAAACCACCCAGGCAGCATTTTCAGCAAGGGCAGTAGGGGAATCACAGGCCCACAAGCAGCCTCGGCTTTGGATATTGATCAGAACTCTCTTCTTGCAGTTCTGCTTGTTTTGGAAGGAGGCAGATCCATGAGTGGTACGTGCATTTCCTCAACATTACACTTGTGAAGCACATGAGGCATAACTATATTTTCCGTGTCTTCAATACACTAAGCCATCAAAAGAGGGAAATAATCAATGCAGTGTTTTCGTATTTTTATAAAAGGTGGAGGACAAGGGTGCTGACCCATCTTGGTGTTCAGTTCATTATGGCATCAAAAGAGGGAAGGAAAGTTGCAAGAATGGTATCCTCTTTGGTGGCCTGGGAAGTACAATTCGAATTAGCAGAACACTCTCTTGACCCAGATGACTACGACTCAGGGGGATTGACATTGCTCTGAAGGCCCAAATTCCAGTCAGGGGGCAAGTTTTCCACCGGTCTATTTTCAGGTTCAAAATCATGGGCAGAAGAGATACTAGAATGGTAGTTGGCCATTGAATGCTGAGACACTCGAGCAGTATGTGGTGAAGAGAGACTCCTAAGGTTCTCAGGAGCATCCCCTAACTCTTATAGCCTACCCACTTGAAAATGTGCCTTCAGAGGAGGGGGCTGATTGATAGAGTCAGGGATATGGAAATATTCATTGTTCGACACTAAATGCGACATTGCAGAATGTACTTGGAGCTAATATTGAGCACTGAGGCCCTGTTGAGCTTGCTGAGAAGTGTAACTAACTAGTTTCTGAATGACAAAAATTTGTTCATGCTGAATATTCTCGAGAAGCAAAGGGCTGTTAGGGCTGCTGGGCTTGCTGCTTGACCATATGCTGAGTGTGCTCTTTGTATGATTGCATACTGCTAGGTTTCTTCCACCTTTGATCTACCGCCTCTAATAGCCTTTTATTTCACTATAGAAATTACATATTTTAAGAAATTGAACCCTTGTTTATATATAGCTGCAATGGGCAAGGGCTACGGTAAAGAAAGCAGGGCATGTTCCTTGAGTCCAGCCAGTAGTTAGATGCTCAATGGCTTAAAGGACTTCCAGCCAGACAAGAGAATGCAGGATATGTGCCACCTGGGCTTATCAGCCATCCCTCAACCAATAAATGGGTGTCCAACTTCCTTCAATCGAGCTATCAGCACAGTGCTGACTATAGATAGTCTTTGTCATTCTTCTCTCCCTATGGGTCAAATGTCGACTATAGATAAGTTAGTGGCCTGCTCCCTATGGGGCCTTTCCCCAAACCTCTTTGTTCTCCGGAGCATAGCATAGATAGTCTATACCGTCTCTAGACCAAACACATGAGTGGGTTCTATATATGTATATATGGACCCTCTAAACTATAGCTAGTCAGATGGTCACCCTATATCAGGTCATCGATTGAGTGCCTTACATGAAGGAGAGATCCCTTTGCCATAAAGGGAGTTAGTCAAGCGCTCCTCTAATGCTGCCTGTAAAGGAGATAGTTGCCCTCTTCCTATCGGTCCCTTTCCTATTGGTCAAGTTTTGGGATGAACTAACAATAGGTTTAGGGCCCCTATCTATATATGGGGCACTTGACCAGCAAGACATCATCTCAACTGGGAGGGAGACGAGGTCGAGGACTCAACCTTTGGAATTATAGACCCCCTATTGGCCTCTACAACCCCATCCTTAAATCCTTTTATATCTATCTTGGTAGAGGTGGCAAAGCAGATAATGACCTATCGTCGACACAAGTGCCCCATATATAGATAAGGGCCTTCCCTCCCCCTCTAGATAACCAAATAGATATATAGGGTAGGGGCAGGTTGTAAACCAGAACCTCGACCTCCTGAGCAGACTAATTGTTGACCTAAGGGGCCTATCTACAGTGGCCCTCAACCTCCCAACCATAAATGACATGCCATCGGCACGAGGGGCATATCTAGTAGCCCTCGGCCTCCCAAGAATAGTAGATTATCTATAAATCCTACAACATATAGCTCCTGTGAATGCCCCTTCCAAGTCCCATTAGATTTGAGAGATGGCTTTGAATGCAAGAAGTTATATACTGCTACTACCTTGTAACCTTGATTCACTCAAACCCAGATGATTTTTTGCTTGCTCATATGTTAAATTATACCCGCACTGAATTCAAACATCAACACGTTGTCCAAGTTGGGACTAATGCAGAGGCATGCACCCTGACCAAGGTTAATCCAAATCTGCTTTTTGGCATTAAAGAAATAGCTGGTAAAAATGAGAGAACAATAGTACCAGAGGCGGAAAAAAAATATTGACATGAAACATGAAGAATTTTGGACCACAAAAAAATTGAATCTTTTGTTGGGAAAATGCACAAAAATAAGCCATTGTAAGCCCAAGGACGTTCACACACATCACACTTCATAGCAAACAAATTTTGATTGCCTCTGGTAAGTGTCCGTTAAGAGGTAATATTGTGAAAGAAAACACTATCCATCGCCAAGCAATGATAAACACAATTGGATGCAAATCCCTTAATGACATTTTAAAAACAGGAGATATAAATTGTCTCGGATTTGCATTTGCTTCTTTCAATTGAGTCAAAGTTCTGTATGGTGCTTGGGATTTTAAAAAAGAGGATGGAATAAGTGAGGAGAAACCGAAAGACACTTGGAGTGGAAGGGGTGTGGAAATGTATGGTAGGAAAGAGACAAATAGGGAAAGATATAGATTTATGAGGAAAAATGGAGCTTACAAAGTAAACGTGGTAAGAAGGCAAGGTTATAAGAGATATGACATTGAGGTTGGCAATACAGTCTGCGTAATAGGATATTGATGTTTAGGGCACAGGATACAATATGATATGCGTAGGATACGGATCTGGGTGCGGTTTGCGAGGGGATACGGGCAGGATATGCCCTGCCCCTGCAAATACAACCCCGGATGTATCCAGACATATCTGCAGTACCCTGCCCATATCCCCACACGAATCCTGCAGAAAAACGCATTTTTTAACTTTTTTTTTCAAATGAAGGGGCAGACAAGGGAATGAAATGAAATGCAAATTGCATTGGTTTCCTTACCTTTTAAAAATGTAACATGAACAAGACCCAATCAAAAAGGTCGTCATGGAGGAGGTGGACCAGATAACAGATACTACGGAGGAGGAAGAACAGCTTCAGAATACTAGACAAGAAAATGTGCAAAACGAAGAGAATGTAGATCTGAAGCAACACAAGGCAAAAAAATTTACATGCTCGCTCCAGCCCTCCAATGGCGGATTTGATCCCTCCTATGTTGGGATGTGTTGATTGCTGCTTTATAACAAGGCCTTCGCTGGTTGCAATCAGCATTGGGTACATATATTCTTAGATTAACTTATATTTTCTAGATATTAAGCATTTGTTACTCCTGGGGTTTCGATCCTTGGAATTGCTGGATTGGATTCACTCAATTGCAATATTATTGTACATGTTTTCATTTTTCAGAATGAGTAAATTCTCCTTTTTTTATTTCACCGATGTATGGAGCTGGCATTGAACAAAATTTCTTTTATTGAGGTTAGATTCCTTTAATTTTAAACACTTACAAAATAGTGTAGACTCCTTTTTTAATTTTATTTTAAATCATACATTGTAGCATTTGCATTATGTAATTGTTATAGAATTAATCTAAGTTCGACCATTGAATATTATGATATTTGGAATTGAATTATAAGTATATTTTGTGGTTATTTAACTTATTTTGTTTCCTCTATGCATATTATGTTGTTAATTTTGCTTATATGGCTATAATTGTTATATATATTTTTCTACGTCGTATCCAAAAAACGTATCCAAGCCCCAAAAAATAAATCCTCATATCCACGTATTCGATTCTTGTACTTGTATCCATATTGGCAACGTAGAATACAGTTGGTAAAAAGGGAGTCCTTGTGAATGAACAGAGTTGAATAATGACAAAAAAGATGTATAGAAGGCCATGGACGGAGTTGAACAAGCTGGAAGATCTGAGAAACCCTAAAAAAAATTCAACTCGCATCCATTTTATTTCTATATCACTGGTTTACCAGGTTCAGCTACAAAATTATAGTTTCTCTTTTTGTGTTGTAGATAGATATAGTCCAGCCCACTGAAAGCTTCTACTATCTTTGATAAAACATTGTGCATTTTCCAATTGTATCAGACCCCTTGGACCCTATGACCATTGAGGTGTAGTTGGATATCCCAAGCACTATTAATAAGGTCTATAATAAACTTGGAGTTTCCTTCAATATACAAACAAGCTATCCCATAAATAATAGCTAAATAAGTATCCCAATGCATAGCAAGAAGCTCCACAAAGCGGTTGATCTGAGCATCAAAACCCTATGTAGTTAACAATCGGCTTGCCATCACCCCTGAATAATCCTCCTATTCCATCTTTTCTTGGGTTAGCAGTATCCCGGAGAAGGTGTGATCCATGCTTCCCTAATACTAATTTTGAAGTGTACAAGTGTGTAATGGAATGGACTATTCCACAGCCGACATATTTAAAGATCAATCATACTTGCAGAATCAAAAGAATCCTTGTGGAAGGCCTTTATTGTTCAAAGGATCTTACCAGCATTCTGAGCAAGGGCATCAGAAATTCTGGCATTCAGTTTTGAATTCCAAATCTGGGATTCCTCTCTGAATTTCAAATTTGGCAATCCTCTTCGAATTCCAAGAGGTTGAGAATTTCTCTTTATCTTCTTACTGGGACGTTGACAAAGATAACATTGGATTTACATTTGTTAATTTGTAAGCCTGAAGCCAGCCAAAAATCGGTTACAAATGTTTAGCTCTTTTATTTCCTTGAGAATGAGAATTGAGAAGAAAAGCGCAGCATCTGCAAAGTGGAAATTTATGTATCATCTCCACATTCATTACAATGAGACCATATTATTTTCCTTTGGCTTTAGTATCTACAAGAATTCTACACAGTAGGTCACCCATGATGATGAACAGATCAGGACTCAGGGAATCTCCTTGACGAAGGCCATGTGTACGAGCAAACAGTAAAAGAAATCCCAAAAGTACCATTATGAGAAATGGAGTAGATGGACGTTTTTACACATCTACAAAACCATTTCACCACAGACCGCCTGAAACCAAAGGCAATTAAAACTTATTCAGGTCGATTCCAACTATAACAATTAAAAGCCTTTAGTATGTCAAGTTTTATCAGCACACCCAGTCTGTTTCGGAGCTTGGGGGAGTGGATGGTTTCATGGACAGCTAGAATGTTATTTGTGATTTGTCTTCCTGGCACAAAAGCGGATTGAACTTCCAAGATCAATTTTCGTAACAATGGATTCAACCTAGTGGCAATTAAATTGGAGAGAATGTTATAAACCATATTGCACAGGTCTATCAAACTATACTAATCAATCTGTTCTACATGAGCCACTTTGGGGATTAGTGTGAGCTTTGTAACATTCACGTTCTTAAGCATTTTCTTACTTCTTGATCCCTCAATGACTGCAGCAAATCCCAATTTTATGAGATACCCAAAAAGTTGGTAGGAGAGCGTAGGGAAGCCATCAAGTCTTAGCACTTTGTCCTTGTGAAAGGAGAAGACAATATCCTTGACTTCATTTTCAATGGCAGGTCTCATATGCCTACTGTTTTTCACCTCACCTATATTTTTTGGTAATTTTTAAACTAGTTTTTTGCAGGATGCATGTATCTTCTATGATGGCAGTCTTGAAAAAATCTATGCCATAAGTCATGATGGTGAGGGCAGAGAAGATGTAAAGGCCTTGCACTGTTTTGTGTTGGCGCACTGTGCTAACATGTATTTTCTGTTAAAATTGCCACATTTAATCCATTGTTCACTGGAGCAGTGTCTCCAGTAGTTCCAGCTTTTTTTCCTGTGAAATTTAAAGTTCTTGAATGAGGGACTGTTCGTGTGCACCCAGGGCTTGAGAGAAGCTACTGTTCCGTATTTGTTTCTGAACCATGCCTAACTAATTTCTTATTGCTGCCCCTTGTGAAAAGATATTCCTGTATTCACTTTTGCTCCAGAACTTGACTCTAGATTCGAGTTGATTAAGTTTCCCCATAAACTTGAAAACTCCATGAACTTTTATGTGGTGTGCCTCTTACCACCAATTTTCTCTATTTTAGCTCAAACCAGGATAAGATAGCCACATACTTTTGAACCTGAATTAAGGTCTGCACTCTTGAGGAACTTGTTTCATAATTTTTAGAAATATTGGCCACTATCTATAGAAATTACAAAAGAGTGTGGAAATGCTTACTATCACAATTGCATGTCAATTGGAAGAAAACCATCTGTCAAAAAACAATATCCTGTCAAGCTTTTCAGCAATATAATGTCTACCTTTTCTTCAATTGACAAAGTGTGTAGCCCTTGGGAAAGTTCAATCTCAATTAGAGAAGAGGTGGAATCAAGCTGGATATGAACATTGGCAGTTCGTTGGTTGAAACCATTCCCTTGTTTTTTTTCCCTTCGGGATCTTTTATGGTGTTTAAATCCTCCATTAGTATGAGAAAACAAATGTTTACAATGGTACCCAGTCTGTTCAAGCGTTACAATCCTTTTATTCCCATACAGAGGGATATGGATATTGGCTGTACAACAGCTTGCCTCGATTTCATAGGAAAAGAAAGTTTAAACTAGACACGTGAGAAATAAAGTTAGATTTGGAAATCATACCTGGCAGGATCCCATTATATAATTGTCCAAGTGGACGGGCAATAAATGGAAAAGAAAGGGGCACCTCAACACATGTGAAACAAAGTTTGATTCAGAAATCGTACCTGGCAAGATCCCATTGACTAATTGTGCAAGTGGTTGGGCAATAAACGAATTGCTTGCTACCCCAGACACCAGTGTATTTGATTTATTTTAAATTATCAGTTCTTGTGGCTTCCTACAGCAATATCACATCTATATTCCCTTCCTTGACTTTGTTTATGTGAAGCTGATATTTTTTGGGCACGCCTATGCCTCTAATGTTCTATGAGAGGACTCACGTTATCCTGATTATGTGGTGCCAGAAATCCTGAAAATCTGATCTTCAAGAGTGTTTTCCTTTTTCAGCTCCCAGTGAAACCTGAGGGGTTCTCAAGTAAAAAGTCGCTTGGATCCACCAATGTTGTCCTTTTTTCATATTGTGTGTGATCTGACAAATTGTGGGAATAAGATCCTAAAGCAATGGAAGTGAATACAAGAGATGGCTTCATCTGCTCCTTCTGGCAGCTATTCTCTGCAGCCCTTGGAGAAGATTGACTGGGATTAAGCATATCTATCTTTGGAGTTTGACTGCTGTCTTGGTTGTCTTCTATGCCTTCCATGTCCTCTGTACCCATTCCCACTAGTGCCTCAAAAGGATTTTCATGAAAGACTAGCTTAGCTATTTGTGAGGGGCTTTTGTGTTGTCTAGCATACGCTTGTTGGAATTTATCTTGTTCCGTGCTTTATTTGTTGCCTTGCTGACTAATGCCTGCAGCTTGTGAATTTTTGTACCCTATCTCCACTGGCATAGTATTGGTCCCTTCTTCTGATAGAGGTGTCTAAGTTGTGTTTTCTTGATATGATGTAAGTGCTTGTTCTTGAGATGGTTGGATGGGGAATAATCTAGTCCAATGACCATGTTAATGACAAAGCCGACACATGGAGTGGGTGCTCTCATAATCTATTGATTGTTCCCCACTTAGTTGCTCCCATATCTAATATTATGTGGTCTGACAATGGGTTTTCTGATCTACGTTAACACATATCCTTGAATAATTTTAACAAGCCTGGATGCTTTGTAATCTCAGAAGCTGTGATGTACTCCCCTATGGCTTCCCTAATTCTTCTAAGAGAGGTCTCTTGTGTGAAATATTAAAACAATGGTACAAAGAAACTTACATTTCCAAGGGGTGGGGTATAATCCAAAGGGTATAGATATTTACACCTATACAACCCATCTTATGTTAGACTACAATATAAGAGGTTACGTATATATATCTATATAATGCTGTTATAAAAGATAGCATTATACAGCACTATTTCATAAAGGTTGCAACACAATCAAAAAAAGAATCGGATGGACAAAGAGCATGAAGTTGTACAAATGAAGATGTTTGTCAGAATACATTCCCTTTCGTCCTCAAGATCTACTTAATTCCCTTCAGTCAGAATCCCAAGACTGTTGTTATTAGATGCATAGCTACTTTAGTCCATTAGCACTCCATAGCAATCACTTGATAAGCATATAATAGTAAAGAGGGGGAGAGAGAGAGAGAAGATATAGATGGTACAAGGTGTGTAACAATTATCACCTTGGCACTTTAATAATGAATGATAGATAGGGCAATATCCTCATCTATTTAAACAATATGATTGCCTGAATCCTTTGATTGTTTTTTCATATAAGACTCGTATTTTACACAAAGGTAGGCCTACATTTAATGTGCCCAACCATAAACTAGGCCCTGAAATTACAAAGGCCCAAGTACACAAATCTTGTCCCCCATTGGGTCTGGTAAAATACAATCCTCATCCAAAGTCCAAAAAGGCTGGATTACAATGACAATGTCTAGGCATGGTATCAAAGTTCTTTTGGAGATCTATGCCTAGCCTCCTCAATATTGGCGTCAAAGATAAGAAGTTATAGACCCTCTCCTCGATATTAGCATCTGACATGGAATATCGAAGCTAACATACCAAATGGAAAGCCACATGGCAAGGTTGCAACGAGGAGTTGGACTTTTCTAAGACAACCTTATTGCAAAAGGACGAGAGTGATAATGTTCCTCAAAAAAACCATTAGTTGACTTGTGGATTCTTCATGATCCACAATAGTGTTGGCAAGCAATTCAACTATCCATTGAAACCTATTTTTATATGTTGCAACTAAATGTCCTCAAACTTATCAATGTAAAAAGCAGCATAGATTATTATTTGCATATCCCTTTCTATAAATGTTTTGGGGATATTGCTCTCACCCACTAGTTGACAGCCTCTATGGAAAGAAAGAAATTCAACATCATTGTTGGTTTGGATACCCAGACCCTGCTGCAAAACTAATGACCACATCTCCATACGTGTTGTGGATGATTCCCCATATTACTACCATGTTGGGATTAACCTTGGCAGCCCCATCAAAATTCAATTTTAAGTAGCAAGTGGGGAGCATGGGGTCTATTTTCTCCTTGGTTTTACTTCAAACAAATAAAGCTTATAGTGGAAAGAAAAAATTTATTGACCGACAATGTGAAGGTTAATCATACTGCATGATTGAAACCTCGAATGTCATTCCAGAGTGTAGATCAGTTTTGTTAGTCAAACCTGGGATTTAATTCTTCTCACTAAAGTCCAGGCACGGATAGCCTAACCAGCGAGTAACCGCCATTTGGTCGGTTACTCGCCAGGAAAAACACCAGGGGAATAATTGCCACTCAAAATCGCGAAAATTGAAAAACCGCAATTTTTTCTTAACCACCAGTTACTCATGAGTAACCAGCGAGTAACCAACAACGACTCGCCGGTTACATTTAGATAACTAGACAATATATTTTAAAAAAAACAATTAAGTATAAGTTTACATTTACAAACGTCCCTATTTAAATGTAAACTTATACTTTTAAGTATTATTTTATTTATATACTTTCAGGATGTTTGAGAGTGGTTTCGGACCTCTAGAAGCTATAATGCAAATTCTAGGTTTTGGAGGATCCTATCATATTTCAAACTTAGTCAAATTCCAGGGTTTTAGTTTTGCAAACTTAGCCATATTTCAAGGTTTCAAAATTTCAAGGAGACATCATAGGAGGGATGAAGGTTGCATGAAGGGGTGTAGGTATGATAGAATAGTATGAGATCATCTCTTGCAAAGTGCCACAAGTCGATCCCACCCCATTCCCTGAGCATAGATTACTAGGCGTTCTCAATCTCCCTTAGTTTTCCAGAGAGCAGGGAAGAGAAAAATATAGATTCTTGTAATTTGTACTTGTAGATTCTTGTCTAAGTATCATTGTATCAGTTTTAATCTATGTAACAGGGAATGGAGTGGGGTTGACTTGTGGCACTTTGCGAGAGAAGTTCTCATACTATTCTATCATACCTACATCCCTTCATGCAGTGTTCATCCCTCCTATGATGTCTCTTTTGTTGGGTGTGCAGTCATTATTCACAATCACTATTCATGGACACTATTCAAAGTCACTATTCATAGTGATGTGGCATGCAAGTTATGTGACATGCAGGGGATATGGCATGTAGGTGATGTAGCATGTTGGTGATGTGGCTAGATGGTGATGTGGCAAGGCCCATGGAGGGTATCTCACATCTGATCAAGTTGATGTGATGGGAGTGGGGTGTAGCACTTCACCAAGGCACATGGGTTTTGTCCTTGGTAGTCATATGAGTTTTGTCTTGTGCTGAAAAAGACAAAAGGTTGGTGTGGGGCGCATTTCTATGGTGCTCCATGATTCCTCATGTCTGGTTAAAGTCAAAAGGTGATTGCAACGCCTTTTGAACTTTTGTGTGCACATGGAAGGAAGAATACAAGAGACCATTGTTGCTAATTGGCCTCACATGTGTGAGTGAGGTGCCATCTTTGGAGTCACATGGAGGTGGTTGGATTTTGTCTAAAGTGGATGATCCACTTTGTTAACCTTTTGAGCATGAAGACAAACACCACACTATTAATCACTAATGCCCATATGGAGTGAGGCGAATTTGTTGGGCCACCTTGTTGATTCTCTCTCCCTCTCTCTTCTCTCATTATTATGCTATAAATGCATGAGTTTTCCATTGTATTTGTTCGTCCATAGTTGGATCACTCTTGGAAACTTGCAAGCTTGGGCTTGCATGCTTGTAGAGAGGTAGAACCTAAAGGTTATGTTGGTTGGTTCACCTAGATGGTTTGTGTATAAGCATTGTATGCATGCTTAGAGGCTAGAGCCTAGAGGTATGTTAGCTTGGCTCACCTAGATGCATTGTATGATTTGATGTGAGCATGGTTATCCTTGGGGTTGGAGGTTAGAGCCTGGAGGCTTTCTATGCTTGGCTCACCTGATTGCTTGGTTTGTAAGCACTAAAAGGAGTTGTTGGAGGAAGTTGTATGTAGAAGAGAGGAGTTGATGTAATTGAAGTCTAGAAGCTACCATTTGCCCCATGGTTTTTCCTTGCACATTGCAAGGTTTCCACATATATCTTGTGTAATGTGTTCACTCTTGTCTCATGTTTTGTAGCTTGATTAATTCTGCAGTGTTTACTTTCATTGTAGGATGTATTTCTCCTAACATGTGGTATCAAAGCTTTTTTTATCCTACATCCTTGAAATTTTGAAACACTGAAATATGGCTAAGTCTAAAACCCTAAAAACCTGGAATCTGACTAAGTCTGAAATATGATAGGATCCTCCAAAACCTAGAATTTGCATTATAGCTCCTAGAGGTCGGAAACCAATCTCAAACATCCCGAAAGTATATAAATAAAATATAACTTAAAGTATACAAAACAAAATGTCCCTATCTAAATGTAAACTTTATATATTGTCTAGTTCGGGCGAAGTTCAAGTATTTTTTGCCTTTGTTGGTTATTCCCGGTTAACCAAATATCCTTGTCAAATAACTGTCGATTACCCAAAATTCCCCCTTGGCGAGTACTCGATGGTTACGGTTATGCATACTATGAGTCCAGGTATTGCTTTAAGAGTCTTTTAAGTATCATGTTGTCCCTTTCTAACCATATGTGTCATTGGATGCCATTGGATAAAGCAAGGAATGAGTTGGAGGCACTACACTAATGCCATGTGAGTAGATAGTTTGGACCATGAGAACACTATGTGTTCAATAGAGCTAAGTAACAGAGTGGATCCCAAATGAATCAACTAACAGGTTCCAGATTAATTATGGCATAAGGCAGACCAGGGGAAGATAAGCAATCATTTATGACTACTTTAGGACGTTGGGGCATCTGGTGGGTCTAATCCAGCCCCTATGCTGGAGGTTTTCAGCTATGAGAATTCGACCTTTGAGGGCAAGCCATATGAAAGCCCTGATTTTTGTCACATTTTCAAAGTCACGGTTTGTTCCATTTTTTTGGTTGTGGCTGTTATTAAGAAATGAGGACAGCATAAGAAGAAGAAATCAAACAGTCCACTGACGATGTGCAAATTCAAATTCTTTTATCATCCCCATGACAAAGGTAGACAGGTTGTTTATCGAGTTGAGTTTAGGAGGATTTTCCCTTATAGCTTATCATTTCCATTATGTTCAGTTGATTGCATAATACAACCATGTTGCTTGATAGATAGATAAGATAAGATAAATATATTAATGTCCGACAAATGACCACAAAAGTAGGTCAACGGGACTACAGAGTACAAGAGTGTCAAAGCAAAGAGGGAAGACCAAACGGTTTCCCAAGGAGAAAACAAAGTTGAAAGAGAAATAATACAACAAAGAGCGAAAGTACTAGAAAGGAAAGAGGCGAAGAACCCGCAGCCAACGACCCTAGCCAAACGAAGAGGTGGGAGAATAAAAAATGAGAGAACCAAGAAAAGCAATGAGAGAGGTCCATCAAGGGGTGGACCCAACTCTCCTAACATTTGAGGCCGTCAAGAAAAAGCTCAAAATATATGGATAACCAGTGGAGGAGGAGGTGGAGTGTCTGGTCTGTCCCATGTGCTGTCGTCTAGAAAGAGTAGCACGCCACAACGATCTGGTGGATCTAGTCTGACTCTTGGAGCTGAAACGGGAATGGCTATGCCGATGAGATCCCGAGGGGTTGTGAATGGTCCCTCCGATCCGTATTGATCTGGAGTGTGAGGTTGTGTTGGTGTTGATCTAGCACTTAGTACCTCTCCCTGAAGGTATCACAGTGAAGAAAGAAGTAATCTACTAGATAGACTGTGGTCTAGTGTGGCCCCGAATCATGTGGTCATGAAGCTTGAGGGCCTCCATCTATAGAGCCAGACATCTTTGGTCCTCATTTTTGAAGAGGACGGAGAGACCCTGGGTCTCCCTGAAGAGGCAGTGGAACCTCCCTCTGATCTCGTAGTAAACAGGGCAACGAAAGATGAAGTGTTCTTCCAATTCGACCTCCTAAAGTTGCATAGTTGGCATTTCTTGTCTGTTCGATCCATTTGGTGGTATATCTCAATCCGAAGCCTATGAGAACCCACTTTGAACTATCCAAGGGGAATACGGAGAGCATGCATCCAATGGCGGAAAGTGTATTGGGGGGGGACAATAAGCCCGTCCCTCAATTCCAGGTAATGCTCCGCATAAAAGGCCATCTTTGGGCGTAACGCCTCGTTGAGGTTAACCCAAGTGGTATGAATATACTGTCTGTAAGTGTCCTCCCTGATAATCCTATTCATCTCCTATCTAGTAGGTAGAAGGTGGCGCGGAGCATCCAAGGAGTACTGAAACGGAGGGAGACAGTCCATCATAATCCCCATAGACCCTAAGAGATCTGAGACATCAACATACCAACAAAGAGCCCGGCTCGTAGGGCCAAAACAGGCAATAGCCTCTGAAGAACAATAAGCTAAATATGGGTATTTGTCACGCCCCTTCGCTTAATCAACGAAGCTCCAAATGCGATGCAAGAAAGAGATCAAATCGAACATAGTCTCCAGTCTGAAGGGACGGGCCCCAAACTCTGCAAGGATGATGTGCTGGGAATAGTCTGTTTGCATTTGATGATGCAATGGAGAAGTGTCTGGACTCTCTCAACCGATGCCCAATCCGACTCAAGTAAAGAGGGTCCCCATACCATGGACCCATAGAGAACAGTAGGCCTGATAAGGGTGTCCATGAGGGACATCTTGGAAGAGATGTCCTGAAGATGGTGATGAAAACACTGTCTCTCAAGGAGGGCTAAAGAACCGTACCCCTTGTTTATTTGAGGTTAGAGGCCATGTCTCATGCTAAAGCAGGGTCCAGAGAAACGCACCCCCAAGTAGGTATAGGTGCTAGCAATCTCAATCTCCTCATCTCTGAAGAAGAAATGGAGGTGTGAGGTCTTCAACACGTTGAAAACCATAACCTTTGCCTAGGTTGACTGTCAACTATTGAAGATCATAGACAAGAGCTAGGGCATCTGTCGCTGTAACCCCTCGAGGGAGGAGGCCATGAGGACCACGTCGTCTGCAAATAATAGGATAGAAATCAACACTTGGTGGAGAAGACAACCATCACCATCCTAGATATGCTCATGAACGAAGGTCTCTAACTCATCAATGTAAATTCCAAAGAGAGTGGGGGATAGGGGGCAGCCCTATTTAACCTCGATAGTACTCCTGATAAAGTCCGATAACCCATGGGCAGTGTGGAGGTGACCAAGGACCATCTCATAGAGGCACATAATCACTGTCAGAAGGGTCCCGAAAATACTAATGTCTCTGAGCCACTGGAAAAGGGCCTCCTGTGGAATAGAGTCAAAGGCTTTTCGAAAGTCTACAAAGCAGCAATAGACTTTCGATGATCGATGATGTGCTTCCTCAATGATGGCTCGACGAGTAAATATCTGGTCAATGGTCTGATGAGCTGGTCAAAACACTGCCTGCCCCCTAGCTCTGAAGTGTCGTTGCTCCAACTCTCTCAAAAGCCACATGTGGAGAACTATAGCATATAGAAATGTCAATTCAATTATCTGTCATTCCTCTATTTTCCAGTGCCTAATGTAGCTGAGGGAGATTTAGGTTCGAAAAAGTGACATAACATTCCAGTTGTTCTGCCAAAATCTGATTTTCCCTTCCCACTGGGTGATTAGGTTTAGGGAGACAAACTGCAAGTAAATAAATCTTAGCAACATCACAAAGGATATTATGGTGGCAATCAGAAGAACAGAACATCATAGTGCAATTGCACTAACCAGACCTTCTCCTAAGGAGGGGCATAGGAGTAGTCAAACTTAAGTGAGGTGTTTGGAAAAAAAGGAGGCAATGAGCGAGAGGAGAGGTCAAATAAAGGATAAACAATGTAAAAGCCAACTATAACAATAATCAAGGGAAATTACACTAGACTTTTGAAATCATGGGTGGAAAAAGCTCTTACAACTCCTACAACTAATGAATCTCAATTGAGAAAACCAAATCCCGCCAAGTCATCGCATCTTTGAAAGTGCCAACAGAAAATTACACCATCCTATTAGAATTTCAACCAATAGAAATACCCCATATGACTGTAGGACACGTATTGTCATCCAGGTGGTGATGCACAGGACCATCCAAGTGGAAATTTCAGTTCCAAAGCCTAAAATTATAAACGGACCTCCCACATATTGTCTTGTCCTGTCACAACCATCCAATCCTACGCTTTATTTAAAACTCCAGTTTTGTATACAGCCATGATCACCACCAAGTAGATCTTATTCAAAAGCAAGAAAAGCTTCGTTGTGGCTCTAAGAGCACTCAAACAATAGTTGGAAGATTCAAATTAAATAATCAAGCTAGAGACTATGATAACCCAAGATCTATCACAGGAATCTTCCTGCCTCAAAGGATTTGTTTGATGCCAAAAGGTTCTGAATGTGAAGGTTGAGTCCTTTTGGATGTTGACCCTTGTCAAGAGTGGGTTTGGACAGCAAGCTTAAAAGTGGGATAGGCCTTCACGACCTTGATAACTTGATTTGAAAGGGATATCAGTTTTAATCATAATTAATATTATTGTTAAGGGATTAGCCCCATTTTTATGTATCATTTCATATCTTCTGTAGCCTGTATGATTCCAAATCTTTTGGCGCATGGTTTTGATCTACTTATTGCTCATGTTTTTTAGAATTGCTTTATAAATATGTACATCGTTGATAAGATGGAAAAGCACTACAGTTCTCTTCCTCAATTTGTTTCTCTTAGTTTCACTCTATCATGGCTCCACCATGGAGGAGGTCCATGAGAATTTTTCCTTTGGCACTAGCAGTTAGTATCGGATTTCTGACTTATGTAACTCGACTTTGTATAAGGTCATTCATCCCCTACCAATCCATATCAATTCGAATCAAAGCATACCATCACTGGTTTTATAATTTCTCTGTGTCAGATTGTTTTGACTGGACTTAACTGTTTAACAACTCACTTCGAGGTGCACATATATAACAGTCTTTACAATCTTATACGTCCTTTGCTACAAAAAGAGTTTTCTTGGCCTTACAAATTTGGATGCAAATACAGCAGATCTAAAATACTGAATGCAACCCTCTCATTCAATGGGATTCAATCATAAACAAGAATGAGGATCTCTAGTGTTTGTAATAAAGTTCTGGTGACATCAGATATAAAATATAGTGGTGTCTATTTTTTATCACGGTGTAGTGCTCATGGAGGATTCAGACTTATTAGATAATTAGATTGTTTCGGTCAGCATTGGAGCATGGCATCAATGTTCATTTTCTGGACTCGAGGTCAGTCAATGCCTACTGAAGTCTAACCAGACCTCTTATTTTTTCTGGTGTCACCACTGTAAAAATATGTGATACCGATGTTGTATAACTTAATTTGCAAGGAAGCATCTGAAATATGGTACTGAATTCAACTTTATTAGTTTATAATTTTAATGAAACGGGCATGGATAAGATTTTCAGACTCTAGTGATGTGCTCAACATTGTTAACATAGCAATTTGAAACAAGATGTGTTCAAGAGGTTTGAGGAAACGTGGTGAACAATAGGTGAATTTTATTTTTAAGTTATAGTTCAATGAACTATAAATTACTATACACACAAATCAAAGGTTTGGATGATTGGCTAATCAGCTACCAGCAATAGATGTCAAACTTCCGATTTGTAACAGAATCATGTGAACCACTACAGTCAATCAATGAAGCAGCCAACGATAAAAGCAGGGTTGGGTGGTGGATTAAAATTCCAATGGAAAGACAAATATGAAAAAAGCAGCCACCAAACTAAAAGCAGCATTAATTACAGATCATCATTTTTCTGAAAGGAGGAAACCATGGCCATGAAACTGAAGAATGGTTCTTCTTGATGTATTAACCAGATGCATAACTGAGAAATGATACAAGATGAACATGAAGGAGCTAATGGTGCATATTAAATTTATAATTACAACAGACTACAGATGCACAAGCAGCATTAAGGATGAAAAAGGACCACTATGCAGCTAAAAAGATGATACAGCATCACAACGGATATTGTTACAAACGTTTAAGCTAAGTGTGGATATGCAGAATGAGATCCAAGTCCAGCATTATGAGAAAAAAAACAATACGAATTGAAGTGAGTTATTCTAAGTATCTTCAAGGGGTTGATTCTCACTGTATAAGGGCGAACAAGATTTGATTTTTTCACAGCTAAGTCCGATAGGCGATGTAGAGTACTCAGAGGAACCAAAGTAGCATAATCTACAAAGTAAACTCGCACGAAATCAAGCACTCACAACTACGAAGAAAATCTTGCTTCACATTGTGTATTGAAAGTAGTCTAAATCTTTTGTAACGTGCATGAGCCCCATGTCTCTGTCCTAATTCGTATGTCTAAAACCAACACAAGGGTTACATGGACCGTTAACTGTGGTTGGGTCCAGATTCCAAATTAGTTCATCTAGATAGAGTTTTACAAGATTAATATTCATATTGAGAAATTTTTCATTGATCACAACAAAACAAGGTAGTTAGAAGAAACTATGAGACAGATAATCAAACAATAGAAAAAATACGACCAAGGGTTCGTAGAAGAAACGTAAAAAATGATGGCCAAGGAGTAGGTGAGGGAGTTCTAAACTTAGTGTGTGAGCTCAAGGCTTGATTTGAAAATCAGTAGAAAGGCATATATGACAAAGTGATTAAGGAAAATCAACAATATCTAAGAGGTATGAGATACATATACAAGTTCCAATTGATATATTGTTAATCTAATCATAGGACCAGAGGTAGCATATTCACGAAGCCCTTGCTATAAAAAGCAAAGAAAGAGCTGTCAAACAAAATATTTTGACCCTCTGATCTTGTTAAGGCAATTGTGAATTAGTCATGGCAAATATGTTAGCAATTGACTTCTTACAATTCTAACATATATATAGCAAATAAGGAACCAAGACAAGATGGTGAGACCACCAAGAAAGTCAACCAGACATGACCACTGCCAGAAATTAAAGGAAAGATATCATTTAAATGTAAATACAATATAGTAGTAGAGGTTACTGACTGCAAACCAACAATAGGATTTGGTTGCAATTTTGACTAAGAATACATATTAAATTAGTTTACATTAAATGTTAAAATTTTAATAAGTAATTCTTGGCAAAAGTTATGAGAGCAAATAATAGTTTAATAACATATTGGTTGTTTGTCCACAAGAGTTAAATGCATGAGCATCACTAATATTTTTTTCCAATGAACAAAGGTAATTCAGCAGTCTGAGTTGTGCCTCTGTAGATGTTGCATTGTACTTTGCTCTCAATTATGTTTTTTTTCATGTTTCCCTTTACCTCAAAGACGATAAGTGTACAAAACATGAGTAGACAAACAAGTTCATGTTATATTTCTTGTTTCTATCTCACAATTTCTTGTTTTTTATTTTTATTAGTGAACTTCTTTCAGTTTACAATCAGATTCAAATATTATCAGTTAAGGTGCTTTACACAAACAATTCAACATTCCTAGCACTCATGGTTAGGTCTATTAAAGACAGGTTGCAGAGCATGGATGTTGTGAATACAATAACTTACGGGTAAATTATACATAATTTCACATCAACATGTCTGTGGACACGGGATAAATGAGTGTCAATGTGACGGGATACATGAGCATCAGTGTGCATCTGAACCAGATGCAATGCGTGCTCCAACAGCATTTCCACAAAACTTTCTTTATTCCTTACAATTTAATATTTCTATGCTACATAACGCAATATTAAGTTTCAAAATTTTTTAACAAAAAACAATGTTAGCATGTTAGGGCCCCATGGATTGATGCATATTCTCACTGTTTAATGCAGTGTAAGATATATAATAGAACATATGCACTCAGATTTGCACAAAGAAAACTGGAAAACACATTTCATATGCACGTGTTGGTTTTTGTTTCACTACATGGCTAAAAAAAAGTGTTTTGGAACATGACCATGCCTTCACAGGCACGTTGGTATATGCCCATGGACGTGGTGATGCATGTGTTAGGGTATAAATTCTATTGTATGTAAATTGTGTAAAACAAAGAACATTATCTTGAAGAAGTTAGCAACAGATATTGTAACCGTTTTCTCAAGTGCAAGAGCAAATAAATACATCTACATCAGAAATATGTAAACCTACACGGAACCAAAAAACAAGGAGACATGCATCAACCATACAAATTCTAGATGTTTGCATGTGAATAAATATCATTTATTATCAGTTGGCAAATCCAAGTGCAATTTTGTAAACATTGCTTATTGACTGAATAAACTCTCTTCACTAACTTAAGATGTCTAACTTACCCCCCAACGGATCTCTTTTTGATTTATCTGTTCAACTGCTTCTTGACTACTACCCGTTAATGTTACAACTTCCACCTCCTCAGAATATGCACATGGTTGTCCAGGGGGCACTGTTAAACAAAAGATCAAAATGGTTTGGTTTGGTTTGGTAAGAATGTTTAAATTTAGAAATTAAAAACAATCCCATCAAGTGAAAAGAAAGCATGAAACTAAGATACAAAAAAATCTTGGTAAGATAGGCATGAAGAAATTTACAATCTAGTTACATAGTGTCTGAAATCAGCTTGCCTTGCAAGTTTATCCGCTCATTGATGACTCCGAGCATAATCATTGACTCAGTCTTGTGCAAATGTTGTAGCAGTAGTTCAAAAGAGTACTGAAGCACAAGAAAAGGAAAATGAATCAGCAATGTGTCACCAAAAATGTTACTCACCCGAGACATCTCTATTTTGTCATTAGCACAATTGCCACTTTATAAATCATTGTTTCAAACTTAAAAGGGAAGTCAATGCTTACATAAAAGCTTGCATTGAATTATATGCAAATTCAAGGCCAATTGTATCATATAAAAAAATTCATGGATAATTATCCACGTCGGGCTCACTCCCAAAAAGAAAGAAAAAAAAATCATCGATGCTCCAAAATGGCCAAAATGGGTCAATGGGCCTCAAAAGCACAATAAATTGCAAATCAAAAAACAACAGTGCAAAATGGAACTCCAACAAAAAAAAATTGAAGTATCTAGAACTTGACCTAAGGAGCAATTGAACCCCATAAGAGTGAAGCAAAACAAATAGGTATACAACAGACAACAGTATATACAAAGCCTTCTAATATGAAATAAAACAATCCTATGAAATGAAATGCAAGAAATGCATGTGTATCAGAATCATGGAAATGAATGGTAGAAGTAAACAATATACTCGGAAATGAAGCCATTCAAATAAATACATCATGTAAATGAAGCCACTCAAATAAATACAGTATGTAATATTTTTTGAACAATGTTTGAATCCTTGTTTACAAAAATGAACACAAATTCAATCTCTCCTAATCCCTAAAAAGAAAGCCCCTTCCAACTCAATTATTTCCGGGTGTCACATCTATTACATAATTTGAGGGAGATACTTTTTCTTAGAGGTGCTTCGTTCTTGACCTCAGGTTTTGCAGGTGACCCGAGGAAAACCACATTGGTTTAGAAGCTACCTTGGATGCTACAAGTACTCAAACATATGGAGATAGATAAGTGAGACCAGGCCCTCATTCATGTTCAGCACTGATGTACCTTTATTGTCCTCATTTTCTTGTTTCAAACAAGGGCAATGCATTGTTCCAAGTACTGGATGGTTAGCTACCCCTCATCCACATTCTAGGAGATCAAACCAAACAAATATTACAAACTTCCTTTCTAAGGATAATCATCAGCCTTGGATGTTAGGAGAATTTCTGTGAGATGTTCGTTGTGCCCGCCTTGGACCACCAAACTACAGCTAATGAGTCCTGGCCATTCTGCCATGGATGCCATTAGATCTTGCATTGGCTCTTTCATTGTGATTGATGATGAGGGTACTGATCTTTCATAGTGTGATTTAGATCAGGGTCAACCTTCTCCACGATTTATGACGCCTTCATTCGCTCTATCTTCTTTGGTGCCCAATATTCCTTTCTCATGACTACATGTAGTGTTTGTAATTCATGGCATTATCATCTTCACACATTTAGGATTTTTTCAAACTTGGGTTTGGGCCCTATGTTAGCAAGACTCTTATGGTTATTCCAAGATTTATCCAGTAGCCTCTCTTTTTTGAGTTTCTTTTTGCTGCCTCATGTTACTTCTACAGTAATTCAACTTGTAGTTCCAAATCCCATTGACCTATTTTTGTCTATTAAAGTCAATAATTATCTACTAGTTAATGTTTAACTATTGGGCAGTTATCAAACCTTCCCAACTAAATGTAACCTCTTTCGCCTTAATAAAAAGACAAACACACGAGTGTGTGTCGTATGCCTTCCATTTCTCTTCATTCTTTCAACATTCATTTGCTAACATTAGTATCAAAGCCATTGTTCGAGGAAGCCCTAGGAAATGGTATAAACAAACAAGTGAAGAGTTCGAGGAAACCCTAGTCAGGTACAACTTGCAAAGAAGAAGACAAAGAGGTGTTCATGGTTTGCCAAGGGAGTCATGATGATTCCACGAAACGTCACATAGAGGAAGCAAAACGTTGCCAATGAAGAATGGCAGATTTAAAAGAGACAAAGGCGATTTGTTTGTTTGTAGAGACAAGGTACTACGATGTAAATCGTGAACAAAAGATAGGACACCCATTGCCAAGGCACAAGACATAACCAAAATAGAAGAAATCATGATAGCTCGTGAAGGAAGATCCTCCAGTGATGCAACCAAATGCAACACCCATGAAGGAATATCAACAAACTTGTTCTCTAATAGCATAACGTTTGTCATATCCCCAAATCGGGACAATTTCTGAATTTGAATTTTTAATATAAAACCGTAGCCAAACAATATTTTTTAATTATTTTTACAGCAAACCCTAGTTCTTCAAAAATCACACCAAAGCTGTAATAAAATATTCCCAAACCCTAGCAGCAGTTTAGTAAATATGCCAATGAAAATTAGGGCACCAAATGAACATACCAACCTCAAACCCTGGGTGCCAATATGCTGGAAATTATCAAAATATTACAGGTGCTTTTCCGATCCAAAATCTCAATGAAACCCTTAAAGTTGCTGCCAATAATTATGCAAACTCTCACAAAAAAATATCAAGTGTTACAACAAGTACTAGGGCATAAAATCACCCCACCCATTCAGCTATCAAGTCACTAATACAAAAGAAGATGCAGCAAGCCAAATATCTGATTTTTGGCAATTTCCTTCCACAACAAGTGCAGGAAATAATAATTAAAATTTCTAAATAATTATAGAAAATTACTGAATGTGTTTTAGGCTATGAATAGCCTTTCAAACCCTCAGACAAGCTCTCAAGGCAAGTTGCCCTAGTTGGGAAAAATAGTAAAGCATGTACCAAGCTCCCACAACCCTAGAAGGGGTCTTCAATTCCTCAAAATGTAGCGCAGCCCTATGATAGGGGTCTTCAAACACACGAACCAGTTTGCTGCCCTAAGAATGGCCTCAAACCCTTGTCAAATGGCCTCAAACCAAGTTGCCCTCCTCCTTGACCTAGTTGCCACTCTTGCAATGACCTCATCACACCCTGGGAAGAGTCAAAACTTTTATTTTCCGAATATAATGATCAATTACAGCCTCTAAAATGAAGCTGCCCACTATGAGAATTAGAGGGTTTCGTCCCTAATCTTTTAGAACCTTGAAGATTTTCGTCTCCAAAGCCTTGAATTAAACTTTTCAGGCCTAAACTACAAAATCCATATCCAAAATAGCATCCCTTTCCAAATGAGCCCTCAACCTCCTTAAATACCCTTCCCAAAGTGGGGCACTCCACTTAGGGAAGGAGTTAGTGTATTTAAAAGAGATTGTCTTTTTTTCATTAAGGGTTAAGTTAACCCAAGCTCAACAAGACACTTTTAAGTCATAATTAGAAAAGATATATAAAAAGGTATCTTTTATAACTTAAAAATAGAACCAAAGTTTCCCCTTTGATTTTACCTTCCCTTAGCCGATGAGAAAGATCCAAGAATTCGGCTAAGGGTTTTTTCTTGTTCTATGTCTAAAAGGGGGACATGACAACGTTTTTGGCAAAGACCAATTTGAAATACAATCACAAAGGTCATGAACATTTTTGGCAAAGCCCAGTTGACAAAATAAAATCGCGACTTTTAGAAAGGAAAATACAATCGTGATTTATGGTAATAAAAATGTGACAGTAAGCGATTTCCAATCATCTAGGGCACACAGCGTGAATGAAGGGTAGTCAACTAGGGTAGTGAAGAGCATCACAATTGCTTTGTGAAGAGCAACATTGAAAGAAGGGCAGTCAACTAGAGTAGTGAAGACAAAAGCAATCACGATCAATCTCGACCCAACGAAACGCCCAACAAAAAAACAAGAATGACAAAAAATCGCAAACAGGGTGGAGTGGTTGCCCTAAGTATTGGGCAAGGTGCCTTTTATAGGCTTGTTGGCCTTGCCACAATCAACATAAATGCACATGTGGAAGGAGACTCCCACCATACAAGAAGTGCTCAAGGATGAAATTTCTTATAGGCTTATTGGCCCTAATCTAGTCAAGTTACATGCATAGGTTGTGGAGAGAATATCCACTATAACAAACATGCAAAAAGCTGAAATTCTGAACATGCAAAAGGATACCATTCCTCAATCTCAACCACATGCACAGGCAATTGTGCAAGGAGATGATATGCCTTAGTCATAGGCATTGGCTCACAAGACTAGCAACAAGGTTGTTACTTGAGCAAAGCATGGTCATTTCGCTCTTGCTTCTAACCTTTGTATGGCACCTGAACAGTCGGTTACACAGCACATTGGCTGCAAATAGTTGCACAAAAATTTTATTTTAGATTCAAAATTGGGGGGAATAGACGAGGAGATGGTTTCTTCTCCTAAAGCGGAGTTGGTTTTTACTCCCACTATTTCTAAGGCCTTGGTTTTTATTCCTACATAGATAATCACATTTCGATTACTTCTCTACACAACTCAATTTGGCTTTTTGGGCGGAAATTTGGACATGGAGGTCCACACAGTGTTGCCTAAAGATTTTCAGGTACTTGGTCGTGATCATTTGGTTTGTAGGATGATCAAGTCCCTGTACAGACTTAAACATTCTCCACGAACATCGTATACTTTGTTTGAGTAGCATCTCCAAAATTCTGCATTCAAAACAATGGAGGTCGGACTGAAGTTCTCAACAAATGACGATTCATCACCGGTCAATGAATCAACCTACAACAAATTAGTGGACAACTTGATACATTTTATGTCCAAACGGTCAGATCTTTGTTTTTTTGTTGGATATCCTTTTCGGTTTTTGTCTACACCGAAGTTCCTACATTGGAGACCAGCAAAATGTCAGAAGGCACCAGATTTCATGTTGAAATGTTTAGAAAAATCTGTAAATGTAATGTGTAAACTCTTTGGTCCTACTGTGTTTGTAAAATTTTAGGACAAACTTAGAGTAGTCCCCAGTATAGTCATTAAGAGAGGGTGTTTAAGTTATTAATTATTTATTAGTTAATGTTGAACTGATGGGTGGTTATTAAACCTTCCCAATTGAATGTAACCTATTTATTCTTAATAAAAAGACAAACACAGGGGTGTAAGTGTGTTGTATGACTTTCATCTCTCTTCATTATTTCAACATTCATTTGTTAACATCGTCATCCTTGAATATTAATAGAAATCCTTAGTTTCTCTCTCTACATTTCTTCATTAGTTTTATAGTTCAATATTAAAATCATGGAAATGAATGTTAGAAATAAAAATATAATTAGAAATGGAGCCATTTAAAGCAATACATCATGCAATCTTTTTTGAATAAGGTTTGAATCCTTGGTTTAGAAAATTAAACCATATTCAAATTCTCTTGATACATTAAAAAAAGAGCCCCTTACATCTCATTTATTTTCAGGGATCACATCTATTACGTGATTGGAGAGAGAAACTTTTGCTTAGAGGTGCTTGGTTCTTGACCTCGGATTTTCAAAGAAAATTGTACTTTTTCTATTGCATTGCTTTTCGGATCAAATTTTGTACTTTATCCATTGCATTAATTTTCGAGTTAAAAGTGTACTTTTTTTGTTGCATTTTTTCGGGTCATCCCTATATTATACTTTCCCTATTATATTGTTTTCCAAGAGTAAAATGGCCAACATACAAAATCTGGTTCTATCGGAAGCGCAAAAATTAACTAACCAAAACTATAATGTTTGCAATCATAACATTTTGACAATCATGGAATATCATGATTGTGACAATTATTTTCGCAACAAAAGCAAGACCTGTTACAAACTTTGTTGAATATGACAAACATCATAAGGAAGCTTTGTTGTTAAATTTAATTGTGTCAGATGACATGATTCCTGAAGTCCGAAATACCATTGAGGTAAGTGCATTGTATACTACTTCGAAAAATAAATACCAAACTACACAGAAAGGCCGAGTTTTGTACCTAAAAAAACTACTCTTTTCCATAAAGATGTCGAAGGATGAATATCTATCAAAGCATCTTTTTCGAATGAAAGATCTTTAAGACAAGTTAGGAGCCATTAACAAAAAGGTCGATGATGACAACATGATGGCTCTTTTTCTCAATAGCATGATGCCCCCATATGAATCTTTCATGGAGGCTTTACATTTGATGGCCAAAAGTACCACCATGACATAATCAAGTTAGTTCTTATTTGCTGCAAAAAGAACACAGACAAACACAGAATGAGTCCAATATTGGACAAGTAAAGAGTGCATTCGCTGCTAAGCCAAATGGGAAGTGGAAACATATCCATATTGATTCATCTTCTAAATATTAGGGAAAGTGTTTTTATTGTTATAAGGTTGGGCATCTCGAACAGGATTGTTGAAAGCGATAAAATGCATTTTTCCAACATAGCAGTCAAGCGGCACATGTGGCAGCATTTGACAAAGGACCTGATTCTAAGAAAGACTTTGCCCTTGTGGCATTATAATCGAACATCAGTACTACCAGTTGTTGGTTCATTGATTCCGACGTATTCCAACATTTCACATGTAAGGATTCGTATGTCGAATTCAATATAAGTACAAACTTTTTTGATTTAATTTTATTAGTCAATGATCAAACATATGCAATTGAGAAGATAGGAGATATTAGCATAGTATTGAATGATGCCAGAAAAATCAAAGGAATGTTAGAAATATTACTAGCATGAATAAAAATCTCCTTTGTTAGTCAATTAACGAAAAATCCTAATATTATTGTACATTTCTCTAGAGTAGCTAACCCTCCAATTGTCATGTCCCCTTTTGCAAATAAAGTAAAAATAATAAAGTTAATATTTTTTAGTTGTCAAGTGAATTACTTTTTATTACAAAGTAACAACTTGATATTACTTTATTATTATAAATAAAAAATAAAGCCGACTTTCCAAATAAAGCAAGTCAACATCAAATTAGGTGGAAAGTTACTTTTGAGATTTTTCCTTGGGAAAAGTGTCAAGTGAACTTATAAAAAGGCGTAGAGGGGTAATTTGGAAATCATTTTTTGCCTATTATCAATTACACTTTTACAAGTTTGAGAATTTGCTTCAACTTTCAGCGTCTAAAGGCGAAAACCCTCTGGTGGATAAGGAGACTTGAGGAAGAAAACCTTCCAAACTTATGACGTGGTTCCATTCAAAGACTATAATTGTGCTTTCAAATCAGGATACCATCAGAACTCAACATTGGGAGAATCATCAAGGAGATTTATCACATTTCTAGCTCCTTCCAAGGTTCGTGTTAGGGTTTTTAACAAGTCGTACCAGCTAGAGCAACAAGCATACATCCCTCCATTGTTGACATCATCATTTGCAGCCCTAAATCAATTCACAATAGTGATATCAGCCCTAAATAATATTGTTCTAGTGACATTACAGACATATTAGGGTTTCAAACCTATCGTTTCAAACTTCTAGACATTAAGGGTAGCTAGGGCTTCCTTCTTCAGCCATCTGTACATCATCTTTAGCTAGTCGTACCTCCCATTCAGTCATTTTCAGCTTGTGACGTCATCAATAGCCAGCTTGGACGCCGTTACCAGCCAACCAATTAATCTTTACGATCAGTTGTACAAGCACGGGTTCTACCCTTAAGGTTTGTTGTTTGTAAATGCCAAGTGGGCATAAAATCTAGGGTTACAATTATGGATTTTGCATGAGTGCATAATTTCAGGTAGAGTTTGAACCAATATATTTTGTTTTGTACGTTGCATTGCAATCTGATTTCAATAAAAATTATGCTCTCCATGGACAATCAACCACTTTAATTATTTCTATAAATTCCAAGTTAAAACAGATTTATCCTTAATTTTCCAAATTCAAGGTTCATTTAGAATCTCAAATTTATTCTTTAAAAGGGTTTGCTTACAAATCTCATAACTCAGTATTTCAACCGGAAGGGGACATTACACAAGTCCAGGGAACAACGCATCAACCTTGTGTGAAAGATGAAAATGAAGATAGTAAAGGTACCCCAATATTGCAGGTGGATGAGAGCCTTGTCTCTCCGATCTCTATCCATCTATAAGTAATTGTGGCATAGAAGGGAGCTTTTAAACCCCCAATCCCTGAAATAGTTTGGAAGAAGATCATCAATTTGGTTCTCACATCCACCCAACTATGTATTATAAACTTTCTTTCTAAGGAGGATCATCGGCCTTGAATGTTAGGATCATAGTTCCAAATCTCAGTTGTTTCTCAATGTTTCTCGCGATATGTCTGATAATCAAGAAAAAGTTGTATTTCTCGCGAGATGAGATACTGCAATTTCTCAATGGTTTTCGCCGAATAATATCAATGATTACTCAACAAAAATCGCTAAGAAATCACCCCTCATCACGACAATAAAAAATAATATTTTCAATGCATTAAAATACATGGCTTTCCCATGGTTTCGGGTTTTCTGAGTTAATACGAGGTTTTTTGAGTTTGTAACATGCAGAGACAAAAGTAAAACCACTTTAAGCCTTTAACATTGTGAAAACGTGGCTTTAACAACTTGTTCATTGCCTAGCGACAAGGCTGAGAATCAAGACTCCTAAGATACGGCCGATATTTGGAAATTTGACTCCAAACTGTCAAAACCACATGTGACTATTAAGTTCCATTAATTTATGGCATGTTGTGAATGTGAATGTCATTTTGCTTAATGTCTTAGCATCATTTAAGGTGAGCCCCAATATTTGCAAACTAAATAGTGAATCAGTGATACTATGCGAGTCTGTTGTATATAGAAAACCTAAAACCGTGGGAAATCCACAGTTTTACAATATACGCATTGACTACTTTGTAAAGGCTAAATAGTAAAAACATGTATTGCAATTTTATAGTATTTGCATTGCAATTTTGTCATTTGCCATTACTATTCATTGACAGCTGAGATTGAGAACAGTCCACAACTCCATTGAGACCCTGCAAGTTGCAACATACAACAAACAACAGAGAGTTAGAAACTGCGAACCAAATATTTTTTTTCAATTTTCGTTATCTTTCTAATTTTCAAAATAAAATTTAAAATTTTCAATCATGATCATTGAAATTTGAAATTTTATTTCTAGATTCTACTTCTACTTCATTTAATTAGCACTAGCAATTGTTTTTGAATTCTAAAAGACATACACATTTTTTTAATATAGGATTCAAGTTTGTTGTTTAAATATGGCATCAGCATCACCATAGGCATCGGCATCCAATTCAGTAGGTCCTACTCGTAGCAAGCCTAACTCTGATGATCCTGGTTGGAAGCATTGTGAAAAAAACAAAGGGCAAGTGTGTAATATGTAACTATTACAAGATAAATATAAGTGGAAGTGTTTCTCATCTAGAGAAACTACATCACTCGATTGGCACAGAATGATGTGGCAGTGTGCAATCAAGCACCACCTTAGACTCAAAGAGAGTTGGCTGCTTGCATTGCAACGAATATAGAAAAAAAGTGAAAAAGAAGAGGAAAGCCAATGCACTCGCACTCCTAATGAATAGGAGGATAGCAAGAGATGATAGTGACATTGATGGTTATTTTATTGCCCCAACTCTAGAATGTCGGGGTCAATGACGAGAATCATCCATTGATGATAGTTCAACTACATTTTTTGTTCCTAGAACTAGCCCTGGATCACAACCTTCGTTGGAAGGTACCACTTAGAACAAAGAACTGCAAAATGAAGCGAGAATAGTTGCAACCATAGATTGCATAACCGGTGAGTACTCGTCGATTACTTGGGTACTCACCGAAAAAACCCTGAAACTAATAACCGCTGCTCAAACTCACCATTTTTTTTTTATCATCAATTTTTCCCTGTAGACAAATACTCGCCATGTATCTGCAAGTAATCACAAGTACTCGCCTACAACCCTGTAGATTATTTTTGTATTCACATGATTATGCGATTGTGTACTTTATTTGTATTCAAATCTAATATAAAACATTTTCCTAACATTTTATAGACTCATCTGATACATTATGCAACTGTAATTTCTATAAAATTTATGGTTTTTTGATAAATTTAAGTATTTTTTGCTTTTGTCGATTATTCCTAGTTATTTGATCACCCCTGTCGAACACTCTCTAGTTATTCAAAATTTCAACTCAGTGAGTACTCGCTGGTTACGAGTATGTATACTATGGCTGCAACAAAAATTTGGTGCTACTACAGCATTCCTTTCAATGTGGCAAAAAGTTCATATTGAGAGAATTTGGTCACTGCATTGACCATTGTCGAGAAGGGGTTCAAGGCTCCTACTCCTTATGACTTCAGTGGCCCATTGTTGAAGGATTTTATGAAACATATGTAAGCCCTTGTAAAAGACTAAAAAAATATAGCAAAAAAAAGGGTGCACTATTGTAATTGATAGATGGATGAATGGGAAAACCCGCAACTGATTAACTTTCTAATCGCTTCAAATGGACAACTAATATTCTTGAAGTCAATTGATGCCTTCCATCAAGTAAAAACTGCAAACGCTTTATGCGCCATGTTGGATGAGGTGGAGATGCAAATAGGTGTGCAAAATTTTGTTCATTGTAATAGACAATGCCGCTGCATATGTAACATCAAGCAGACTTCTTGAGGAGAGGCACCCTACACTTTTTTGGACCTCTGGTGTGGCCCATTGCATTAATCTTTTGCTCGAGAACATAGGAAATATCTCATAAGTAAAGATTGTAGTTGATGAGACAAGAAATATCACCAAGTTAATCTATAATCACACTTGGATGCTACAATCAATGAAAAAGCACACCAATGGAAAGGAGCTTGTGCGATCAAGAGTCGCACAATTCGTCACAAATTTCCTCACATTGCAAAGCATTGTGGCCTCACTGACATCCCTTAAGCAGATGGTGGTGAGTGATCAATGGGTGAAATCTTCCCATGCTAGGAAGGCCTAAGGGGAAAGGCTCATGAAGACTATTTTTGATGAAGTCCTTGCAAAGCGCATGGAGGAAATCATTAAAGTAACCTTAAAGGCTTAAAACTTAATTATTTTTTTATTTATTATTTATTTGTTATAATTTTTTTCTTAATTTTCATTTCAAATGTGTATTATTTTTTTTTGTGTCAGAGCCTTTGGTTCGAGTTCTATTGGTGGATTGGGAGAAAAACGCAATGGTTATTTGTATGAGGCCATGGACTTGGTCAAAGAGGCCATAGCCAAATATTATGGACAAAATCAGAGAAAATATGAACCCATATGGTGCATAATTGATCGTAGATGAAACAAAATGCTCCACCGACATATTCATGCAACAGCGTACTACTTGAATCTTAAGTTTTTATATTTTGATTCATTTGAGGCCGATGAGGCGGTTATCGATGCCCTCAATACATGTAAAGAGAGAATGATCCCTGATGATGAGACTAGAAATGCAATTCTTAATGAGATGCAAATTTACAAGAATGCAACGGGGAGACTCTTTTCTTCACCTTTATGTATTAAAAGTAGTGAAACCAAGTAAAAACAAATTGAGTCATTTATTTTTTCTTTCTAGTAGAGTCCTTTCATTTTTCAAGACTAGTTGACTTACAAAATTATAAATCTTCTTTTTACAGATGTGTGGTGAGAAAATTATGGTGCCAAAACACAAAATCTTCAAAGGCTAGCCATCCATATTTTGTGTCAATCGTGTAGCTCTTTTAAGTGTGAACATAATTGGAGCATGTTTGAATTTGTTCACACAAAGAAACGCAACAGATTGACGATACTACGCCTCAATGACCTCGTCTTTGTGCGATACAATCTTCGTCTTCGCATGAGACAAGTGGAGGGGCAAGATAAATATGATGCTATTGACTTGGATGAGATCGATCTATATGCCGATTGGATCATTTGATGATGTACAGTCATAACCCATGTTTACAGCAGAGGAGATTACATATTTAGAGAGGGAAGCAAAAGAAGCAATAGCATCCAAGGCAAAAGAGGCATTAAGAGGGGTTGGTAAGGATCCAAATAATACATTTGGCTTTGCTGACAATGTTGGCATTGGAGAGGAGGAATTTTTACCTTCCACTTCCAGGAGGCAACTGCATCAAACTTATTTTAGGCGCTAGAGATGAAATGTAATATGTATGTTTGATATTTCATGACTCTATGAGCATTGCAATTTGTAACTTTGTAGCATTGTACTCATTTTTTGGTCTCACATTAATAGAAAATATAGGCCTATGGCATTCTCTACATTCATTTCTCATGTCGTTTAACAATGTTTTACATTTAATTTAAGTTTATTTTATGAATTCATATGTTTTTTAAAATAGTGATAAAGTTGCTAAGAAATTCCCAAGATCTGGTTCAAATTTTGCCCTCCCGAGATATCGTTGAGAACAAGATTTTGAACTATGGTTAGGATAGTTTATGGGAGATGTTCGTTGCACCCTCCTAGGATCACGAAACTACGCCAACATAGTCCTAGGCATTTTTTCATGGATAACATTAGTTGTGATCGAAGATAAGGGTACCAATCCTTCATAGTGTGATTTAGATTAGGGTCAACATTCTCCTCTATGTATGGCCTTCACTAGCCCAATCTTCTTTGGTGGCCAATCTTCCCTTCTGATGGATATTTGCAATGTTTGTAATACATGGCATTATTGTCTTGACATATTTAGGGTTTTCCAAACTTGGGTTTGTTCCCCTTTGTTAGCTAGACTCTTATGGTTATTCTTTCATTTTAGGTTTAACTAGTAGCCTCTCTTATTTGAGTTTATTTTTTCTTCCATGAGTTACTTCTACTAGTATTTTTGAGTCCCATTGACCAACTTTTGTTATCTGCGGACATTAATATAATTCTTTGCTTTCTCTCTACATTTCTTTTTCATTTCTCTCTACATTTCTTCATTAGTTTTATAGTTTGATAAATTGACATCACCTACATCTTCTCTTCCTGTGACTTCATAGATAAATCACATTGAACTAACTTTACTTTGCATGTGTCAGATGGATTTCTTCTACTTAATACCCTGATTGCTACAATTTACAATAGGTTTGAAGTAACTTACATCAGTAGACGTGATATACTGAAAACTTTCAGACATTACCTCAGATTAGCATAAGAACAATAAACCGATAAGATCTTATAAAGCCCGTTTCCTATGACAAGGATGAAAGGTGTTTCAAGTTCCTTGGGAAAACAAACAACCATGATAACTTTAAGACTAGTGTTTGTGTGGCTTACAAAGCACAAGGATGTAAGGTGTTTCAAATTCCTAGGGAAAATGAACAACCAAGATAGCTTTCAGACTAGTGTTTGCATTGCTTACAATGCAACGTCCAAGCTAACGGACGGATAATGTGTCAAGAGCATATTAAAGAAACAGAACTCAGTATCATAGATTTGTTATGAGATCATCATATTCTGCTAGCCTAAGTGGCAAGTCTAAAAGATTAATCTGGGTTTTTCTAAAAAAATTACAAGATTTGCCAACGTGAAAACCAACCAACCCAGAAAATATCTCAAGAACCTAAATTACTAATCATGAGATACGACCCGTTTATCAATCAGGTTTTTATGAAAGTATAAATTATTTATTTTTTGCCCAAGGCCCAATAAAATTAATAATAAATCTATATAATAGTTATCTTCCATTAACACACAGCAGTATATTCAACAAGGAAAATAACATAGTTTACTTCCTTATACAATCTATGGAAAGCTCTGAAAGGTATGGGGTCACCAGAGCTCAAAACCAGCAAATATTTAAACTGAAATGCTAATTTTCTCAAAACATTTAGCAGCTTGATCTACGAAATCTGTCTTCTATTCCCTTCAACCCTCATCCCACTTCATAAAAACTGAGGTAAAGGTGAACCAAAACAGTATGCGACTTAAAACTAAATTATAAAACTCACGAATGCTGCTAAAAAGACAGTAAACACAGTACTTCATAAACCAATTGAAGGAATATTTTATCAAAGGGTAAGGAATAAGAATTGCCTGGCATAGAAGGATGGAAGCTCCAAAAAAAAGGCGCCACTATCCTGTTGCTCCTTTGCATTAAGCTCTTGATTTTTTTTGCACAGGCTGAAGTATGCTTCACAAGGAATGGCGCAATACTTCCCAAAAACAGCTATTTAATATATTTTACAGTTCTCAATTGCCCAACAAGTGTCACTAAAGCTAGGCAAATTTTAACTACATGGAGCTGCATTTGACAGGTGGCTGAGTTAAGGAAAGTATCCAAGAGTTAAGGAAAGCATCCAAGGTCCCTTTGAAGCTAGGTGAACAAATGGTTAGGAAGCAGCCATTTAAAGCGATATATAACAAACAGCCAGATTGTAATAATATTAGAGCCTCCTCTTTAATTAAACATGGGCCATCATGGAAGTGAAACGTCTCCTTACTAAAGTATAATTTGAACTACTGTTGAGTTTTAATCCTCTTAGTATTAACTTTAAAATGCATACCAAAAGTCCTATTTTCATTATGCAATGAGACTCTTAATTTTTACGGCACTGATTTAAAACTAGTTCGATTTTGAACCCACTTTTCAAAGTATTTATGCTAGCTTTAAAAAGAAGTGCAAAAAACTCTAATTTACTTTCGCATTTAATTGAAGTGTGCTTGCTAATAAAATGGGTAGACAAAGTCTTTATGCTCTTCCAAGCATTCTATCGCTAAGCACTTGCCGGTATTAAAGTTTTTATGCAGTTTCAATTTATCAACTATCAATTTATTGTGTACCTTAGGGGTTTGACAAGTCTAAAGGGTCTTCTGGAAAACATGTTGTAACCCACAAGTCAACAGGAAAGGAGATTCGTTCAAACACTTGTCGCGATGAAACTGCAATAGGAAGGCCACCATGTTTAGCCGTCACAAGTTTTCTTGAATTTACTGTGAATGCACAAAATGATTGAAACAAGGATCAGGCCAACATTTCTCAAGAAGAACTACTGAAAGACAGGAGCACTACAAGAAGCTATTTTTGTAAATGATGCATCCAAAGAAAAGGTACACACCATATTTTCACCCCTCCTTGGCTGAATATAAGTCATTCATTTATCAGCCTAGTTGTATTTATGTAGATATCACGTGTAGGTCCCTTTCCTTCTTATAGGCACCCTAATTAATTTTGAGGCAGTCAACAAGTAAACATGCACAACCATTGACAATTATGTGTACTTGGTAGTCAATATTCTTGAAAAGCTGAAGTTATATCTTACAACAATTGGATAGAGACACACACACACACACAAATTTAGGTGTCTTGTGGCTTGTGTTTGTAGACAAGAACTCGTGTAACCATCCACCTTGTCTTCTGCCAATGATTTTTAAACCTTCTGCAAAGTCGGCATTGCCCAATAGACTTCTAGTGCCCCTTTTGTTTGTTTTTTCTCTTAATTGTGTAGGTTGTACCAGCTCCCTCTAAATTTGGCAAGTCTTGCAGATTATTGTCAAATTCAGTTACCAATGGCTTAGTTTTACCCACAAAGTGGAATTAAGACATTGATTTAACTATAGCAGCCTACTAAAAATCAATGTATATGCCTCTCAAACCCAAATTTCAAAAATATTTGCAAGCAAAGCTTAAGTTGCAATAAGATTGCTAGCCAAAACATTTTTACAGCAAAAACATCTGATATATCAATAACAATAAAAGTTTACAAAAAATAGCTAAAAAGCTAAGTTGTCGGTTCGGGTTCGGGTTCAAAGAACTGGCTTTGCCAGTACAGCAATTATTTTTTTGGGGCTTGGGTACGGCTTGGGTTCTGCCGTACCAAAAATATAATAAAAATAAAATATATAGAAATTCTAGCCAAACAAATAGGAAATTACTAAAATCAACCACATAGTATGCATATCAAAAATAAAATATGAAAATAATCACAAAATACTAACCGAATGCCAAATGTCATGATAATCATAAGTATTAATAATAACTAATAACATCAAAAGTGATATTCATAGTCATCTTGTTTTTTGTCAAGAGCATCAACATCAACATCATGATATGGTTCATTAAAACCAAAAGGACTAGCACTCCCACCACTGCCACTAGCTAAGTTATGTGTCACCGAAGGAATGTCAATGTCAACATCCTTTGGATTTATATTCCAATGATTTGTCGTCCCCTCGTACTTTGGGTTCTTGTGTGATAGAAGACACAAATTGGGGTGTGCGTAGACCATGTGATCTTGTTGCACTTTTGTGAGTGCATGAAGTTGTATGCGCTCAAATTCCGTTCACAAGAAGATGAACTCGTAACCTATATTCAAATGCATAAAAAATAAAAAGTTGAAAATCAAGTCTTAAAAATAAATTTTAAAACAAAAAGCAAGATTTTAAAACTTAGAAATAAAAAACTTATATGTGACAAGACCTTGATTGCAATAAGTTGTAAATTCGGTGATCCTTCGCCACGGAGGTGCCTCCACATATGAGCATCCTTCTCATATTTGTCCCAAAGAGCACTAAGACTATGACCTTGGGAGGTAATGAAACCCCCAAACGCAATCATAACCATGTCTTCTATATCACGATTAGGGAATATCCTAGAGAATGCCAACTTATATCCTTCAGCCACTTCAACATCTCTGTATGGTGGCACCCTTCTCGAAAAAAAAAAGATCTCCGTGCTATAGAACTGAGGAGTCAATGCAAAATCAAGTATATGTAGCAGGGTGGTCATTTTGTTCCACTACTCAACAAGAATTGAATGCACTTGTTTGAAAAATGTCTCCTAGGGATCTTGCTCTTTTACATTAATGATGACCTTCATCTTCTCAATCACTGAGTGAATGCCATATATATTTCTCACAAACATGGTTGATCCATGTCAATAAAATAGATCATACTCATGATAGGCTTTGTGAAACTCAACAAATAATCTACACGAGCCCACCAATAATCATCTAAGATAGTATTTTTTACTCGTTGGGTCTGCTCTTTGCTTGAATTCCTCCATACACTCCACATGTGGCTAATGACCATACTACTAAGCGTCTCACACCTTCACAAGTCGTCTCAAAACGATTGTATGAGAGGCGAATCTAGTCTCAACAACCTATTATAAAATTAAAATTAAAAAAATTAAAAAACTTAGGAATATATACAAGTATTTGATTAAAAAAATCAAAATTTTAAAAAAAAAAATTACTAAAATAAAATGAAATTAAAATCTATAGATACCTTCAACAACTCCAAAGTTCAGAAGGATATGAAGATGGCTTGAGAGGGTGTCAAACATTTGAATCTCCCCAGCCTCACCATACACTTACTTGATCCACTCAATTTTTCTCCCTATTTTTTGCAACATGAGGTTGAGCGATTGGACACACAAGATGTCCAAAAAAAGTGCCCATACCTCCATTTTTTAGGCCCCACCACATCAATGGATTCAAAAAGGATGTTGGCAATAAACTCAGTATCCCTCACACACCCCTCACAATCAACAACATTCACAAACATTGCCCATCTAGGGCACACTGCAACCACATTGATTAGAGGCTTGTTTTTTACATCTTTCCATCCACCATAAATAATGAAGACCCCTTTTTCAACCCACAAATCCATAATTGGCTTCAAAGAATCTTCAACATATTTTTTCTCCTTTGTCAATAGGGTGGTGCAAAGTTTCTCAAACCTGGACCTTTGTAAGATTTTGCAGCCTACTTGATCGCTCTTACCATTTCTTTCCAATATAGTGAACATTGAAGGACAATCCATTTGCATACACACATTGTGCACTATGCTCATCGGCAATATCACTAGTCTCATTTTGAAAAGACTGTTCCAATGGTCCTTTATTCATTTTGTTTAAAAAAGGAGAAACCTCTTCGTGCATGGCAGGTGTTGCCAAAAATGGATGTGTTGCAATCACAATTGAGAAACCACCACAAGGAGTTGGGAAAACTGGTGGCTTCCTTGATCCTTTGGCTTTTTGTCGAAGGACAATCCATTTGCATACACACATTGTGCACTATGCTCATCGGCAATATCACTAGTCTCATTTTGAAAAGACTGTTCCAATGGTCCTTTATTCATTTTGTTTGAAAGAGGAGAAACCTCTTCGTGCATGGAAGGTGTTGCCAAAAATGGATGTGTTGCAATCACAATTGAGAAACCGCCACAAGGAGTTGGGAAAACTGGTGGCTTCCTTGATCCTTTGGCTTTCTATGACAAAGGGTGTGTTGATCTCCTAGCATGAGCTGCATTGACTCTTCTTGATCCTTGATGTATTCAAGGATTTTTTATTCTATCACTGGACTATCATTCTTCCCCTTGCAATGTTTGATGTTGGCACTAGGTACATGACATAAGTAAGTGGGCTTTCACCCGACTGTATGAGCTAACATATTGATCATCACAAGAGTTACATTTCCAAATATAACCCCCACCACCTAGAACTTGCTCTATCATTGTCACATATTTTCAAACCGTGATTGTGCATCAATTTTGAATTGGGTTTGGTTGATGGAGGTAGAACTTGTTGACATTGTAGTATATCTAACTGCAAGTTAAAAAACCAACACAAAATTACCAAAAAAAATTAAAAACAAACCCTAGGACGGCAACTTGTAAGAAAATGACAAAAAAAAGTTGAAACAATACAAGCTAAAACTAAAAAGTTTAGAATCTTACCTTCTTAGCAAACGGGCTCCTCAATTAGCGTAGGAAAATGATTAGAACGTTGCTTGATGAAGCTTTAACCTCAGATCAGCAATGAAAGGTAAGCATGAAATGAAAAAATGAGAGGCAAGTGTTTTTGCTATTTGTGTTCTTTTATCTTATGTATTTGTCTTTCATTTAACTTTTAATAGACTTCTTTTATCTTGTGTGTTTAATAGACTTCCCAAAATCATCATACAATGAGTATCATAAAATAAAGAGCACCTATTCTAATACTGCGATTAGCAGAATACAAAAGCAAGACTAAGACCACAGCCTTAGAAAGATCCTCTTTGGCTTGTGAAGAGAACAAAATAGCAAAACATGGACACATATGACCATCATTTGGAGTGCTTGATATTCACCAGGAGTCCTCCTATGGTATTCATCTCTCTTTGCCTCTGCTTTGTTCAGATTGACCAGTCCCACAGTGGAGATGCCATTGATTCTGCTTGGGCCATTCACCAGATGGACTTTGTTGATGGTAATGGTTGAGGCTTTTGCATCTGCAACCTGAACCACCACAGGGGTGAACTTTCAGAGAGTTGAAAGTGGAGTGAAGTAGGTGGCTGTGGTCAGTCTATTCACTGGGGTCAGTGGAGTAAGATCTTGAAAAATCCTTCTCAATCAACATGTTCAAAGTTGTTTCATGGGCTGCATGAGTACATCTTTCCATCCCTGTTTGGGCATATAGTGACGAAAGAATTAGTGACACGGTTATTTGTCGAAAGTTGAAACTACTAGATCGAGCAGAAATTCCATGCGAGAGAGGATTTGATATGGATGTACTGCAAATATGTATTTCAAATGACTGGTTGTTGTGCGAATCTAGAGAGTGACACGAGGTGCAATAAGACTGGTAAGCCACTGTGGATTTTTGACAGTAACACGATGCCAACTGACTAACCAGCAACATGGGTGTTTTCTAAACTAGTCTGGCATTTTGGGCAAAATGTGCTTGGGTAAACCATGTTTCCTCTTGGTCGTAGGATAATTATTTAATGGGAGATGAAGTGGAGGGTAAGGCTCTCACCTCCTTTCCAAATATTAGATTGGCTTACTTGATCTCAACATTTCTTGGATAGGCTCCCAAAGTGCACACTGGCAGTCAAGTACCCTTGGACTATACATACGAAATTTACTATGATAATGAAAAGGGGATCAAATCCATTCTTACATATTTATATTAAAAAACTTCTTGTGTTTAACTTTGTGGGCATCCTTGGCTACCGATGGTATATCTTACGGACACTAGGGGATTTCATTGGCCTTTGTCAATCTCCATGGCCTCAATAACTGATAGCACATCCTTTTTGTGAGGAGTTGAATCTGAAAGACCCTGGATAATTAAAATGATTTTTGAGAGATGTTTTGGAAGGGTCTTCCTAGTTCCAAGTCTATCCCTTGATCATTGAGACTGTGCAGCTCTATGACAAGATCTTTAGATATGCATCTTATTTAAACCATCCCATCTTTTGTTCATAGTTTAAGCATGGATTATTTGATCAGATGTTCCTTCTGGAATCTTACAGGCATGCCCGAAGAAAAGCTAATCCAACATAGGAGAGTTTAAAATTTCAAAACCATACAAATCATAATCATTGTTAAAAACTTGCTTGAATTCCAAGATGCTAATGGCCAAACTTCATCCAAAATTAGGTTCTCAAACTTACTTATATATTTTCTCAACCAAATGTAATGGTACATCCACAAAATGGACTCAACTATAGAAAACTATCCAGCATTCACTGGGTACGCATTTCATTATGGTTACTCCATCCAACAACACAGGGACATTTGCTCATAGCACAATTTATTTTCAGTGCAGACTGGGTAATTTACTGAAGACAAAATCTTAGCTTTCAAATAAATTCCTGCCTTGTAATTTGAAACTTGTTACTGAATCCAAACCAATTCAGACAGGAAAATTCCAAGATAAAGAAGATAGTTTCAAATGCTAATCACAAAAACATATGAAGAAAATAACAACAGAAAAATATGATGAATTGCACAATAACCATGTATCAGAGATGAACCGTCACTCCTAAGTTCCACACCTTACACAATCTCATGGTCACTTTGTGTTGTCTCAAAGAATGTGCAAATTCCATCTCCTGCATATCAGAAATCCAAAGAAATGCAACTTTTATAATTTGCCCTGACGTCAAGATGACTGGGATTAATTATACAAGGGCAGTTGTGACTATGCAAAAGTAAGCTACCTCCAAATGGTGGGGAGATAGAACACCTTCCAACTTTTGCAAGTCACGAAGATGTGAGGCTTCGTGATCTTCCCGAAAGCTTTGAAAAAATGAACGAGCTGCCACAAAAGTGACGAAATGTTAGAACACCAAAAAAATTGAATCGTTAGTGAATATCCATCATTTTTTTATTATTGCAATATACATATAACGCTCAAATAGAATGATGTATCTCACATTGTTTTATATTAAAGGGCATATGGTAGAGGACAAAAAAGATTAGCGTACCATCCTGAGCATGACCCTTAGCCACCAGGTCCATGAAACAATGGATAAAAACTGGATAAAGTACACGAAGAAGTTCATGCTGCAAAACCAAATATTATCAACACAATCTAATTAATTAATAGAAAACCTTTTTCATTCAAAAAAAAACTGTATACTATCAATATAATCTATATGCACCATATATGAGAAAGGCAATGGCATTTAATTTTAACAAAAGTTAAACTGATTCATATGAGTAGCACCAAATAAGTGCTAACTACTAGAAACGCAATACCTGTCAAAAAAAAATAAGAAACCTGATTTTTAGCAGACTAACATAATTTGTGAATCTCAGAAAATGAACGCACTTCGAGAAATTTATGAATTAACAGAAAATTATTATTTGTAGGAATGCAGTACTTGTCAAAGAAAATTAAAAAACCTGATTTTTAGTGGACTAACATAATTTGTGAATCTCAGAAAACATGAGCATTTCAAAAAGAGTAAGAGGAAAGACACCTTGGGCCTTCATTTAACTTTTAATTTGAAACTGATGGAGTTGGAGGATAAGTTGGAACACCAAGGAAAGCTTATCATAAAACAGATGGAAGAATGGAATGCACTGAAGGGTGAGGCTGAGAAATTCAAAAAGGATTGGGAGACAAGCAGAAATGTGGGGGTCAGCCCTCAAACCGACGGGTGAAAATCCAGTCCTCCCAAGAAGGAGAAAGGGGTGACAGTGACATCTGTGGCCACCACTACCCCTACTAAGAGTACAAAGAAAATGAAATGCAGAATAGGCAGCATGAAGGGCAAAAAAGAGGGCCTGCTTCAGGACAAGGCAGCAAAACCTTCACCCAAAACTCAAGGAAAAATGAAGAAAGAGTTGGACAAAGAGGAAAGCCCAAGCAAATGAACTCGTGGTCAAATTACGAAAGATAAACCAAAGAAAACAAGGGGCATATTGCTCTGGCCACGCTGGTGAATTACTCCGACTCGGAGGAGTCTAATACTTAATTTAGGTCCTTGTTTGTTTCTTGTTTTAGTTAGTTTTTGGCCTAAGTTTAGAGTAGGTTTCTCAAAGTTTTCGGGGAGTTCTCTATTTTTCTGACCAGTCTAAAAGACTGGTTTGTTTATTGTTGTTAGTTTTTGTGTTGTCTTGAATATTTGTTTGAACACTCAGGTTACAGGATCCATGTAAAATCTGTACTTTTATCCAATCAAATAAAAAATTATTTGTAGGAACTCGGGCACTCTATGAATTAAGCACCTTCAAAAAATTAGAGAGATGAAGTATTATGATCTTTAAATAAGTAAAATTCGAAACAAAAAAACTTTAATTTTTTTGTGTGATGTAACATTCAAAAGTAATGAACTCAAGCCTTATTCAATCCCAATTCCTTAGTATTATTTTTTATCTATGGCATGCCTAGAAAATAAAATTTTGAATTTGGGTATATTTGCAAAATTCATTACAAGTCAACCTCCAGGAATGCAAAGGGCCAGAAAGGCCTGCACATTCTTGGCAATTTTGCAAATGGATACTCCAGATGATTCATGTGATCTGCTTCCTTTGTTTTGATAAAAGTCAAATATATATATATATATATATAATGTACAAACTTCAGATCCCTGCTGTTAGCAAAGTCAGGGATTCTGAGTTATATATATATAATGTACAAAATTCAGATCCCTGCTGTCAGCAAAGTCAGGGATTCTGAGATTTATATGTGTGTGTGTGTGTGTGTGTGTGTGTGTAATGTACAAAATTCAAATCCCTGCTGTTAACAAAGTCAGGGATTCTGAGTCAAGTAGCGAGCCTCACTAGTCTGGAGTTTCATGCTTGCAAATATACAGGGACAGGTCTTAACCTCTAAGCAGATACAAAAATCTATCATAGTTTCTGCTACAAACCATAGGATCATTGAAACATATTCATCTGGTCTCCTTCTAGATGCTTGAACCTGCCTCTGTTGAAAATGTCAACATCCTATGATGATAATACGTGCCCTGGAAGTAGCATGAAGAAATAACATAGATATACCATTGAGCTACTTAATTACATGACGTAAATATATAAAGCAGAAATACACCTGAAATAGAAATTATACATGTTGCTTAAATATCTCGTGTATTGTTAACCACAGAAGCAAAATACCTGGTGGGTGCAACTCGAACAGCTACAAAAAGGAAAATGCCATAGTAACACTCAATAACATTTATTCAGACAATTCAATGCCAGAATTTTAAGTCAAGAAACCTCTATGATAGAAAACTCAAGATAAACTTCCTGCTCTATTTGTTCTGGAACAAATTATAACAGACTTTAGAGTTGTTCTTTAAGAAACTTATAGCTTTGCGATTCACTGAAAAGCTACAGCATTGGGTTTCAAAGAAGCTACAGTACTGTGGAAGTTAAATCCTTATGATTCTAAAATGCTGCAGCAATGTTGTGATTCAGAACTGCTACAGGACTCGGGCAAAGGTTGTTACATCCAACATACATAGAAGTGTTCTCGGTGGAGAATATAGCACAATGACTCCTAGAAAGAATGCTACAAGTGGCATCATATGTCCCAGAACCATTTATCTGCTTCCAACTTAATCCACTCCAGAGCAACATACAGCAAGGCATATGCTTGAGTTTTCATTCACTGCAAGACCCACTCACATTGTGATTCCTTTTTGCTAAGGATCCTACAGTGGTACTTTGGCTCCATCCTATATTACCGATAAATGTTCTGAGAGAAGGAACAAAAGATGGGGAAGATGTAACAGCTCACCTTGCGGCTGTCGCAAGAAACTTTCGCGCTAGGCTAAAATATGTGCAGTGCAAATGTTTCTGATTCAACTAGGATACATGTTGGCATTCTGACATGTTCTCAAGCCTCTCTAAAGAACTTCGGTGCTAAATGAAAGCATTTGTTGTGGAGATATTGTCATGGTGTTAAGGCGCGTGCCATAGTTAACATCCTTACACATGTCAATCCATTGGCTTCTTGTCACATGTTCATGCCCTAGCAATATTAAACCACAAGGTACATGGTATTGTCCCTATAACAAGAGGAATGCTTCTGTTCACTTGTCATACAAATTATGTGATAGAATATGGTTGGTTGCCCTACCTTCCACATGGGCCAGCTGAAGATACAACAAAGAAGGGTCAATCATCATTTCTTCTCCTATTTTCTAACTGATGATGCAACAGAGAAGGGCCGGTCATCCTTTCTTTCCCATGTGCAAACTGAAGATGCAACAAAGGACTCTCTGTGATTTGAATTGCATCATTCAAGTTGATATAGAAAAGAAAGAAAGAAAGAAACTATATTAATGTGCACAAATGACCAAAAGTAGATCATTGGGACTCAACAATATATCAAATTTCAATAGAAAGTGCTAGGGTAAAAGGATCCTAGGATCAAAGACTAACTAAATAAAATAGAACTAAGGCATAAAAAATAAATGAGGGGTAAACCCAAAGCAGTAAAGCCCCAACCCATGTGGAGGGGGAAAAAAACCCCAAGTGCATGGGCTGATGAAATTAATTAGACTGGATGACAGTCCTAACAAACATCTTTGACCATGCCCGGGATAGAGAAATCATGTGTGTCATCATTTATCAATGTGAAAGTGCCAATGCAGGATCTCATAATGCTCATTGGGGAGTGTCTAGGGCTAAGGGGGTCAAGCTCGGCAATCCTAGGAGGAAGCAAAGCACTCCCCTGTAATCCCTCCTAACATCCAAGGCCAAAGAAATTCTCATGGCAGCAAAAAAACTCGTAATGTGTACCCATCTTTGTGGCCTAGAAAGTATTTGAGGAGGAGTTGGTCCACGATGCCGAGGAGGAGCAAATCCTTGATGCTGAAAAGGTCGCCAAGTGATAGTTTGTTGAACCTAAGCAGTAGTGTTGTGCAATGATGTGTGCCACCTCAATGACCTACCCCCTCAGTGTGTGAAGCAATAGTATCCAAAGGATGCCTAATACTTCCAACCTCTATGATGTACAACTTCCCGAAGAAAAAGGGCTAGGCATCATTGGTTTGGGTGGATATAATTCATTTTTGTTTCACTGTTACAAAAGCATACATGGTTTGGTATAGCCAATGATGTACGCAAGGTGTTCCAATCTCACTCTAAAGGCATGAAAATATAGCACACGCATTGTGCAAGGTTCTTTGCAAAGTACTTGAGAGATAAGTAAGGCTCTACGGTAGTCCAAACCCTCAAAGAGCTTTGCAGTTGTTGGAAGCAAGATTAAGTAACATTCAGCTCAAGTTGAATGCATACAGCCTATATCTAGTAGGGGTAAGGTGAATCAAATACATTTAACTCCAGCTGAATATGCCCTGCTATGCACTTCCAGATATGTCTAGATAAAACAAAAAGAGAACTCAATGCCCAAAACGAAAGCCATGGCATTATACCTTTCGACTGTTGAGGTGAAAATGCACTTTGAGTCTAAGGAATCGATTGGGTGACCATATAGAAAAATGGATATGGCCATGAGGCTCACATAATATCATTTACAGTTGTACAATGCTTGTACAGCTGAGTGTAGTAGTGAAGTAAGTTGTCGAGATTGAGTTACAAAGCAGATCAAGCTATGGGAGCATTGTGAAGAGTTGTGATATTCTAAATGTTCTTGGAGGCTCAATGAAAGCATTTGGCTTGTAATTCTTGCTGATTTTGGTTGAAATAATTAGGCACAACCAGGAGTTTCTGAAATTTTCTCCTACATTGAGTTTCTCTAGTGTAAATTGTAATGTCTATCTCTCTGTGCGGTGGTTTTTTCAATTAATTACTTGCTCCACTTATATCATACAACTGCTGTCTTAATTTCCAGCAATTAGATAGCTCCACAATTCTATGTTTAAGTTTTGTTTTAAGCACAGTGCTTAAGGAACAGCAGCATAAATTAGTTAACATTCAAATTTACTATGTTAAGGTTCATGTTGGTAGATTGGGAATGGAACAGATCAGTATCAAAGAATATTTTCAGTCCTTGGATTGTGTGATTTGTTCGGCTTTGCAGATATATGACCTTAATTAGACGAGCTAGAAAAAGACGAGAAGGTGAATTGATCCCCTTGCAGCAAGACATACACCCAAGGAGTAGGAATCAAGGAATGATAAAAAAAGCATGGCACATGAAGAACGAGGCTTAATTCAAGAGTATGAAGACTCCCAAGTGAAGAGGTACTTGAAGTTGGAAGGAAATGTTGCAAGCATCTCCCAATTAATTGATTAGCTTATGTAGGCACTCACAAGCAAACTTGGAATTTCATTGTAGCTACCCAAGGTGCATGACACAAGGAAAGAGTCCCGCAAAGTCCACAAAAGGAAGAAGCCCCATGGCATTCCAAGCTGATCCATGAGGATCTAGGTCACTAGATCTTACAGCAATTCACCGTTGTTGCACATCCAGCCTCACACTAACGTCAACAACACCGACATTAGGTTCCTCACCTATGTGCCAATCTATAGGATCAAATTCTACTTCTGCTTTACCACACAGCTCCTGCAGTGTTAGTACTGTAGATCTCAGCTCGTCAGTAACGACAATTAGTGACATCACAGTATTCATCAGTTATGAAGCGGTTGTTACCAACTCTTGTAATAGTTCAACTTATGCTTCATCTTTCTCCATTGTATATTGGGAAGTACATAAGCACTAGACATCTAATCTCTCAGATATTGTATAGAACTTAACATAATAAAACTTTGTTATTACAATTCTAAATTGGTTGTCATCTTCTTCATTTGTTTTCCATGTGCTTTAGCGCATTGCATTTTCATATCCTCTGTCATTTATAATTTGCTTCCGTTCATAACACTCTTAAATCCGTTTAAGCAGGTTGTCCACCAAGTCTCCTCCTGGGCACCAAATCAATGGTATCAAAGCAAACACAATTCATAACATTTCTGAGTGGTAGCATGGTGTATTTGAACTTCGTCTCTATTTGTATTCCCACTCATATGAGGTTTGATTATAGGAAGTTAGGGCTCGAGACTTGTGGCCCTTCATCATATCTACCTTCATGTCCCCAAATGGGAGACAAATCTTCGACAATGCCAACTTCAAAATTGTCCTAGAAAATAATAAATGATGCATTGCAAAGACAAGGAAAGATTTGGAAGAACATCATGCACGTGAATGAGCAAGTACCAATAATCATTTCTCGCTACTTCTCAAGCAACGGATTCTTTCCAACACCCCTCATTCTCATCGGTCGTTGAGTGGTCAAACACCATACAAGGTACAAGTCAATCTAGACATCCCTATGTTTGAAGGTAAAATAGATACAAATGCACTAGATAATTGGGTTACCTAATTTGTTCCTATTACACAGTTAATCAATTCTCTGACTGAATAAATATTATATTCGCTCTTCTGAAAATTTATGTCAGTAAAGTAATTGTGAGAAAACAATTGCACTTCCCATGAAAATCATGAAGATGAAGTTAACTTAGTGATGAATCAAGAAATTAACCTTGAATGACCTCCTAGAACCTCTTTTATTGATCCCCTTCAACCAATCCTAAGTACATGAAGTTACCTTTTTGTACACTTTTCTGTCAAATAGTAATAAATGAATAGTATTAAACAGACTACTCAACGTCCTATTCTCTGCTCTTAGTTGATTATTAGTTGTAGATTTGTCATTTAGCATGTGTAGGTTGTTTTCATAAATTCTATTAACAAGGATAAAGACAGTTTATGTTGTAACCAGTTATCACAATAAAGAACCTACCTTCTCTATTTAAAAAGGAGATAGCAAGGCATAGGGGTAATGTGAGGTAAATAGGAGATAAGGAATCATAATCATGTCTGAAGCTTTTGTAATCTTTGTTGTAGCAATACTCACATTGCTACAGGGTCATTAATGTGAGAAGTGATTTGAAATAAATATATCAAAAAATCAAAAATAAATCAGTGATGAAAACCTTCAAGCGATATTGACCGTCTTGGTTAGAAAATCAATTTATTGGCTAACCAATAGTTGAATAAAAAGCCTTGATTGGAAAATTAGTTTGTTGGCTAATCAAGGGCCAAAAAAAAAAAAATTGTCATTTTTACCTTTGATCACCAACTCATAGCACTTTTACAGGCTCCGTGCAATCACTGAACATAATTTGTAGTCAACTAGAGGTTGCAGCCTATGTTACAAGTTGTATCCTAGTTATTACAAGTAGTAGTTGCTAAGGGTTGAATGGCAGATGCTACAAGAAGGTAAATACCTTCGCTACAAGCCTGGGTGGGTGATTACATGCAACATCTAGTTGCCATGGGTTGTTGGGAAGTGTTGCAGGTTTTCCACATAAGAGTTGCAAGTTTTCCATAGGAGTGCTACAAGTTTCACTTACAACACCCTACACTTCCCTACCAACTCCTTGCAACAATAACATATCTCTCTAACTTAGCAACCCCACAAGTACTCACAGGTAGATCACCATAAAGCAGAAACAACACCAATTTAGGTGACTGACATCAAAATTAGTGTTACTCACCGCACAGTTACCTACAACCAATGAAACAAATGAAACAACAGGCCAACCTTGTTCTGCTAGGACGAGAAGAAAACCAAAAATTGATAGAATCCCTAAGGGAAATCGAAACCTTTTGGGCACAAATTAAGGAATTGAAAAAACATGAAGATAGGTTGGACATGTTGGCTAGATTGGCAGAAGCAGAAAGTGGACACTTCAGGGCCATGTAGCACAACCACCCATAGCAGAAGAATCTCCTATAGCTGAGAAGACTTTTTCATCCATTTCTACTCAAACAAATGGGCCAAATCAAGAGGAATTGCTTATGAAAAATGGATGTTAAGCTTCAAACCCTGCAAATTCAATGGCACAGTCAATACAACCAATTACAGTAAGAGAATAAGGCTATGGAGAAAAAACTCAAAGAAGTTGAATCACAAATTACAAGACTAAAGGAAAAAGTAGTTCTACTCAAACAGATGAGTCAAATCAAAAGGAATTGTTTATAAAAAGGGATGATAAAATTCAAACACTGCAAATTCAATGATACAGCCAGTACAACCTATTACGGGTTGAAAATAAAGCTATGGAGAAAAAGCTCGAAGAAGTTGAATCACAAATTACAAGACTAAAAGAAGTAGAAGGCATGGGTCAACTAACTATGCAAATCATGGACTGCAGACCGCCTACAAGGGTGTAAGTGGATCTACTTTGACCTACCCATATTAGTTAGTGACCCTTATTCCTTCTTTGAGATGTTAGCATTAGCACCCCTGAAGATCATAATCAACTCTGTGCATTCTAAATGCATAATTATGTTGTTCCTTAGTGACCTAGAATGGAACCCAAATTTATATTTGGGGGATGTACTACTTAGATATATCTCCTCATATCTTGTTAATAAAAGAAAAAGGAGTAAAGAACTAGCAGAATATCATAAGAAGGAAAAAGAGACTACATTGATGATCAAAGGGGAAGCTACTAGACCTGACATAATAGAAGAAGATTGGATTAAATTGATGAACAATGGAGAGGTAGCTACAAGATTTACAAGGGAGAAAATAAAAGTATAGAACCAATATCTGACCCTGTTGGAACAGAATGGCCAAGAAGCCTTCGATGCTTGTGTAACCATATGGAATGAGCTTACTCTAGAACTGTAAAAGAAAGAACCGTTCTCAAGATACAACTTCAAGGCAACTCTTAAGAGTGTCACTAGATACACTAATGTTGCAAGAAGAGAATGAAATGGATAGCCATAACCTATCATCCTCCTCTTTTCTGGTTCCCCATCCCTGATTGGATAGGAGGGGAACAAATTGATAAAAAGGATGACGATAGGAGATGGAAAATGATAGTAGACAACTATAGGTTTTATGGAAAACACGAGGTAGGTTCATCAAAACCATTTTATTTCAAAACATTGTGTTCTCATATGCAGAGGTTTTGGTTGCTCGAAGACTAGCAATAAGTTTAGTTGGGAGGTATGATGAGTCAAAAAATTGACCTTAAATGACCTTCTAGAACCTCTTTTGTTGATCCCCTTCAACCAATCCTAGGTACATAAATTTGCCTTCTTGTACTATTTTTGTCAAATAATAATAAATGAATATGATATGCATATCATTGGTATTTCAATGGTTAAACGTATTATTTTATGAATAAGATTGCATCATGTACAATCATTTACATTTTGTTTCTACTAATAATTCGATGCATACAGATCTTAATGACGAGTTATAAAGTAGCAGAAATCAATAGCCAACCTGTAGAAACTAGGTAGCCAACCCATCGCAAGAACAAACTATTGTTCTATTACTTACAAATACAACTAATCTAACCCGTAGCTATGAACATGACAGTTGTTCCAACTTGTAGTAGAACTGTAGTGGTCGACTGTAGCATTTGCTATTACGCCCTGTTGAGACTGTAATGGTTAGCAATCCATGAAAAGTGGATCCTACAATCTAGGAAAAGGCAGATCAGTCCCTGAAAGTATCATCAACACCCTTTCTCCAATGGACCACACTTCCCAAACCATTGCAACCATGCAACCGACTGTTCTATGTCTTGTTCTCTACTATTAGCTGATTATTAGTTGTATCCCTGTCATTTAGCATATGTAGGTTATTTTCATAGATTTTGTTAACCAAGGTAAAGACAATTTTTGTTGTAACCAGATTGTAACAATAACCTGCCTTCTCTATTTAAAGAGGAGATAGCAAGGGATAGGGGAGTAATGTGAAGTAAATAGGAGATAAGGAATCATAGTTAAGTCTGAAGCTTTTGTAATCTTTGTTATGGCAATATTTACATTGCTACGAGTTCATTAATGCAAGAAGTGATTTGAAGTAAAGCAGTCGTACCCAAGGAAAGGATTGAAACTCAAATATGACCGAGGAGGGCCCCTCGCAAGGAGTTGTGGTGAAGATGTTGATCTATTAATTAGTCATTATTTATGTTGTGTGATCATTTATAGTTTGCTTTAAAGTTTCGTGTGTGTTTCTAGAATTCATAAGTTCAATTCAGTAGAAGCAATTGGTATCTATGTGAGCACTCTTAATTTTGTATCAAAATCTTCCAAAACATGAGTTATCTAATCAATTCCTTTATGTAATTCATTTCTTGCAATTGCGATTTAATTTCTTGTACTTTCCTTTCTTGCAATTACGGTTGTATCCTCGAATCCAATTATCTAAGGTTATATCCTCAAGTCCCATTGACCTACTTTTGGTCATCCGTGGACATTAATATAATTTCTTTCTTTCTTTCTTTCTTTCCTATATGCAACCTATATCTCCGAAAGAACTAGTGTTGCATATATAGTGCCAACGTCTTGCCAAATACACGCCCCTGGGTTGACAATTAGCAAAAGTAGAAGGATTGATAAACCAAGTGACTACCCCATCACGATAGTTGATCGGTGAGATTGTACACAACTATTGGTTGCGTCAAGTTTAATTGGTGGTTTAACTATGCTCGTCGCTTAAACACATTGAATGATTTCGTAGAAGCACTCAAGATGCCTACTTCCTTGTTGGTAACTATGATGACCTGTACATCAAGTTCTCTCAGTTGCGCCAAGGCAAAGAACAATCTGTGCAACAATACACATATACCTTTCATATTTTGGTGTCCAGACTTGGGTTTAAGGATTTGGAATAAAATCTTGTTTTGAAATATAGGTCAGGCTTGAGACCACATATCCAGTCAAACATGGATTTCTTACAAATGTCTTCAATCGGTGAAGCCTATAGATTTGCTTGCAAGTTTGAAGCAAAGGGAAAGGCCAAGACTAGGACAGAAGATTTTAAGTCTCAAACCAAGCAACAGTCTAGATCTTCCAACCTTTATTCCAAACCAAGAAGCAACTCTAAGCACCCTCCAAAGAAGAAGCAACAATCATCAAATGACCAGAATAAGCAGTCCCAGACTAGCAAGTGGTGTCACTTGTGATGAAAGTTTACCTTTTATTCAACATAGCTACAACAAATCTTTGCACACCTCTATCGCACATAGCCCTTTTTAGGGTTGTCTAGGTTTCCAACCTTTGGCACCCATTGACATAGCTTATCCTATTCCACCATCAACAATAGCAACTCCTTCAGGTCAAAAGAAAGTTGACAAAGTTGTTCAATTCATTAAGCACATTCGACAGCAAGTGAAAATCATCCTGCAACAACGTAATGCAAAATACAAGCAACATCATGACAAACATCGGACACCACACACCTTCCAAGTTGGTGATCGAGTCTGGCTACACCTACAAAAAGAGACACTGAAATGACCTTACCACAAGCTTCATCCACTTCAGTACAGGGCAAATACCATCACCAAGAAAGTAGGAGAGAATGCTTTCCAGCTTAATCTTCCATTTTGCCTTGGATTGCACCCAATCTTCAATGCAAAACTCTTGCAGCATTACATTCCACCTCTTTTGGATATTTCAGATATTGCGAAGACTCTTCAACAAACATAGTTCAAACCAGATTGCAACGTCCCAATAGAATCTGATCAAGTCATCAATGCTCAGGTCAAACGGATACAACAAGAAATCCCTCTCTTCCAGAATGTCAAAGCGAGTCAAGTCCCTTCCCAAGGAAAAAGGTTTACAAAATTACAGATTGCAAATTTGTTTTCACATCTCTTACCATAACTGCATGCAATGGGGACCAGTGCCCTTCAAGGAGAGGCAACTAATCCATAAGAATTTGGGTCACTAGATCTTACTGCAATTCACCATTGTTGCACATCAAGCCTCACACTAACGTCAACAGCAACGGCATTATGTTCCTCACCTACGTGTCAATTTGTAAGATCGAATTCTACTTGTGTTACCGCAAAGCTCTTATGGTGTCATTACTGTAGAACTTAACTCGTCAATGATAACAATCAGTGATGTCACAACATTCATCAGTTATGAAGCAGTTGTTGCCAACTCTTGTAACAGTTCAACTGACACTTCATCTTCCTCCATTGTATATTAATGTACACTTCTATTCTTTGTAGTTGGTTACATGGACAAGAGTGAAGTGAAAAAGTACATAATATACCAAACATCTAATCTCTCTTATATTATACATAACATAATAAAACTTTGCTATTACAGTTCTACATTAGTTTTCATTTTCTTCTTTGTTTCCTTGTTCTTTAGCGCATTGCATTTTCATATCCTCTGTCATTTTTTGTTTTCGTTCACAACCCTCTTGAGTAGGTTGTACATCATGTCTCCTCCTAGGCCCCAGTTCACAAGCATTCCCCAACTCAACCACCATTCAAAACAGAGGAAAAGGTGAATATTCAATGCTATGAATATTCAGTCCTATGAGGGAGCGGTTGATGTGGACAAGCTTGACAATTGGCTTTCCCAAATTGAGATATATTTCAGTTTGCATCATATAAGTGAAGAACAATGAATTTATTTCGCACAGTTGAAACTTTCTAGTCATGCACTAACTTAGTGGGGGAGTTATGCTCATTCTTTGGCTTTGTAAAACTTGCCCTCAATTACTAAGCAAGAGGAAGTTAAGAAGCTAACTAAAAATCAATTTTACACTATTTGTTATGATGACCAACGTGCAATTAAATGCAATGTTATAGGCAAAGTAAGAAAGAAAGTTGTGCAATACTACCTAGATTTGGAGGCAAGCAATCCTAATGGATTTGTACTGTGTACACACAAGAACATGATGTGTTGCTGAAGTATCTTGGAGGACTTCATAGCCATTTAAGGAGGCAAGTCTTGATAGCCAAGTATATGACCATTAAGGAGGCAAGTCTAGCCAAGCATATGACACCATTAAAGAGGCATGTGCCCAAGCACACTGTCCTCGGATGCACGATAATAAGGGTCCATAATCCTCATCATCATCTTCAATTCGGAAAGGCACCCCAAAGCCAAAGAGTAAAGGTAAATGGAAGGCAAGTAGAATGCTACTACTCTTGCAAAGAATAAAGAAGGTAAAAATTATTCTAGGAACTGTGATGCAGATGATCATATTAATAAGAAATGTTGGAAGCTACCCCTGGAATCGCATCTTAAGCACTGCATCAAAAGAAGGGCTTTGACTCTTTTGGTGCAAGGGAGAGAGATTAGGAGTAGCTCTGATTTAGAAGAGAAGATTGCTTGTACCTCCATCTAAGAAGAGGTATGTTTGAGTGGTAAAGAGGCCATAGATAGAGGCAAACTCACCAAACTCTTTCATATCAAAATTCAAATTTATAAAAAAAAACTTAGTTAATGCCTTTTCAATTCTTGCAGATTTTTCCCATGCCAAGTTTCTCCAAGCTGAATTCTTGTGCTATTTCTCTGTGTGATCATTTTCAGTTATTCACTTGTTCAATTCCATATCGTACAAAAGCTGCCATAATTTCCAGCATATGATAGCTCAACTATTTTGTGTTTTGTAAATAAAAGAATTAAAGGAACAACATAAATCAGTTCATATTCAGAATTAGCAGGTTAAGGTTTGTGCTCATAAATTAGGAGTGAAATACTTATCTTAATTACAGATCAATTTATCCTCTCTTCCCTAATGTGCAAGCTGCAGATGTGACAGAGAAGGATTAATTGTCCTCTCCTCCCATGTGCCAACTGAAGATGCAAGTAGAAGAGTAAGCCATCCTTTCTTCTTCCATAGGCAAACTTGATGAGTGTCTAGGAAGGGCCAATCGTCCCCCATTCCAGTCATGCAAACTAGAAGTGCATGGCAGAAAGGTCAACCATTGCCTCTTCTCCACATCCAAACTAGTAGAATGTGGGGGAAGAACCGACAATCCCTTTTAAACCACGTGCAAATTTGAGAGGTGCATGAGCATGGGTTGGACATCAATCCTCATGAAAACTTGACACTTGGAAACATGATGTTTAATTTTTTCATCCTAGTGACATATTTTAGATCAGATCAAGATATAAACCTACTTAACATTGAAGACCTATAGCTAAAAACTTGATTTTCAGGATCAGTGCTTTGTTCTAACATGTCTTCCAAATTTCTTCTATTTTTATAAAACCCCTATTTTCTATTTTTAATAGCCTCTTAAATCTTAAGAGCAATAGCATTTCCACAGTCCATGTAGAATGTTAGAGAATGCTTTTGGATACAACTGTGTGAGATCCAAAAACACACACACTGTTGTATCCAAAGGCACTCTCTAACACTCTTAAATCTTCGTAACTTTTTCTTTCTAGATCGATTTTCAATTTGGGAAGAGACGTCCACATCTAGTTAGTTTGCAGACTTTGATGAGATGTTTAAAATTACCAGGTCATACTTTTAGGAAGTACTTTCTGTTTCTGGAACTGATTGACTGTAAGCAGCAGTTGCATCATAAGTTCACTTCATAGTCAGTTTAAGTGTTCATTAGACTGTTGAGTCGTTTGAGTGTTATTTTTGGCATGTCAATCAAACATCAGTATGCTTAAGTTCAAAGTGCGGTGATCCCACTAGAACTGTTAGATGTTGAGCCACATTGCCAATACGGATATTGGTACAGATACGGGTACAAGAATCGGATACGTGGATATGGAGATTTTTTTTTTTTTTTTTTTGGGGGGGAGGACGGGGCGGTTGGGATACCTTTTGGATACAGCTGTACAAAAACATATATAAAAATATAGCCATATAAGCAAAATCAACCACATAATATACATAGAGGAAACAAAATAAGTTAAATAACCACAAAACATACTCATAATTCAATGACAAATATCATAATATTCAACAGTCAAACTTAGAGTAGTTTTATAATAGGTGCATAGTGCAAATGTTACAATGTATGGCCAAAAATAAAGACGACTCAGCATATTCATGATTCACTATATTCAGTTTCCTTTTCGGCTGTGATGTCTTCATCAACATGTGGTTCATTAGAACCACAAGAAGCAGCAGCAGTAGTGCCACTCCCACTCCCACTAGCTCCACGATGCAGGTTGTGTGAAGCACTGTCTAGCTCTGTGTCAAGCACTGAAAGGAAGGCAATGGAGGTATCTAAGTCAGTAGGTGATGGCACCAAATGGGTACAAGTAGTAGCGTAGGATTGGCAAAGGAAAGAAGTTTCAATCCTATGCAATTGAAAAAAATCAAGAGAGAATAAATGTGGAATGAGAGGTAAAAATGCAATGAAAGGTAAATGTGTTGTCGATCTTGTTTACTTTTGATAAAATGAGTGTGAAAGATGCTTTTAGGGTATAGAATCCACTTCAGTTTGTTTTTAATTGTATTTTGAAGTCCATGTTTGACTTTTCATTAAGAGAAATTGGTAAAAAAAAAAAACGTTTTTCTGCAGGAATACTGCATGGATACACTCAGTATATGTGATTGGCCCTGTGGATACGCCCGGATAAGTCATGTGACATATCCGGTCATATCCACAGGCCCAATCATGTATCCTGGCAGTATCCCCTGCATATCCATATCCAAGGCAGTATCGTATCGTATCCAGCAGGCTAATATGCATATCCGGTAATGTAGATGTTGAGCAATGTGTGAGATATATCTCAAATTTTACTGCTGTCATAAGTTCACATTCCAGATCTAATCTTCAGTGAACGATGAAGTGAGCTTCAGTTATCAGTTGAAGATTGGAATTTTTTTAGGTGGTCTTTCCCCTATTTATTCTTCCTTCCCCGTTGCTTTAATTAATATAGTCCTGCTGATTTGTCATCTCACAGAATCATTCTTGGAGTTTGGGCTTGCAATTGTACAATATATCTTCCTATCAGTTGGAAATTTAGGTTTGTTTTTTATATGCAGTTTCTCTTCTACTGATCTATTATTTTAACCTCGTGGGTTTCAAATCTGAGCAGTTTTGATCAGGGCTTATAAGTGATTTTGTGTTTCAGATTTTAGAAATTTTAGATACTGGTGAAAATATCTGCTATTACGTTTATGTAGTTATTTTAACATTGGTTTGACCAGGCCCTTCCTTATACATAAATTTTAAATCTGAATCCAAAGCCTTTTCTTAGGTCCACCAATCTAAAAGGGGTTTTGTAAAGCTCCCATAACCAATAAACAAAATTGTACAAGTTAATAAGAAGAATCGTGCAAAAGATTTAAGAGCCTATTCCTTCCTTGTCCACACGGTTCTGTATTACAATTCCAAAACACTGAATTGATTTTCCCTAACACAGCAACACACTAGTTTTAAATCGCTCTTAAAGTTTAATAGCTCATAAGAATAATCCAAGAGAGCAAAATCACCCAGGAGAACTTTAACCGAATCAAATGTCACTCATTTGAAGACTACTGCTTAATTAATAAAAAGAATGTACTAGATAAACATTACTGAGCTTTATCAACAAGAACACCCTGAAAACTTAATCTGTTAATTAGCATGAAACATAAATCAAAGTGAAATGAAGTACATTTGAAGAATGTTTCCAAGAAAAGAGGCTTAGCATTGGATATAAAAATCCTCAAAGGGTACTATAAAAGCCTTTTGGAGAATGTTCCCATGAAATGAAGGCTTGGCACTACATGCAAACCTCCTCATAGAGGTACTTTTCATTGCAGGGTCGCAATAGAAACTTGTTCTTGCAACTAGCATACATATCTTCAATAAATCCATGTAAAATACACCGATAGATATCATTCTCGTGGCACCTATTCCACTAATGTCACAATTCAATAAGATATAGATGTCTCGAGAATGATATCCTATCAGCGTATTTTACATAGATTTATGTAAGTTATGTATGCTAATTTAATATCAACACCAATATGCCTTATACGCCTTCGATATTAGGCCACCCTACACACAATACAAATTATTCAACCATATTCATAAAGTTTTAGCCATGTGGATTTTATGGGAATTAACCACTAAACCTACTTGGTAAAAAAAATACATTTAACATGATTATTACTATTTGAATATTATAGTATAGCTATAATACTTTTATAGCTAAAAAAAAAAACTTAAAGAACCTATATAGAAAATAAGCCCTTTTTTTATTCACTACAAATTTCTTGTAAAAATCTTTACAATATCATAGTAAAAAAAATTACTATAATGACATATTTTAAGGCTAATAAAAATTGCCCATGAAAACCTTTAACATAAATTACTCAAAAGAATATTTTCTTTTTAAGTGACCTTAAGATGGTAAAATAAAATTACTATAATTAAAAGAAATTTAGAGTAACTAAATATTTTAACATCAATAAAAAATTACCCATGAAAACATTTAACATAAATTCCTCAAAAAAAATACTTTCTTTTTAAGTGAACTTATCATAGAATAATAAAATAAAATCTCTATAATGAAAATAAATTTAGGGTAATTAAATATTTTAAGGTTATTAAAAATTTACCCCTGAAAACCTTTAACAAAGATTACTCGAAAGAATACTTTCTTTTTATTTTGTCGGCTCTAAAAGAGTTAAAAATTGACACGCTCACGCCATTACACCTCCCATTCCCTGCCCCCCCCACCGAATGCCACTAAAGGAACACCTATTGGTGTAATAAAATCTATGCAAATGCTTACCAAAAAGCATGTTATTTTTTTTTAAAGGGGTAAAATTTTATAATTATATAAAAGTGATAGGTTATAATTTGAGAATGCCTGAAAGGACAAAAATTGGGTACTCAATAATTTTCCAAATGTGTCTCAGAATTACACTGAATGAATCTGATTAAAGACTTTGTGATGCCTTCCTCTCAACCCACTGGTAATAGACATTTCCATTACTATGAATGCTATCCAGATTACTAAAAGTACTGTATCGAGCTCGACTATCCAAGATATAGGGAACATTTTTCTTTCATCTTTACAATATACATCAAGATAACATGCATAGTTTGCATCTATTTTCTATCACAATAACTATCACGATAACATTTGGCATGTGCACCCCAATTCCATCAATAAATAGTCAAGAACCTTTCTTTAATTGCTCCTAAACCATATAACAAAAAAAAACAGTTTCACAAGTGATGAATGTCAAACCTAGTTCAGAAATCCTGCAAAAGAATGTTAAAAGTTTTTATTTCATTTATTCATTTCTTTGTGGAAAACTGGTAAAATGCATAAGCATACCTTGTGCACGTCCAACGAATTATAGGTCCACGTTCGCAGCCTGCTGTATTCCTCTCTGTATCGCACCGGCCCATTGTCTGCTCTGCCAAAACATATAAACAAGCCTTAGTTTTTACTGTCAGGAAAGAGCGGAAAAAACGTTATAGCAAAAATATAGGAAGTTAGGATCTTCAAAATATGTTCCTGACATTCATGAACTCTTCATCTTTTTAAGCTTTTTAACCTTCAGACATGCCATACGATAGATGATGTCTAATGAGGTTCCCAAAATACCATGTAGTTCCAAAAAATTCCACTCAAATAGAGTGTCATGTATATGACTACTATGATGGTACTGAAGGTTGACCCACAATGAAAAGTTTCATTAATGTCCTTATCAAATAAACGTGCTACCCTATATGACTCCAAATTTTCACTTATGTTTTAAGAACTACAGGAATCTGATGAAAAGAAAACTCTGTGATGTAACCAGATAAGCACTGATTTTATCCAAAACATTCTCTGTAATCTCGTTTCGAGGACAAGTTAACATCCCATAAAGCTCTGGACCTGTGATAACTACAAGTAGGGCTGACATTGAGCAGATAGATGAGAAAGATGGTCAAATAGATGATAGAAGTAGACATTACCATCTGCATATATGGGCCATGATAGAGAAATTACCCTTCATTGTGAAGACATTGATACACAGCTGACACAATTAAAAATCTTAATTGTAGTAATGAAGAACAAGAAATATGAAATGTGGCAAAAATTAGCTTTTAACAAGAAGAGGTTTGAATGGACAAAAAAAATTGTTCATTGCAGTTGCACAAGAGAGAGATTTAATATTATTGAAAATATGCAATTGCATCCCATCATACAAGATAAAATTTTGCATCGAAAAAATCGTGATTATCAAATTATAATGTTTGAACCAAAAATCAGAATACGGCAGCAATGAAGATTGCATTTGGAATGTTATCAACGATTAAAGGTTTTTTGTGCAAATTTTCCTTTGTCAGTTTGAGATGCTTAATCTGCTGCTTTAATTGCGAAGACAAGTGATCTCTTCATTTTTCTCGGATAATATCCTATCAACATGTTGGAGCTTGTTGCAACTTGCAACAACAAATTTTGATTACTTTGTGTTAAATTGTGAATATCATCATTATGATTTGTCAATTTGGATTTTATCGACTCAATTTATGATGCTGCATTAGAACTATTATGTAATGTCCCCAAATTGGGATAATTAAGGAATAATAGGGCTTTCAAACAAACCTTGCAAATCTGAAAATTATGCTTCGAATTCCAGCAAACCCTAACTGTGGAAGATGCCTCAAAAACACACACAAATTTGCAAACCCTAGGCGCCAATGTTGGAAAACTTAAACAATAAATTCCAGCTTGTTATTTCAGTCCAATTTCACTTCATCAAGCATATAAAAATGGCCAAAATATTCCATAAATTAACCAAATGTGATGCCAAAACAAGGCAGAAATAGTAGAATAAATTATTTCTATTTTTTCTGAATATCAACGAGCTCCAAATTGACCTTAAACCCACTCCTAAGCAAGACGCCCTAGGGCAGAAAATATAAATAAAATCCAAGTCCTTACGCAGCCCTATTTTTTAGGGGTCTTCAAACCTTATACCTGGAGCGCAGCCCAATTTAGGGGTTTTCCACACTTCCACCTGTTCGTTGCCCTCAAAACAGCTCCACAACCCTTGGTGTTGACCTCTCAACCAAGTCGCTACACCACCAAACCCAATCACCACCCTTGGGGGTGAGTCTTCACTTTTCAATTGGAGTAATTCCTGAATTTTCTGAATGTTCAGCCCAAATGCAGCCTCTAAAATGATGCTGCGCTAATCAGAATGAGAGGGTTTCATCCCTAATTCCCTTAGAACTTTGAAGGTTTTCATCTCCAAAGCCTTGAGTTAAGTATTTTGTGCTTAGTCTCCATAAATCAATATCGAAAATTAGCATACCTCCAAATGAAACCTTCCTTTGCTTTTATACAACTCCCTCCAAGGGGCACGCCGAAAAGAGAGGGAAATATATATTCAAATCATATGGAAGATTGTTTATTAAATCTCTTACTTTAGTCAAGTGATGCCCATGACCCTTAAAGGCCCCCAACTTAAGTGGCTCTTATAACATAAAGTACCTTTTACATGTATTCATTCAAATCACTTATTTGTCTTTCTTTTTTTCTCTTTTTCCTTAGCCCTTGAGAAACAAGTGAGGCTAAGGGTCTTCAATCATTTCATGTCCAAAAGGGGGACATGACATATTACTAGATCATCTATTTAAAAATGTCATAGTTACATTAATCTCAGGGACAGAGTTTCCAGAACAGCAAAAAAATCCCCAAATTTTGGGGATGGCTGGGGGACAGCTATTTAAATATATAAAAAAAAAATTAATTAAACCTTGGTGATCCAGTAGGGAAAGATGGAGTTCAATGATGTCATATCTGTGTCTGAGACTTTCAATCAGGAGATCCGGTCCAAAGCACCCAATATTCTAAAGATTTAAGATATAGACGCTGAAGATCTGTTTGTAGGATTTGGGTGAGAGAACCAGGGAACAAAAATTAGAGGTTTGGCCTGCCGACGTCACCATGTCTTTTGATCAGCAGCTCTGTTCGGCTGTGAAGAATTTATTGAATACTACAGACACAGCAACACAAATCAACCAAAAATTACAGCAACGCCTTTCATATTTCTTATTCTAAACAAAAAAAAAAAAATTAAATAGCAATTGAATTTAAAACATTGAAAACATATTTAAAAACAGATAAATTTTTTGATAGATTGCCGCTGCTCCCATACAAATAAATTTTAAAAAATAAAAACATTAAAAAAATTTATAAATTTATAAAATTGGGGGCATCTATACGTCCTTGAAACAACCCCTAAAAAGAGGGACATTTAGGGGATGCCCCTGAAGTTCAAGGGACATCCCAAGGACGACTCCCCGCTCCTCCTCGCCCGCCCCCCCCCCTCGTTTTTTTTTTTTGCATTTTTGGTACTCATGGGGGATGTTTTGCCCCGTCCCTACATCCCAAAAATGTCCCAGACGTCTCCATGATGGGGGGGTATGCATCCCCGTATAATACTAACAATTTTTCTGTAAGTTTATCGCAGTTTAAATTTTGTGTAACCCAATAATCAAGGCTTAACTACCATTGACATGCATCATCGATCAGATACAACCATATACCATCAAGAATAAGATAATTCGTTTGTTCGCAATCACAATTCCACCAAATAAATGGATCTCCATGTCCTTGGAAAAACATTTTTGTTTTCAACAATAACCGCTTCTTTTTTAGTTTAATTTAATAATTTGAAATATACAATCTATGATATGTTTCTTCTTTAAAAATAAATTCAGATGGTGTCTGTTCCTTATTTTAAAAATAAAGTAAAACGTTATTACTTTGTATTATCCTACATTTTTTATTAGTAATTTTTACATGTTCTTTTTTGTTATTTATTTTTTCAAAGGTACATATTTCTAACACATCCTAGGTTAGGGTTTTTTTAGGGGTGAGCGGGGAAGTGAGGGCAGGTTCAGTTTTTTGCTTTTATTATAACTTTTTGCTTTCGATTTTATAACTGACTTTAGGGCAATAAACCATGCCAAATTTTTTTAAGTTTCAATTCAAAATATATATATATATATATATTTCTCTTTTTGAATTAAATGTAATTTGGCCACGAGCCAAAGAGATCCAAGGCACAAGCCAAGAATGATTTTTTTTATCGTCAGTGGAGGTTATACATTTAATGGAATGGCTGCTCAACAATGTGCAATGAAAAGCTCTAGGTTCATGCTAAGAGCATGAAGTCGTTAAAGACAAGAAGCAGCTAGGTGCCCTCCACTTGAAGAGGAGTGTTGGAGGCAACATCTCCACTTGATGAAAAGATAAAGGCATAGAACTCGGGCTCTATATGAATTAATCCTGGAAAAAGGGATAGGGAGTTCCATGTCCAGCCATTTATGTATCGTTTGCTAAAGGATGAGTGTTAGAATAGGTTATCAAACATTATTAGTCAAAGAGTGAAATTGCTGTGTGTAAAGGGCATGTATCCATTGAGAGGTCAAATATGTGTTGCATCAGTCATAAGGCATTATCAAAAATGGGAATTTGTGCACACAAAAGGCTGGAGAGGAAATATAATTGTATGAGAAAATTCAGTTTATACTACTAAGTCATTAAAGGCTGGAAAAAGAAATGTATGTATGAGAAACGGCTGGTAGAGGAAATTGAAACGCTACATGGTTATCCCCAAATAACTCTTATGAATGTAGTTGTATCTACCCTTCTATAGGAGTGAAATATTGAAAGGATATTTGATTCCTCCCATCCATATTTCATAAATCACTTGTATTTTGTGGTTAGATATCATTATTTTTTCTTCTGCCATTTATATGATTCTGCTCTCTAGATTTTAATATCAATACGGATAAAGTTTATTAAGGATGCATGGAAGCAATCTTGTATGTTTCAAGTAAAATTAAATTCATATTCAAGAAATGAAGAAAAAAATAGGCTCAAATCAAGGTGAGGTACCATTCATCATACAAAGTAAGAGACCGAATCCATGAAATCTCAAAATGATCCTTATAGATAACTCCCTCTTGCCAAAATAACTCCCTTATTTTATTTTATTAAGAAAATTGACAAGAATTGTTTACTTTTTCAAAAGTAAAGGAGAGTAAAAAGGAATCAGATTAAGTACATGGTAGAGAACAGGCTAAGAATAGCAATGTTATTGAATCGACTTTCTTTTGTAGTTATATATATGAACCTAAAGACTTTCTCTAGTGATACACCCATCTTGATAAATGTTTAATACTAGTACAATTATCTTAAATATATCTATCTAAAAAACACCAATAGATATAGATTTCTTGGATTTAATGCAAACTACATTGATTAAAAAATTCATTACCACCAAAAGGGTTGTAGTCCGATTGGTGAGGATGATGGTTGTTTATATCCATCCATTAGGGTACAAATCTCTCTAGGTCCCTGACACAGCGAGTCAAGCAGTTAAGGCGAGGATCGTGCCCTGGGTGAATTTGACGGCATGGATGCCCCTTACTCATGGCTGGTTAGCCGAAGGAGCTCATTGATTTAGATATATGCTTACTCATCATTGTAATCCGCTATATATTTTTTTCCGAAATATGGGCTGAGATGCTGACATTCTTTGTAATTCAGTGATTGCATGTGAATGCTGCCTATGGAGCCACACAAAATAAAAATCCATTACCTTCTCCGAAAATTTCCTACTAACCAGTGAGAAATGGCATCATTCTAGCTACACCAATGTGTCGGACTTGAAAATATATTTTCAAGAAAAAACATAAGCTCCAAACTCCACCATATGGCCAAGATATTACAAACTTTCAATTGACTTCTCAAAGCAAAAAGAAAAAACTTCTAAGTGACGGTCAAATGGATAACATCCCTAATTTTTGAACTCTGAGATAACATCCCTAATTGCACTCCTAGTTATAAAAAGAGTAACTAAATTGTTAAGACTTTTATTTCAAATGCATTTTGCATTTGCTCCATGCAATATTGTTTTTCTCCAACCAAACATACACATTTTTGCTTGACAAGACTTTTCCAACAGAAGTAATTTATTTCACATCACAAAAGAGGCAAATTTTTAAGAAAACAAAAATAAAATCAAGGAAAATTAAATACCCAAGATATTTTCTATCTCAGAGAGACTCGTTTATAATATCCCTAGAAAGACTTCAATTACAACAATCATGACTCCAAAAACAAACAAGAAATAGGGGAACAACCATCAACAACTCTAACACCAATGCTCAAGAAGCCTCGCAAGTAATTCTGCTGTGTTCAATGTGTTGACACGCGAACTTGTTATACCCTTTTTTGAACTTTGGGATAACATCCTAATAGCGCTCCTAGTTATAAAAAGAGTAAATAAATGTTAATACTTTTATTTCAAATGCATTCTACATTTGCTCCATGCAATATTGCTTTTCTCCAACCAAACATACACACTTTTGCCGGACAAGACTTATCCAATGGAAGTAATTTATTTCACATCACAAAAAAGAGGCAAATTTTTAAGAAAACAAAAACAATTCAAAGAAAATTAAATACCCAAGATATTTTCTATTTGGAGAGACTCATTTATATTATCCCTAGAAAGACTTCAATCACAACAATCACGACTCCAAAATCAAACAAGAAATAGGGGAACAACCATCGATGACTCTGACACCAACGCTCAAGAAGCCTTGCAACTATTTATGATGTGTTCAATGTGTTGACATGCGAACTTGTTATTCCCTATTTTTTGAACTTTGGGATAACATCCCTAATTGAGCTCCTCATAGACAATTGGAGGTAAGTCAAAGACAAGGACAATCAGGAAATTGCAAGATGAGAATGCTGACTCTATCACCAAATGGCAAGGCTTGATGAACCCATTCTTCAAGAAAATCCACAAAGGGAAATTCACCATGGAGAAAATGCAGGAGCACGATCATGACCCTAACCAAATTTGACTGATTATGTAATAAAAAAAATCTTATTAATTCTTTTAGAATTAAATTATTAATTGATTTTATTTACAGTCATAACAAGGAGTACGTCAAGTATGGAAACAGAATCATAAAAACATTTCTTAACACTATCAAGTACAAATGCCCATGAATGTGACAACAAGAAAATCAATGCCAACATCGAGCAATAGAAAAAAAGTATATTTGGCCCCAATTTTATTTTCTATCAATGGATTTTGTGTTAGTGCGATTTAAACATCAAAGTAATTTGACACCAAAATTGATTCAAGCACCAAGAAAAAACTATGTATGTGGAGTCATAGATTAAACAAGTTTTTTTTTAAATTAATTATTTTAAAAAGCGAAGTCCAAAATGCATTTAATTATGTAAAATGCCTGGATAATAAAATAATATATAGCAAACTCTAGTTAAAGGAAATTACGCTATAAGTTGAGTTAATGCAAAGGATGGTTTTCCAACTTCCTTTGTGGGTAAAAAAAACATGTACAAAAGAGAGAATTCCAGATTATCAAAGAGATTCTTCTTTCTTTCAGCTATTGGTGAAGGGCTAGCTGCAACTTTATGTGTTAAATATATTTTTCCAAATTTGTTAATGGAATAGAAAAAAGTTGGCGAAATCATTTTATGACTTTGTGAGTTTTTTATGCTCTTTATTTATGAAATTTGTATTGCTGTTCGTAGATAGAGAAGACATTAAAATTCTAAACTTTTTATAGTTGTTTGCAACTGACATTGTTTATAAATTTTGGGTTGTGACCCCTGTGTATCGGCTTCGTACTAAGTGTGCCCAATATGATTTTTTATAAGAATTTGTGCTTCGAGGCAAGGCTTTTGTTCCCAATACATTTGTTGCTCCTATTTATGTTTTCGTGTGAGAGGAAGAATTCCCATCCATTTCATCTAAATCCAAAATACCAGGTTGTTTTTTCTGTTTATTCCGTTATGGGTTTCTCACCTTCACCTCCATTCTTCTTCCATTTTCGGCTTTTTCTATTTCCCATTTGTGTTTATTTTTCGTGCTTTGTAGTTAAATATACCAAAAAAGGCAAAGATTCCAAATCGTACAAGGGAGCTGCCCCTCTCAAATGTAGAGAAAAATCACCTCTCCAATGGTAATTTATCCAATGTTACATAAATCACACCCCTGCCCATCGGGCAAGTCAGTAAAAGAAGTGAAACAAAACAGACATAAATTTTTGCCAACAGAACTGCAAGCACAAAAACAAGAATTTCCACAAATACTAGACTGAAATGATGATAAACATGATAACTCATAGTGCTCCAACTGCCTCTGCTGTAACAACGCCTCTGCAACGTGCAATCAAACTGGATATAGTAATACTTTTCCCTTATTTTGATGAAACACTAAATGCTGAGAAACTTGGTGCACTTCCATAGTTTTGAAGCCTAGTTCAAAACTGAGCAATATACCTATGCTCGGAATATCATGTTGGTTAAAGCCCACATGAAGGACCAGTAATTAATTTTGTGGAAGTCATACATTAGGCACTTGGCAACTTCCCAAGCACCTGCAAATTTGCAATTAGGATCAGTTCGTGACAGGTTCTAGATGCAAATTTTATCCCATTGTATATAAAGATCTCATAAAACAATAGTTCACCACAAAGGTTGCTACAGATGACCAAACCCAAAAGGAAGAACAGTGTTAAAGCCTCCAAAACAGAATTTGAAATAAATTGCTCGCCACTTGCCAGGTGGACATATAATTTCACAAGAATTAATATGAGTGTTTTCTCGTATGAACCCTACAACTTCAATGTTGCAGAAGACTGTCTATGACATTGTAAAGAAGGAGGAATAGCAATAGCTGTCATGGCTGACATTTCCCTCAAACCTTAAGACTTCTATTGTGCATAAGAATGTGTATGACATTGTAAAGAAGTGGACAAAGCAGCCTTGAAGAAAATCACCAGCTATCATGGCTGCCAATTCCCTCAAACCCTATGACTTCTATGTTGCAGAAGAATGTTTAAGACATTGTAAAGAAGAGGACAAAGCAGCGTTGGAGAAAATCAATAGCTTTCATACCCGCCATCGCCACTCTATGGTAAGGATTATGGTTTCCTTGGAAAAGATTCAGAGTTGTTTGCATAGTGTTGAGACTCAACAAGTCTTGCCAAGGACTCGCGGATCCGAGCCTGAGTCGATTGAAGCAAGGCCCCGACGAGTTTTTGACAAACTCAGCAAGTCCTGGAATGGGACTCGCAAGTCTTCCCAGGACTCACCAAGTCTGTCAAAAACTCAAAAAAATTAAAAAATTTAAAAAAAAAAAAAAACACAATAAAGTAGAAAAAGCAAAACACAAACCTAAACCTAAAAGGTATTCTAACATCCTCAAACAATCATTCACTCATTCTAACTTTGTTTTCATGAGCCCATTTTGATTTCATTTTTTACTATTGTCACTGAATCATTCAAATTTGTTGTTTTTGCATCAAAGGGGTTGATCGCTAATATGCAAAGCTTGGTTTAGCAACAAGTGTATTGTTGGAGCCTTGGAGGCTAGAGCTTCCAGGAATTGGTTGTTTTTAAGTGCATTGGCGAACACAAAGCTTCAAGTCAAAGTGTGTGCACTGTGGATTGTGTGTGGATGTGCATTGTTGAAGGGAGCTTACTCAAGTGTGCATCTACAAGAGGTAAATTACATGAACACTTCTCTTTTATTTCTCTCATTTCCTAACATTTTCTTCTTCATTACACATTAAAATTTAAAATTAAAATCCATGGTTATTGCTTTTTTTTACCTTTTCCCTTTCTTTTTTTTAATTTTTTCTTGTGATATGTATTATGAACCATGGTTATTGTTGTTTTTCTATTCTATGTTTTTTCTTGTTGTATATTTAAAATTTGAAAAGTTAAATGTTAACTCTGTGGTCCTTACCGTTATTTTTGTTCATGTACAACGTAGGCTTTTGGGTTTTACAGTTACCATAACAGGAGGATCAAAAAATCTGAAAGACCCTACTTGGAGGCATGGCATTGAGGGTTCAAAGAAAGGGCAGGTGGTTTGCAATTATTGTGGGGCTAAGTTTCTTGGTGGCGGCATTAAACGCCCAAAATATCACCTTGCCCACATATTTAAGCATGATGTTGGAATATGTCCCGTTGCAGAGCCTGAGGTTGTAAGGGAGATCACAACTTAGTTGGAGAGCTTTCATGAAAAAGAATTAAGGGAGAAGCAAAACCAACAAATCATTGCCATTTCCAAACCCATGCCTCCAATTCCTAGATCGAGTTCTAGTAACATTAGCCCTAGAGAGCTTAGTTCGGCAAATTAGTTCATCCCATGTAGTGCCCCTAGTTCCCAACCATCGTCGAAAAGTATAGGTTGGAACAAGGATAAACATGTAGTTGCGAGAAGCGCAGTGGGTGATTTTTGGTACTTTTGTGACATTCCTTTTCATGTGGCGAGGTAATATTATATTTTTATACTTTGTTCTACGTTAAGAATTAAAAAATTGTATGATTTTTGAATGTTAATGTAATTCTAAACCATGTTTATTAATTATAAAATCTTTTTTTTATATTTAAATTTTAAATTTTTTTTTTTGGCATTTTAAGTCACCCTATTGGCAAGCGTTAATGGATGCTATTGCCATTGTTGGTCGGAGATTCAAAGCTTCCTCTATTGATGATTTAAGGGGGTAATTTTGTTCGATAAGATGGTTTATGTCAAATCAATCATTGATGAGCAACAAGTTATTTGGAGAAATAAGGGTTGCATTATCATGTCTGATGGATGGATGAAAAAAATAGAACATTGTTGAATTTCTAGGTTTCTTCATTAGGTTGGACTGTCTTCTTGAAATCCATTGATGCCTCAAGGAGAATAAAAAATGTTGATTACTTATTGACATTTTTTAAGAAGTTATTGCGGAGGTGGGTGAAGAAAGTGTGGTGCAAGTAGTCACAGTAATACAGCAAATTATGTTGTTGCAAGTCGGCTACTTATGCAAAGGCACCCACTTATGCAAAGGCACCCCTCAATTTTTTGGACTCCTTGCTCAGCCCATTGCATCGATTTGATGTTAGAGGATATTGGAAAAATGGAGTGGGTCATGCCATTTGTGGAGCAAGGTCGTAATATTTGCAAGTACATCTACAACCATGCTTGGGTCCTCTCTTTAATGAGAGAGTTCACGGACAACAAGGAGCTGGTCCGACCTAGTGTAACCCATTTTGCAACATCCTTCATCACCTTGCAATCTTTGCTACAATCAAAATCTTCATTGAGGCGAATGTTTGTTAGCAAGATATAGAGCAAGTCTTCATATGCAAAAACCATTGGTGGGATTGTTGTTATAGAATGGGTGTTTGATGAGTCTCACTTTGGGTGTCGGCAAGGGACATTGTAAATGTAAGTCATTTTAAGTTTCTTAAATTTTCATTTTCTTTGTTTAAAAACATTATGTAATTTAAATTTTTTATTTAATACTTAGAGTTACAACTCTAAATTATGTTTTTTAATATTTGTTATAGGCCACGGAGCCATTGATTTCTATCCTTCATGTGGTTGATCTAGAATCCCGCAATGGGCTATATCTATGAGGTCATGGACCAAGCCAAAAAGCAAATAAAAATTGTTTATGGCACGGTCAAGGCTAAGTACAAGTCCATTTGGGATATAATTAACCAATGGTGGATAGGACAACTCCATAGGCCACTTCGTGCTTGTGCCTACTTTTTGAACCCAACTTTCCAATTCCTTGAGAGGTTTAAAGCCAACGAGGAGGTTATAAGTAGCGTTTACACAGTCATAGAGGCCGTGGATACAAATGTGCAGACAAGGGTGAAGATTATGTCCGAGATTGAAATCTACAAACAAGCACTAGGAGATCTATTTTTTCAAGATATTTGCAAGGCAGCTAGGACAACAATTAAGCCAGGTAAATTTTGAGTTAAATGACCAATATTTTCCATTTTTTTATTGTCTTTTCATATTTTTGGAATTGAAGTCTAAGACATTTTAATACGTATGGTTACAAATGCATGGTGGGAAAATTTTGTTGCAAAGGTGCCGAATCTTCAAAGGATTGCTATTCAAATGCTAAGCCAACCATGCAGTGCTTCTAGGTGGGAGCACAATTGGAGTATGTTTGAGCACATACACCCCGTAAAGTGCAATAGGTTGTCAATAAAAGGTTGAATAACCTTTTATTTGTGCATTACAACCTTCACCTCGATCACAAAACGATTATAGGGGATGAGGAAGATTTATCCCCCATTGAGCTAGAGGAGTATGATCCACAATCAGAGTGGATCACAGGGGATGACAACCATGTGTTTACAAAGGAGGACCATGAATGGGTTGATCAGGTTGATCGAAAGGCAAAGCTTGTACCATTGGGAGATAAGGAGAAGCAAGCTCGTACATCTAGGGATAAAGATGTCGTGGTAAATACCACGAGGGCAAGTACAAACGCTGCAGTTGTTTCCTTGACATACAAAAAACGTTATAGGCTCCAACATGTTGGAGCTTGTGTTGAGAGGACGAGTGATGTAGGCTCTTCTCAACCTTAGATGTATATTTTTATGTTATGTTTTTGTTGGTGCCATCACCATGGATTTCTAAATCCATAATTTGTATGTAAAAAACAATTTGATGAATATAAAAACAACACCTATTTAATACAAGATCTCAACTTTCAAGTTTCAAGTTCAATTGTTCAACTGAAAACATTCAATATCACATTATTTACTTACTTCTTTGTGTATACGTGTGTATGTTAGATGTAAACGGATAGTTTTGAGTGTATTTTTCAGTAGATTGGGTATTGAATGCATTTTAATAGTTTTTCCTCCTAAAATTCACTATTTTTAATGATTTTTTAAAATTTGCCAAGATTGGCCGAGTTTTTTTGTTGAGTTCGACTCTGAGTCTAAGGCAAAAATAGGCTTGTCGAGTCCGAGTCTCAACACTATGGTTGGTTGGGTAGCCTTTTTTGGTGCCTCGTCTAGACCGGCCAAAACTCTCAAAAGTGGAAGCTCCCAGGTTGATGTAAACGACCCTATGATTATTGCAATGAAGAACAAGATTGATACATGTGTGGAAAGACAGAAGCAAATTATCCTCCTCCAGAATTATGGAGAGAAATTAAAATTTAAAACAAAGAACCCAATGAATATTGAGAGTTTGATTCGGAAAGTTATTAACAAAACCAAGATTATCTAGCATTTGCGAAATGACGAGCGATAATATTTTGAGAACACATGCATTTATGGCCACATATGTGGTGACACTGTCTCTTACCTGGTTTTGCTTCAGTGATTGTGATTCATGGCAGTTGTGACAGTGAGATAGTTTTACAATGTTGCCAAGATGAAGTTAGTTTTCAGATACTTGTGGTCTATTACTCTAAGGGTTCAACTTTCTTCCCTGTCCATACTACTAATGACTAAGGTTTTCAGTGATATTCAAGGTCGTATCTGTATTTTTGTTGGTGTTAAACCACTATTGAGATGCTCTGTTTGGCCTCAACTTCGGAAGGGTTTGTAAAGTTTCTCAGTTCAGATTCCTTTTTATAAAGGTAGAGTCAGACAACAAAATAGTTTGTTCACGTTCCTTTATGTAAATATATTTTGAATGAGTTGGATTTTTCTGGAATCAACCATGTGAATGATCCAGACCTGATTGCGGATTTGGTGGGCAATGCACTAAATCGCAGAAACTTAATGTCCAGAAACTTAATGTGTTGTAGGCAGAAACGATTTAATTAAAACAATTGTAGCAGAAAGCAGATTTGCATAACTGTAAGAAAACGAACCATGAACGAATGGAAATAAAAGGTTCATTGAGAGAGCAAATAAACTTACTACTCTATAGATGTGGGAGGTATGTATAGCTATCATTGAAATGAGATGTGAGTTGCTATCTCTGAGAAAATATGCAAACTGCTGTCCCTAAGAAGAGATGTGAGCTGCTATCCCTAAGAAGAGATGTGAGCTATTTCTCTTGTGCTGCCACAAATAGAATGTAGCAATTTCTGAGAAGAGATGTAAAGCTATTGCTCTATCTTCTACATATTACAAAATGATAGCAATCTCTATAAAGAGATAAGAAGCTACAAGACTCAATCTTCTTACAATTTCTTCCACTATTTCAACAATTCAAATGACATCTCCTTTATAGCTATTTTAAGTAGGGAATGAACGGTCTAAAAATAGAATATGAAGTGATTTGACTTCAAATGTGAAGAGTCATGCGGCAAGTGTTCTTCCCAGGAGTTGAGAGGTTTTGTCATGACCCAAAACCCACAAAAAATACAAATTGCAATTTTACTATTTTTAGGTATTTTTAATTCCTTGTATTTTGCATTTTTGAGGCCCTTCAAATGCAGAATTTAGGCTTCAACTTTGCTCGGTGCCCTACATGGTAGACAAAGGGAAACTTGTAGGGCACCAAAACTAGTTCGTTTGACAAGCTTTCCAACCCATATTACGATTTACAATTTTGATCAATAGTCTAGGAGATATGACCCCGACAAGGTGGCGAACTAGTGATATACTAGTTTTTTGGTATTCTGACCAAGAGATTGTCCCAAATTGTCATCTAGATCAGTTGCCATTCCTTGAAAATGCAATGGGTCCCCATTGCTCCAAGTTCTGATTTCTAATGAACATACGAAACTTTGAATGCAGAAGTGATTTGTTTCCACTTGAGCGGGGTGGCCCACCCAAAATTATTTTTTGTTGATTTTGAATATCTTTGTGTAGGAATGCCCGCAAACCAACATGTAGAACTGCACTTCCCACAAAATTATTAAGGATGGAGACTCCAACAATGACTAGAAACACGACCTCTTCTACCACAATGGCTACAAATAATGTGATGGAAAATATATTTTTTGTGTGTGAGTAAAATGCTTGCACTGATTGTGAGCAAGATGTTCTACATCCATGCTTGGTTTAATGAAAGAGGGACCCATAATGGGTTGAGAAGATTCTCCAGTGTACCCAAAACCAAAATTCTTAGGCCTCTTTTATGCTTCTAGAGGTTTTTGAATTCCTTGACCATCTTTGCCAATGCCTAACCAGTATATCCTATTTTATTCAATAGCTTGAAACCAATGCCTTTTGTGTGTTTTTCAAAACTACCAAATAAATATGAAGAATGATCAGAATGTGAAGAACCAAAATATCATACCATATTTTCCTACGTTTCTGCATGTGCATTTGCAACAAGTGCCTTCTTCCCTTTGAATTTTGTCACAATGATTCTTTTTCTGCAAGTTCTTCTTGAAGCTTGTGCATAGCTTTGTTGCACCTTTCCTCTGCTTGGTATTCCTGTTGCCCATTTTTTGGCCTACATACCAAAATTTTGCCTAAATGTGGGAGGGTGGGCATTCAAGCAAGACTTCAGGTTTTACACAACAGAAGACTTCAGGTTTTTTGAAAGAAGTCTTCGGGTTTTACAAGAGAAACAACTTATTTCACTTTATGAGTAATCAACAGTTGAAACCCCTCAACAGAAGTAATCCGGGTTGGAAAACCCGAATTACACTTGACAGTGCAAATCGGGTTTTGAGAAGTGCTTTGTTTATGAAAGTTTTATCAACAGAAGTACTCCGGGTTGGGAAACCCAAATTACTCTTGACAGTGCAAATCGGGTTTTGAGAAGTGCTTTGCTTATGAAAGTCTTATCAATAGATATAATTTGGGTTTAGAAACCCGAATTACTCAAGATAGTGCATTTCGGGTTTCCCAGGGTGAATGACTTATCTCTTTTTATAAATAACAAGCAATGAAGAATCCAAAGTAGGTGCCAGTGAAGAGTCTGAAGGATTCCTTCGAAATAATTGTCAAACACAGGAGACTGACATTTTTTCCGCAAGATAAAAGTCCAAAGGAAAGAATAAACTAAGGGTCAATGGAATTCCAAAGGAAATGGACCAAACAAAGCCCACAGGAACTCAAAGCAAAAAAACCCGAGGGAATAAAGAAGGAAAAAAAAATTAGAAGGAAAGATATCCTTCAGACAAAAAGTCCGAAGGAATTCCTTCGGACTTTTTGTTCGAAGGATTCCTTCGGGAAAAATGCAAACAAATCAACGAAAAGGGGCAGAAAATAATAAAGCCAAGAAGATAATAAAAGTCCACAAGAAAACCAAATGTAAATCCAAGGGGCAAGACATAAGAGCCAAAGAGAATAAAATCAGAAAAATTGGCAAGAAAGAAATCCAAAGGAATATAAAACCAAGGAGATAGCCAAAAAACCCGAAGATAATATATACAGGGAAAGCAAAATATCCGAAGAAAATCCGAGACCAAAGGAAATCCGCAAATAAAAAGAATATCCGAAAGAATTAGGCTAAGGGAATAGCCAAGAAATCCGAGGAAATATAGACCAAATATAGACAAAATAATCCAAAAATAGAATCCCGCCAAAAATAGACACAAACAGGCAGACCAAAATAAGAAAATACATGCGAACAAGGGCTATTTTTAGCAGATTTCTAAGTTTCAGTTGACCCACAGTTTGACTAGTCGAAGTCACTCTTCTCCAAACATTCTAACAATCTGAGTAGAGCTCATCTATTGACTCTTAACGTGGATTTCCATGCAAAGAGAGGTGGGCATTTTAACAAGCCCTGCCGTCCACTTTCAAACGCCAAAGAGCTAGTCTCTAATTTTAGACATGGCTCAGCGGATCATACATAAGCAAAGTCAAACGTTTGAGCCCACCGTCCACTTTTCAATGCAAAGAATTTTCATGCAAAACAAAATAGACTTTTGTAAAGGCTGAGTTGGTTTGAGTTTACTCCCTCTCTATTTTCAAACGCCAACCTCTTGGCTTTTTGTAATTTTCTATATTAATGGCTTTTCAGCCTTGTAAAAATGCTCCCTCTTTTGGCAAGAAAACTTCTACCAAAGATTGTGCTATAACATTTTTCAAAATCAATGAGAAGAGGACTATGTTTTTTCAATTACCAACCGCTGGTATAGTGTACTTTTGTTATAGATCTTCATTCTTCCTTGTCAAATCTGGATTCGTACTTAGTTGCTAGTTGGTCATTTATGCAAGTCACATTCTGTGTTTGAACGTTTTTTGTTGAGTTTATAATGGATATTAGTCATCGTTTAGTGCATTTCATCAGGCCTATTTTTCCATTTCCCTCAAGCTTAGATCATTAGATAGAACCTTTTCGTGAAATACTTGTGTATTGATCAATAGGAGTTGAAGTTCTACCTCTTCCTTGTTTGAATCAATGTTCTCAGAAGCTCGATTTGAGTAAATCAAGCAAATTAGGTGCATCACCATTTTAGCTAGGATTTCCTTTCAAGCTCTTCCCTTTTCTCCAGGGAGTTTGTAGCATAAAAGTTGAGATCCTCATAGATACATCTTACAGGAATCAGCCTTCTCTGAAGGTTCTCATCATTGAGGCACCCACCCTCATGAGAAGATCACATTGTTTCAACTGGAGCGAGGATTAGCCATTTCAGCATGTCTTCGATCAGGGTGCAACTCCAGGTTGACAACAGTTCCTTCCACAACAAGAATTCTAAATTGGGGAAGATTCTTTTGCATTGCTATCATCTGCTCCATGATGATGCACAAAACGGTCTACAACCATTGGTTTTTGCCCTTCAACCACTAGTTTTCTTCAAAAAGTGACTCATGCTCATTCTGCAATGCCGAAAATGGATCCACATCTTGGATTGGGTCCTCTTGTGCAATATATGGTATCGAAAATGGATTCAAATCTTGGATTGGATCCTCTTGTTTTTTTTTGCTTGTTTTTCCCATGGTTTCAAAATCCATGCAATTTTTCCAAAATCCCTATAAAATTTACGAAATTTTTTTTCTCGAAATTCATGCAAAATGCACATTTTTTTTTTCAAAATTTTTACTCTAATACAAGTGATTGGGGATCCGATGGACAACACACTAAATTGCAAAAACTTAATGTGTTGTAGGTGGAAGTAATTGTTGACACAGTGGATTGCACTCGGGGCAAGGAGGCCGAGCTCCTGCCTTCCACACGCAACAATGAAAACTCCCCTCTCGCCTGTGGGACCGGCGAAGCTGGAGGGGAAAGTCTCTACATAAGGGCTAGCTCCCTTTGATGCATCTGATTTGTTCCAGTAAGTGCTAACATATATATATATATATATATATATATATATAGATATATAATGGGGGGGGATAAAAAGGGAGGAAAATTGCAGGAAAACAAATCTACTCTAAAAGGGGTGATGCACCAAAATGATCCTTCTCACACTCACTTAAAATCAGACAAACACATACATACACTTCAAACTGGTAGAAGGACCAGGCTGCAAGAACTTGGCAGGGAGGCTTTAATGGAAAATACAGAAAGCAGAGATTCACCAAAGGTGCTGTGAAATGCACACTGTATAGTAATTTATGTTGTTTCTGCACTTCCAAATACAGCTCTCCTTGTCAGCTGCAGAAATGGCACCTTATAGACACCAGGTATGTTGGTGTTGAACCTATGGAAGCATCATAAAGCAATGACTAAACACAAACTAACACTCAGACATACACAGAGATATCTAGCCAAGATAGAGGTAAAAAATGCGTTTTATTGATTCAGGAGAAAATTTGTCAGGGCTACGCCTTACAAATGTGGAAGATGATTTTTCCAAAGACAAGTCTCCAATATATAGAGGAAGAAAGGGGGCCTTTTGGCACCCTTTTTACAAGTGACCCATGCGCCTTCCAAGCATTGGGATGAGGAAACCGTCTGAATCTAACACTGTGTCGGCCCCTGTCAAGATTTGAATTCATGAGCCGCCCATTTGACTGCTCTCCAATGCATTTTGAAGAAAACCAGTCGCGTCGACCACTGTTTGTGCCTCTTTGATGACCGCATGGTAGGCACTGTGTCAACCACTGAAATAACTTCTTGAATCGACACCTTCCTCCGTCACTTGGATCGCTTCATCTGCTTCTACATCATGGCCATTCTGCTGTCATGATTTGAATTTATGAGCTGCACCGTTTGACTGCTCTCCAATGCATTTTGAAGAAAACCAGTCGCGTCGACCACTGTTGTGCCTCTTTGATGACCGCATGGTAGGCACTGTGTCAACCATTGAAATAATTTCTTGACACCTTCCTGCGTCACTTGGACTTTCTACCTGCTCCATGCTCTTGGCACTTTTGTCTTTTCCCTGCATTGTCTCTTTTGGCTCCTTCAGCCCTCGGGGCTATCTCTAGGCGGGTCGTTGCATTGCTTGGGCTCCTTTCATGGTTAGCGCTTGGGCGTTTAAAAAAAACAACGGCCTTTTTGCTGGCTTAAATTTGACGTTCGCACACCCGTCGTCCTTGGACTCTCCTTCGGCTTTTCTGCTTCGGGCCTTTTTCCCGCAGACAAAAAGTCTACAGGAATTGGCCGCTTTGACTTTTCCTTTCCCTCGGGCTCTTTGAAACTCTTTCTACCCTCCGCAAGGGCTTCTGGACTTTGAACTGCCATTCGGCTGTAGGGCACACCCTTGAACCAAGCTGTTGAACCAACCCGTTGAACCAAAATTGGTTCAACGGTTCAACCACTGCGCGTCGATGCCAAGTGAACCAAGCCTAAAATCTGTCCGTTTGAACCACTTGAACCACTTGTTGAACCGTTCACTTGAACCAATCCATTGAACCGAAGTGATCGAACCAAAGTCTTGAACTGAAGCCTTTGAACCAAAACGTTGAACCAACCCGTTGAACCGGTTCAACGGTTCAAGCGACTGTTGAGCCGAGGACGCTGAACTCTTTGTTAAACCAAGCGATGAACTTGAAGATTGAACCAAGGCCTGAAAAAAGGCCGATCGAACTGCCGATTGAACTAAACCATTGAACTGCCGATTGAACCAAAGCTTGAAATGAAGCGATGGTTCAATGGTTCGAAGATGCCAACCTTGTGAATTTCTTCAGACGAAAATCCGAAGATTTGTAAAAACTTGCCCCTTTTGCCTGGTTCTTCAACTGCCGAAAGAAAACCTGCAAAGTCTGTAGAAAACCAAGCTCTGCAGAGTCCGTAGAAATCACCAGATTCATGCAAAATAAAAAAAGAATTGGCCCATAATAGCAAGGGAAGGTGACCGATTTTTGGCCTGTTGGGCAAAAAATGGTCAACAGTAATTTGATTTAAACAATGGTAACAGAAAGCAAGATTGCATGACTATAGGAAAACAAACCATGAATGAATGGAAATAAAAGGTAAATAGAGAGAAAAAATTATGAACAAATAACATTACTACTTTATTGATGTGGGAGGTATGTATGGCTATCTCTGAGAATAGATGAGCTGCTATATTGAGAAGAGGTGTAAGCTATTTCTCCCATTCTGCTGCAAATAGAAGGTAGCAATTTCATAGGAGAGACATTAAGTTACTTCTCTCTATTTTGCATATTATGAAATGGTAGCAATCTCTACAAAGAGACAAGAAACTACAAGACTCTATCTTCTTAAATTTCCTTCCATTGTTTTACAAGTCAAATGACATCTCCTTTATAGCTATTTTGTGCAGGAAATGAAAAGTCTAAAACTAGAATATGAAGTGATTCAACTTGGAATGTCAAGAGTCATGCGGCAATTGTTCCTCCAAGGAATTGAGAGGTTTTGTCATGACCCAAAACTCACAAAAATACAAAAATACATATTTACTTTTATACCTTGATATATCTTGCATTTTTTAGGCCCCTTCGTGCGGAATTTGCACCCTAAGCTTTGGTTGGTGCCCTAGATGGTGGCCAAAGGTAAACTTCTAGGACACCAAAACTAGTTCGATTGACAAGCTCTCCAACTCATATTATGATTTACAATTCCAATCAACGGTCTAGAAGATATGACCCCAACAAGGTGGCGTACTAGTGATACACTAGTTTTTTCAGTATTCTGACCAAAAGATTGTCCCGAACTTCCATATGGATCAGTGAAAGATTTTACTATTGATAAAAACATTCTTCGTTTCTGATTTTTTTTTAAATATCTCTGCATTTCTTAAACATTCTTTGTTTCTGATTTTTTTTTTTTAAATATCTCTGCATTTCTTAAACATAATTTGTTTATGATTTTTTTAAAAACGTCTCTGCATTCCTTAAACATTCTTTGTTTCTGATTTTTTCCAAAACATCTCTGTATTCCTTAATTATCTTCATGTTTTACATCATGTAAGTCCCGTTAAGTGCCCCTTCTGCTGGATATTATCGTATTTTGATGTAATGGCTCATTTACCCCAATGGTCGTTACGTTCTCTGCACGATGGGAACATTTCTCTGTAGTGCTTGATCCTCAGTAAGGCCATGTTTGTAGTCAATGACCCTTCTACACAGGTACCGGATGGCATGTTGATGCTGTCCAGGTATAAAATACAACAGAAAAGAGAGGACTCAACCTTGCCATGGATGTGAAAAGATCAAGGTTTTGTAGAGTTCTGTAAAATACAACCAATTTCTTTCAGGGTTCATGCTGAAGAGCAACGTATGGCTCGGTTTGGTTTCACTGAAAATTTCCATGCCCGGCTAACTGAAGTATGATCTAACCCAAAATACTGTAATTGATCCATAGCAGAGTTCATATTTTTGAACAGGGAATGAGCTTTGAAGCAAAACTGTAAAATTTAAATTCTAATTCATATGGCCACAGTCACCGTTTCAAAATTTTAAATAATTCCCTTCTAATGATAATGAGATCTCCGTAAAACTTAAATTAGTCCACTACAATTGTTAGGTGTGGGATCAATGTTCACCCCCACACCGAAATAAGACAACCGCAATGTCACTGCCATACCATAAGCTAAAATGAAGATTACGCTAATATTTGAATTAACAGGTCAGAGGTTGGAACCTTAATTTTTATTCCAACAAATAGTTAAATAATTAATGTGAAATCTATCCAAGAATGCAAAATCTGTCCAAGAGCTATTGTGTAATTCAGTAATTGTAATGATGGCACTTGTAAGAGCATGAGCCAGGTTCAGACCCCACTCACTGCAATAAAACAGCCCAAAGTTCCACAAGACATGTGACAAGGTTGTTGAGTGACATTTATGAAGTACATTGGAGCATTAACTCATGATTACCAATCTTAAGAATGTAGTCCAAGCTTACCGCACACTGCATTAAAGGCCATCCATAGCCTCACCTAAGCATTCCCAAGCAAAAACACAAAAACATTCCACCACTATTTGAATTGACAGGATTGGGGAAAAACTTGAAAACAAAACCTTCTAATAAAATATAAATAAAAGGCAACTTTTCAGTAAAACGAAAGCATTCCACTACTTATAAATTGGTAGAGATCAGAGGTTTGAAACTTTAAAATAATTTCCTTCTACCGATATTTAAATAAAAAATTCAAACTCTCGTCCAAGCAGTTATGGTGTAATGGTAATTGTGGGGCACTGGACACGAGTTAAAATAATGCAGCCTATAATTCCAGCAAACATGTTTGCCCCTACACCGCAATAAGGGAACCATAGCATCACTCCACATCACAATAAGGCAACCACACTATCAGTGCTATACCCAGAGCAAAAAACTTAAAAAAGAAATTTCTCTGTAATTTGAATTGATAGAGATCAGTGGTTGGAACCTTTAAAAAAAAATCATTCTAATAACAATTAAAAATGCAAAATTCATACAAGGAGTTATGGTGTAACGATAATGGGGGAACTCATAAGAATGAGACCCAGATTCAACTCCCCCTCACTGCAGTAAGGCAGCCCATGTTCCATCAGACATGTGCCAAGGTTGTGGCATAACAATTATGGAGTACATTTTCACATTCACAAATCTTAAGAGTGCAGTCCAAGCTTTTCCCACACTCCGTTAAACGTGGAACATAACCAGCCAAAAAAAACATTCCATTGATATTTGATTGACGAGGTTTGGGTTCGGAACTAAAAATGTTTCTTCTAATGATATTTTAGAAGGGGAAAAAAATCAGTAAAACTAAAAAACATTCCACTAATTTTAGATTGGCATAAAATAATTTCCTTCCAAAAATATTCTAATAACAAAATGCAAAATCTTAGTGAAACAAAGATTCCACTACTATTTGAATCAGTAGACGTCAGATTTTTGAGACTAAGAAAATTTTCCCCTTTTAAAATTTTAATGATGTTTTAAAAGAAAAGGTCAAATATCACTAAAACTAAAAACATTCATGTACTAATGGAATTGATGGAGGCCAGTGGTTCAGAACTTCAAAATTATTTCCATCCAATAATAGTTTGAAACAAAACAGAATCTCTCCCACATATAAGGAAGTTATAAGAAGTGCTGACTTGTTGGCTAATGCAGGGATCAGCCAAAAGTCAATAGCCTTAAATAATCAATCATTCCTCATTGGAATCTATTTTTTGGTGAGGCTTATGCGCGATAATGATTTGATGGTGTCTCATGGCAAAATGTCCCATGTGAATGCCAGCTATCATAGCTTTGCAAGGCTAGAAAACATCTGTTTTAAGTTAGCAATAAACAGGTTTTGTATCCCAGGTGCGTGCTTTTGCGAGTTTGATTCAATGTGGGGAAGACCCAAGAGGAGGTCCGTTTGGGGAGGTGGACATTGTATGTTTTGCATGGCCACCTCCTCCTCTGTTTTTCAAGCATCATGTGCTGTTGGGTTTTGATCTGGGAGCTGGGCCCCTTTTTGTTTCATTGTGTAAGGTGATGTTGGGTTGTCAGGCCCCAACCTCTTAAAAGGCACACCCCACCTCTCTTTAGAGTTATAGTTTGTTGGTGGCAGTTGCAGTTGACAGGTGCTTTTGCATTATATAGGTGCATGTCCTTACTATTTTTGATCATATTGTGGTAGAAAACATTTGGGATTATGGTTGTAATATTTTCCTTTGAGGAGAGAGAATCCTGGTCCTCATTTATATATTAAAAAAAAACTCAGTAAACCATAAACATTCCACAGCTGTCGAAAGGGTTGAGGTGTAGTGATAATGGTGGACACTAGTAAGAGTGTGACCCAGGTTCAAATCCCCCAACTAACTCCAGCAGACGTGGGGAGGTTTGTGGTGCAAATAAATTTCCTTCTAAAGACAATTCAATTAAAAACATAAAACATCAGTAGAACTAAAAACATTCTAATACCACATAAATTAACAGAGGTCAAGGGTTCCAGACTTTAAACTAATTTGAAATTTCTTTCAAAAAGCAAAATGTTGGTAAAACTAAAAAAATCACTACTACAGCATGGGATGTGTTCAAGTGGTAAAAACATCGGGACTGTCATAATAGATCCTCGGGTTCAAATCTCAAGGTGACATGACAAAGTGTTGAAGTTGAATAAATAAGGCATCCAACTTGCTGTAAATCCCAGGTGAATTTTACAAAATAGATGCCCCTTGGTCATGTCATCTAAGGCCAAGGTTATCCCAAATAAGAGAACTTACAAAGTTAAAAAGAAACATTCCACTACTATTAGAATTGACACAGATCAGACCATAGTATTAAAACTCGTACTCGGCAATACCCAGCAGTGAAAAAATTTGACCCATACTCGGAACTCGGCAATTACCCAGCAGCGAAAATATTTGACCCGGACTCGGGACTTGGCAATAAAACGGTAATTACTCAACAGTTTTATCGCTACTTTAAAAAAATATCTAAATTCATAAAATACATTGAAACACAAAAGAATGAAATGAATGTAGAGAAATGATTGTAGAGAACACTCACTCAAAGTCATAAGTATGTTTTATATTACTTTTTGAGCAAATAAGACTACAGGTAACAAACATCCTGGAGTGGCCAGGGCTTGAAGACTTTAGCGGCAAGAAAACAAACTGCGATTCAAACTTAACACTCTGAGTATCTATCTTCCTTACTGGAGAATATGGAGTTTATCCATGGAACTTTGGAAGCATTGGGACTGAAAGTCTGAAACAAAACAACTTATGACAGTTTGGAGTCCCTCACTATGAGCAACAGGTCACAGATTTGCGTCACAGTCACTGCTCAAACCGCTGGCAAAAACCCTTCAATGGATCCTCATTCACAAACCCTGCATAGTTGCAAACAAATATATCTCGAGCCTTGACCACAAATCAAACCCTGCAAACAAATATCAACGACTTTCACAGCAGACAGCCAAAATCACGATAAACAGAATGTAAATGACGGTTTAAGGGTTTCATTTTGTAATTCTGGTAATTTTTTGGTTTAGCCGTGTTTTGGTCCCAAAACCTGCGGCTAACAGCAAGTAACCACAGTTAGTTACTCGCTGTTAACCGTGGGTTTTGGGACCCTAACCGCCCACAGTTAACAGTGGCGGGTAACCATCTGGTGAATTTGCAGAGGTTTTCAGCAGATATCTCAATTTTTAAAAGAGGATCAGACAACGGGGATTCCAAACTTTTAAATAATTTCCTTCAAAAAAGGAAGAATAACCAAATCTCAGTACAATTTTAAAATTAAATCATTCCACTGCTGTGAAATAGGATGAATTCAATTGGTAAAATCATCAGGGCTTTCATAACGAAGCCTCGGGTTCAAATCCTCCGGAAACATGAACTGTTCATATTACAAAAAATATTGCATCCAACTCCCTGGGTGCAGCATATACCAACTGCCAATGCCAGGAGCAAGTCCCAGGTGAATTTGACAGAAGATATACCCCTTGGTCGTGGCAAAAAAAAGAAAAGAACATTTATCAAATTAAAATATATATATTCTCCCCTACTATGTGGGTTGACAGAGATCAGGTGTTCCAAACTTTGAACAATTTCATTCGAAGGGGAGACACATTGGGGCTTTCATAATGGAGTCTCAGGTTTAAATCCCCGAGACAAATGATTGTGTTGAAATTGGGAGATTCAAATCCCCACAAGACATAATGCGGTGTTGAAATGGTGTGAAATGCCATACCCAAATTGCCGCCAGGGGAATTTGGCAGAAGAGATACCACTATTGTGGCATCTAAGGGGAAGGTTAACTAGGAAAAAAGGGAATTTACATTTTACTAGTATTTAAATTAACCGAGATCAGGGGTCAACCCAAGGGATTGCGGTGTAACGTTAATTGAGGATGTTTTTAAACAAAGTGCTTCGAGTTCAATTCTCCTTGCGTAACACATGCTCTGTCGTGCCAGGAACTGGCCCGTATGTCCTAATGGTAGTAAAATTCGCTGAAAACCCCTCATTATACAAAAATAAAAAATAAAAAGAGGGAGATACCAGGGTTTTAAACTTTAAAAATAGTTTCCAGAGAAGAAAAATAAAAATATCAGAAAAAATAAAAACATTCCGCTACTGTTTGAATTCACAGAGACCACGGGTTCCAAACGTTGCTTGCCATCACCAAATTAAAAAAACTAGCGATGACTATATGAAAGAATGATAAAAACACCAAAAATTACTTACTCTGCGTATGCAATAATTTGTTTGGCGATCTCAGGGTCTGTCCTGGCAGCCGAAGAAGTCTTCTGTTGTTCTTCCTGAAGCGCAATCTCTGTTTGCTTGAAACCCTTCTTCTTCAAATATGCCAGCACTGCTTTTTCTATTTCAGACTCCTCCATTTTGATTTTATTTTCTTTGCAGAGAAGTCAGTCAGATATTACCTCGAATAATTTCTCAACAACCTGAAGATGAAATTTAAAAATTCACAGTGTTTTATGTTCAAATGCGCGCGTTTCACAGAGAGATGGGAAAATCTCCACAAAGTCGCAGACGGTTTAAGCCTCTGCCCTTTAAACATTACATGGCATGTCTTCCCATGAAAATTTTCGAACATCCGTGAAATGTGTGTAATATAAATACGGTTGTTTTCCAAATATATAATAATATATTAACGCTTTTGTTTTTTTGTTTTTTTTTAAATTGATCCAAAAAATAATAATGCAGAGAGGGTGACGTCATGGTTTCATGGAAGGGGCAATTGTAACTATTATAGTATCTATCGTATGTGGTTCTATACAAGAGTGAATTTTAAGAAATTGTTTAAAAATAAAAAATTGGTTAAATGTGTAGTGTTGGTTATAGCAAACAACATTTTTTTATGACGAAAAGCGAATGAAACTCGTTACCACCAATAATAGATTTACATACCCATGTATCAAATTGTATATGATGGTTGTAATATATATAAAGTTAATAAAGTTCAGTAGTTATAGGAAGAGCATGGATATTAAATGTTGACTATATATAGTATTGTTTATTTGTAATCATAAGAGGTTAATAAGATTGCAAAAAAAAAGAAAAAATTTATATGAGTTTTTAAGAGAAAAAACAGATAAAACATAAAAGTTAAGTTGTTGAGATTTTTCCCCTGATAACTTGTGAGTATTGAGTAGAACACTTGGTCCATTTACACCTCTGAAATTGAAGTTAAAGAAGGGAGTCTGAAGTGGAACCATGAAACAAAGAGTTGTATTGATGATTCTTAAGGAAGCCAACTATATGTTGGGTCATCTCTCTGATGAATAAAATCACATTTGATCCTCATAATAACTAAGATCTCATAAAGAGCTTTAATTTCCTCTAAAGAGGTAATAAAATATGCCATATATCTCATAATACACTTGACGTTTAAAAACAAGATGTTCCATTTATTTTAATTCATTGAATTACACAGTTTACACATGCACTAATATTGCAAAGTAAAATACTCTAGCTCCATCCAAAGCTAGTGAGAGTATACATGTAATTAGCCCAACTGAAATCTCAAGTCAAAAGAGATGTAGGTGTACTTGGGATTAATAATACGTCCATCTTCTATTTGAAGATAGTTCTTCAAGAAATGATGCATGTTTGTTGACAATAATTTTGATGGTTATGTCCAAATTGATTTATGTAGGATTTATAAATCACATCCTTAATGGTTTTATGAATATCTCTTTTCAAAATGTGGGGAACATTTATGGAAAAGGCATTAGAATACAAACGATTGTTATCAATACCAATTCCCTCTAGGAAAGACATACATTTTGAGCATACCAAGTGTTATTGATCCTTGTTCACACAAATCCATAGATGATTGAATATACTTGAAGGTGAAACAACCCTAAAAAATTTGAGTGACACTTCATTCAGAGTACAAAGCATAATTATAAATAGGGTCCACTACATGCAGTTTGATTTTGCGTAGCATACCCACAACCCTATAACTAAATTTACGTAAATGCAACCCTTAATTAGGTTAATTACCCCTATAATATTTTATAGGGAAGATTATTGCCTATGAAATCTACATGTTGTTCGGGGCATATCGATATGTGGTCCATAACAATAAGCTTTGAATTGTATGGGGGTAGACACCTTCCCAATAGGACCACCTAGGTGTTTTAGGAGACTCACATCTACGAAAGTCTTGGTATAGGTTAGGGTAGTTTATCTGCCCCTTCTTCGTACTTAGGATGCCTAAGTTAATAAGGACATTTGAACGTTAGGGATAGGTCAAAACAAACAGGAATTTATTTATTGTGAACCTAAGTTCAAGAGTTACAACATTCTTTTATAAGCCATGATCCATAATATAGAAGTAACATTATTCTATTTGACTCAATCAATGATGTTCATCTGAAAAGTTAGCAAATGTGAATTATACCTATAAAATCCCTAAAATTGTAATAAGAATTTAATAAATTTTGTGTTAGTAAAGAGCCCGTTGTAGTACTATCCCTATTTAGATCATTATACCATGATCTATAAGTTTTTAGGGATCATCATACTACTTGTTTCCACTTATCGTTTTACACAAAATAATTTACCATTGTGATCTAATTAAGTTACCATGATTCTTGTCAAGGATCGATGTCGTCACACAAGTGAGCATCATACCATTGACCAATACTTCTTAACTCATTCTCATAGTAACCCTGGACCACCCTCTACATAAGTATTTAGAGTTCAAATTTATAAAGTATTATCTACTTATCACTCAGTCGTTTATCCTAAGAATCAGTTATAATGTAGGATTAAATTTAAACTAATAATAAAAGCACATCACTTAATATTAATCCATGTGATTATAAATCCTTTGTTTTATTCATTAATTTCCACAACTTATCCTTCTAAAAATATCAAAACCATTTACACTAACAATCTAGTGTAATTCTTTAATGGTAATCATATTCAATTCATAATGCTAAACAAGCTTATTCCAATTTTAAGCCAAAGCATGGTTATACAAAACTAGCTTCTTAACTCGACTAATGCACCAATTACAACTATGGTCATTTCTTGTCATACTCTTCTAATATTGTAACTATTTAATTAATTTGTTTTAAGGATCATAATTCTTATGAATGTTGTACTAATCAAACAATTAATCCCTTGAAGTAATAACAACTTCCAACTTTGAATATATAACATAAATGGAAGACAACCTTCTTATAGACTTGAGGTCATATTAACAACACGATGTTAATGTATCACCGTTATTAGTTTGCGAACAATTAACTAAAAATTAAGAACTAGCTTAAAACAACAGTTTAATAATAAACAAAACTCTCTTCATTTAAAAATGAATTCATTCCCCCAAGTGAATCTTATTTCACGCATATAGAATGAAATATTCAATCAAGCAAAAAATTTAATGCGTTGTTATGTCTCCCACTTTGCTTAAGAGAAGGAATTTTGTAATAAAGTCCAAGAGAATTTTTAACTCATAAAAGGATGTTTTATCTATGCAACCTGAACCATTTCCACTTCTTGAATTAATGACTAAATTCAATAAATAAGAAATTAATTCCCAATTTAGAACTTAAATGAAACATACTTCAACAATTACAATTTAATAACATAACACTATCACTATATATTCATTTTGATCCTAATAGAGATTGGCCAATTTTAGTGATGCAACTCAAATTATTTCGATTTATTTTGCATCAATATTTAATTGCAAGCTTGTTATACTTGGTTGTAGCATGCCAAGGGAAGGTCAAAAGAAAATACCATTTTAGAGAGAACATAGTCTTAACACAAGCTTTTCTTTGTTAACAACAATCTTTATCATGTCACAAAGAGAATTTAAGTGCAGTTGTATAAAAATAAACTACATTCATACATAATGCTTCTTAAAACATAAAATGAACCTATTGTTATGCCCATAATCATGCTTGTACAACAGTATAAAAATAAGCTAAATTCTCATATATAATGTTTTCAACACCTAATAATGAACTTAGCTTAATACATGTTATTATGTAAGTCTATCAGTTTGTAACTTATACAAGATCTATGTTTCCAGGTAACAAGGATCACAAGCTTGATCACCAAATAACAATTAAAATCTACAACTGTAATATAGAATAACCCATGAACTATAAAATCAACTCATGTGCATCATGTTAGCATCGTTTACCTCCTATACAACTAATCATGAGTTTACTAATTTACCAAATGAATTATTAACAATACAATAAGAATACTCATTTAAATACAAATTGTAACTCATCAAACCTTGTTATTCATTCATATGTAAACATTAGGATCATAACAAGTATATAATCCAATTTAGTAGTCTGAGCTAACCAGTCAATAATATAATAGAAGAGAAAGTAATTAAATAATTGACTGATATTCATATAAATAGCAATACAAGTATAATCGTGTTTCCATCTAATTTCATACATTAAACAAAATAATGTTTTCATATTTATAAAACATGTTATAGTAAATATAATACAATGAGTCATCTACCAGGTCAAGATCAAAACAAGTAGCCAATTGAGCAATTTCTAAGAGAGCCTCTCCTCATGAACCATCCTACCCTGACCCAACCTGTCCTATGAGCCCTCTAATAGGTGGCCCTTACCACCCCCAACCATCAACTAGGAGATGGATTCTAGCTTTCAAGTCTTTCAAGACGAGGACATGAATAATAAGGGATATAAAATCCATCACTAAAAACTACACCGGTTACTCAATAGATAATAAATTCATCACGGAAGGATCAAGCTTAAAAATTGACTCAAAACATAATCACTAATAGGCATACAAATATTGGTAACCATTATCTTTCTTCGAAGGGTTTATTGGCATCGATTACATACTCAATCAAACCTGATAAGCCTTCATGATTTATTCAAGGTATGTTAATGGTTAAATAACATAATGCAACACCCATAGTGAGACGAAATCATCACATACAGTTATGAGAAAAAATACAACATTCACGTGTAAATTGTATTCAAAACCAATTAAATAAGTTTCTAAAGAATTAAACATCTCACCCCTTCGCCATCTAACCAAGTACAATCATTTAATTACCCACAACAAGTGTATAAAATTGATGAAATCATTATAACTAACATTCATGTGGTGGGATCGAATCCTCAAAAGAAATTGTAAGTAGATGATAATACCAAGTATCTAATTGTCTTTGTCAAAGTTTCAATAACATAAATCAGTTAATGTGAAAACTCATTCTACCAGATCAAATATACATACGAAAAAGAATACTAACCAAACAAATCCAAAATCACCCAAAATGGTGCAATAAAATGTTAGGGTGGTAATCCCAAAATTTAGTTATTTGAACCTACCACTTCTAACAAGTAAAACAAATAAATAAACCTAAAACATCATAATCAGATAACAAATAAAACCCAACAAAATTATATACACAACCTCTACAAAAATGGTTGTAATAATAAGCCCCTATTTGGGAAGCCCAAAACGACTTGCACATGCTTAACACCAAAATGGCCAAACAAAATAGAGGCAACAAATTATTCAATTTTCTCATATTCCAAGTAAACGAATTGCACGATTATGAATTCAAAAATAGAGACTGCAACATTAGGGTTTAAGCCCATAAATTTAAAATGGCTTAGTAACATAAAACCAAAATAACCCATATGCCAACAGAAGGATTTATATCGATTTAAATCAAGTTGGAGGTTTTTACAGGTTTATCAAAAAGTCTTATGACTTCCTCATGAACCTATAAACAATTATTTGCTTACATAACACAAATCAACATCATAACAAATATTCATTTCTTTTTTCCAAATTAATACATCACTTACTTGTGATTCGATTTGCCTTCTAGGAATGAGATGGAGTTTTGATTTCTTGCTTGCTTGCTAATGAGACTACTTATTTTTTGTACTGCATCCAACCTTCTTTTTTAGCCATGACACAAATTTTTATCTTCTCTCTCCTCTCTCTTGACAGGGTTTTCAAGTCCACTTACTCACAACTAACATCATTTTTATCCCTTATAGGGTTTCAACCTCTCCTCCAAGCCTTTTATCCCATGCCTCTCTCCTCCAACTAGCTAAAAAAATGTTATGGAAGAAGAGCCAAATCCCTAAATTCCATAAACCCGAAGGTCATGTAATAATTTACTCCATCGACCAAGATATTTGGTGATAATAATCATTTGTTTAAGAGTCAAATGCCCACAACCCCCTACTTAGGCCATTATGACCAAGTCAAATCTTAACAAAACTTTAATTAGGGTCCCTCCACCTAGGAAGTCAATCAACAAGCAAGAGGGTCAAATAACATCACCAAAGGGGTCAAAGACTAATAAAATAATAATAACCCCACAACCAACAAAACACAAAAATGGCTAATCACAAGATAAAAATAAAATGAAATAAGGCAGGCAAAGTCAACGCACCAATAAGAATGGTTTGAGTAAAATGATCAAAATCATAAATAATAAAATAATAAAATACGATAATAAGTGATGAAATAACACCACTAACAAACTATTGTTTCTCAATGACTAATGCCTTATACATGATATCCCTTTTACCTGTGTCAGTGTCACCCAATAACTCACTGCCCTGACCCATTATTGCCCCAACTGTTGGAGTCCACCTCTAGCCTAGCTTATGTATATGTCCCTACAATCATAAAGAAGCATCATCAACACCTAAATGACATGATAGTAGTATAATAATATGATTGAACTGAATAATGCAAAGTATAAGAACTAAATTAAAATCAATGTTGTAACCAAGATAACCAAATCACCTTGTTACAATATAAACTATAGTTGTAGTACTTAGTCAAGTATCCACCACAACTAAATAAACATGATCTAAATCAAATTATAACATCACTAGTGCAATACTATCAAAATAACAATTCTAAAAGTATAACTCAATAATATAAAAGTATGCTGAAAAACATAAAGCAACCTATGAAATAGGGTATGTAAGTTGGATTGTAACATCCTCCTCCCCTCACTGAGGAGTCATCCTAGTGATAGATCAGAATAACTAGGGATATAATGTTGTCTAACTAATTGTGTATCTTCCCAAGTGACACTCCTTATACTTAGTCCAGCTGTATCTTTTCCTTTTTTGTAACCTACAAATTTTTTCTATCCAATACATGAGATGAATCAAATACGTATTTTCTTAGCAATACAATATGAAACACGTCATGGATTTTTGATAGAGGAGGTAAAATTAGCCTATAGACAACAGGGTTGATCTTATCCACAATGTTGAATGGGCCAACAAAATGAGGGTCAACTTGGAGGTTTTCCCAAATTTGATTGAATTTTTATGTGGTCTTACATGCAAAAAAACCTTTTCACCAACATCAAATTCACAAAGTGTCCTTTTTAGATCAACATAACTCTTTTAAAGATCTGAGGCAACCTTCAAGTTATGGTGTATTATGGCCATCTATTCATCATATTCCAATAGTAATCCTAGATCAGCAATGGCTTAATTTTTTAAGTTGTCTCAACCAACTAGGGTTTTGCATTTCGACCCATATAGGTCTTCAAAGAGAGCCATTTTGATTGTAGAATGATAAGATTTGTTATAAGCAAACTTAACTAAATAGAGATAATCCTCCCACTTAGTTTGTTGATCCATAACATACATACACAACATGTCTACAATTACCTGGTTTAATATTTTAGTTTGACCATCCATTTTTGGGTGGTACAAAGAACCAAAATTTAATCGAGTGTCAAAAGTTGCAATTAAAGTTTGCCAGAACATTGATGTGAATAACTTATCTCTATCAAAGATAATGACCTCCAGCGTGCCATGCAACTAACCCACCCCTTTCATAAAGCATTCAACAAAAACAATAACATCATCAGTCAAGTTCCTAGTAATAAAGTGACCAACCTTGGTTGATTTTTCAATTGCCATTAAGATAATGTCATGCCAACTATGAGATTTAAATAGCCTAGCAATGAAGTTAAGTGAAACCACTACTCGTTTATCTCTTAGTATGTCGTGTGGGTATAACAAACCCTTGGGATGGTAGTGTTCAGCCTTTATACACTGACATTCCAAACACCTTGCCACAAAGTCGGTTATGTTACACTTCAGACCAAGCCAGAAGTAAAATAAATCAGCTTGTGGGTCATTTTTATGACCCCTAGATGGGCAAAATGAGGTGTTGTATGCATTTCTTACAACACAACATTATGTAGTCCACTCGATTTAGGTACAATTTTTTTATTTCAATGCCTTAAAAGGTCATTTGTTCAATAGAAAAATAGGCAAACTCTTTTGATAAAGGCTCGTCACCCAATCCTGCACTTATTGGTAATATTGATCAACAAGTTATTTTGGAATAACACTTCGGAAATTTACTTGTAAAACAAACAAGGCAGTAATATATGTACGCCTTTTGGGTGCATCAACCACACAATTTTCCTTGCCATTCACATAAGATATGTCTATATCAAAATTACTGACAAACTCCAACCATCTATGTTAGTAAGCATTCAAATCATCTTGCATGAACAAGTGCTCCAGGTTGCAATGATCAAATTTCACCTTGAAATGTTGCCCCAATAAGAAATATTTCCATTATTTTAGTGCATGTACTATGGTAATAAGCTCTAAATCATGCATGGGATAGTTATTTTCAGCTTTCTTGAGATTGCATGACTCATGGGTTACCACTTTACCCCTTTTGGTCAATATGCCACTAAAGCCTTCCTTAGAAGCGTTAGCGCACACCTCAAAATGACCATTTGGGTCAAGTATAATTAGAATAAGAGTGGTTGTCAATAGCTCTTTGAGTTTTTTGAAATCCTCCTCATATTGAGATGTCCATGCAAATTTTCTACCTTTACGTTGCAAAGACGTAATGGGGTTGGCTAGGCGGGAGAAATTTTACACAAATCATCGATAATACCCAACTATGCCCATAAAATTGTGCACTTTGTGCACAATAGAAGGAGCAAGCCATTCATGAATGGCTTGAATCTTTGTTGGGTCTACAATAATGCTCTTCTTGAACATCATGTGCCCTATATAATGTATTTCAGACTGATAGAAGGCACATTTGAAGAGCTTTCTAAATAATTTATGTTGTCTTAGCCTTTGCAAAACCAGTCTCAAGTATTGATCATGCTCAACTTCATTATTGGATTAGATGAGAATGCCATCTAAGAATACTAGTATAAATTTATCAAAAATATATATGAAAACATTGTTCATCAGATTCATGTATGTAGTAGGTGCATTTGTGAGCCAAAAATGCAAAATAATGAACTCATAATGGTTGTACCAAGTTCAGAACATTGTTTTGTAAATGTCCTCCTCTTTGATCTTTAGTTGATGGTAGTTGGATCTTAAATCAATTTTTAAAAATATTGCTACATCTTTCATCCGATCGAATAAATCATCGATTAGGAGCAACGAGTAACATTTTTTTATCGTCACCTTATTGAGCATGTGGTAGTCAATGCACCACCTTAAAGTAACATAATTTTAATTTACAATGACCACTAAAACACCCAAGGTGACACAATTAAATAGATGCTTTAGTTGTCTAAGAGTTCTTGCAACTGAACTTTTAGCTCTTGCAGCTCTACCGTGTTCATTCTGTAAGGGGCTTTTGATATAGGGATAGTCCCTGGCATAACCTCAATGGAGAAGTCAAACTCACATTTAGGTGGTAGACCAGGTAGTTTTTTAAGAAAAATATCCATGAATTCATGGATAATAGGAAGATCTAAATAGGAATGTTCTTCTTCCTCAGGAAATTCCTATAGTTGGATTGCATAGAAATCACACCCTTTACTCATAGCCCTTTTTAACTACAAAGTTTAAAGAATTTTATTAGTTTTTGGCCCTTGAAGGCCCTGTATCTCTACAAGTTTTACATTTTTTTCAACACATTGCATCCTTTTTTTGGAGCAATCAAGTGTTGCATGGTGTTGTTGCAATATGATATCATAAGACCCCAAGGGTGTTAAAAATAAGTTCACCTTGGTTCTAAAAATGCCAAGATCAAGTTCAATTTGTTTCAAACATTCTTGGATAGGTACCTTTTCACCAGTACCAGACTCAACTTATTAGCCTTCTCTTAATGAATAGATTTTTGCTTGCACATATTTACTACAATAGGTGTAACAAAGATGTCTATTGCACCAAAATCAATTAAAATAGTCATAAAATTACTAGATATATTATCTCTTATCTCTATTGGTGTATTCTAAAAATTAACTTTCTAATTTTCTATTGCTACATACACTCTATGGCTTGTTGACTGCCCCATTTTCAATTTTGATTAGTCCTTGTGGTAGTGGTTATCAATATAGTATTCCCTCAAGGGATAATTAGATAAATCTGAAAATGAACTCAAGCTTTGATACCATTATAATATCCCAGATAAGGATATTTTTTAATTTCTATAATTTATTAAATATCTCTTACAAATGCTAAATAACACATATAACTTGAATATTAAACACTTAACTAAGTTCTAGTTCACATAATAGATTACATATAATATGTCTAAAGACAATGATCATAAACATCAACTCTTACATAGTTTGATTACAATGCTCACTTACAAACTACATAGTGTAGACATCCAATTCCTAACACCGTTTGTGTGGAAATTATCAATCTTACTCGAATTGTACTCAAATGCACATTTTAGTTCAAAATCTATAAAATGCGCTAAATGGTTCAAACTTGTCATTTACAAGTGCTAATTTAGGTCAAAGTATCCCTAAATGGGGCAATGCAATATCAAACTCATTGAGGAGCATAATGCATTTAACCATGCATCCTTGAAGAGCTAATTTAGATAAGAGGAACCTTGGAGGATTTACCTTGGTGATAATAATAGTTTTGTTATTTAGCATATAATGTCATAATTTATGAGTGGCGAACACCATAACTAAGCATGCCTTCTCAATAGGCATATAATTATGTTCATAGGCTACCAATATGTGGCTTAAATAATAAACCATGTGTTATTTATCGTGATCATCATGTTGCACCAAAAAGTGCCCCTAGTGCATATTTTGTGGCTGATATATAAAGAAGTAATGGCTTTCCTTATGTTGGAGGTCTTAAGACTGTTGGATTGGCCAAGTATGTTTTAAGCTTTACAAATGTTATCTAACAATCTTTGTTCCACTAAAATGTTACCCCTTTCTTTGAGAGATGGGTAAATGGGTGGCATTTATCTACCAATTGAGAAATGAACCTGCATATAGACTGGACCTTTCCTTGTAGACCTCTTAACTGTTTAAGATTGTTTGGTGGAGGCATTTCCATAATAGTGGTGACCTTTGTAGAGTCAACTTCAATCCCTCATTGTGATATAGTGAACCCTAAAAATTTTCTTGATGTGACTCCAAAGACACATTTCTTAGGATTCAAGTGGACTTTATATGCACGAAGCCTCTCAAATATTCTTTGTATAATGTCAGGGTGTCCATCTCTTGTTTTTTATTTTGCTAGTATATCATCAACATAGTCTTCAAAAATGTCATGCATCATGTCATGGAAGATGACAGTCATTGCACATTGATATGTGGCTCCAGCATTCTTCAAACCAAATAGCATGACTTGGTAATAGAATGTCCTCCATGGAGTGGTGAATGTGATCGTATGTTTATCTTCAAGGGCTATCTTGATTTGATTAACCAAAAATTCCATCCATTAAGGATAGCATCTCGTACCCAGCAGTTTAGTCGACAATCATGTTGATGTTGGGCAGAGGAAAATCATCTTTGGGGCATACTTTGTTGATATCATGGAAATCAATACAAACACATATGCCTGGGGTATTTTTATGTACTGGCACTATGTTAGATATCCATTCAGAGTAGTCCAATGGTCTGATAAAATTGTCTCCTAACAACTTTTCTAACTCAGCCTTAACCAAAAGGGTGATGTGTGGATGCATCTTTCTCAACTTTTGCTTGACTGGTTTAGCATCAGGGTGAACAACAAGATGATGTATAATTAAATTTGGATCTAGGCCTAGCATGTCAGAATACACATATGCAAAGTTGTCCATATAATCCTTAAGAATGGATATAATATGTCCATGTTCTACTTCAGTAAGGGAACCTCCAAGATAAACAATTATAGGATCCTCATGGGTTCCCAAATTCACTTTTGTTGTGCTCTCCATAAAGAGTGTGGATCCATCTTCTATAATTATAGGAAATGTATGGTCATGATCCTCTACTTCATCTTCCCAATGTTCCTCCCAAAGATCTAGATAATATGAAGAATCAGAATATGCCTTCTTAGATAAAGGCTAATTGGCAAAAACGTCTGGAAACTCAAGAGCAAGAAGCTCAAATATTTGATGTTATTCTGAAGAGAAATATCCATTCTTATTTTCATCTCCCTCATCACTTTGTGCATTCTTTTATGCTTGGTTTTATATGGCTTTCTAATCCATTACACCATCGCATGTACATTTGTCCCCGCTCGCTTTAACCTATCTTTTGGGTTATATCCTTGAGCTATTTTGCTTGCCAA